>BLSH010113884.1:133318-145632 GCA_018402905.1 Glandirana rugosa | reverse complement strand
TGTTTGTTAGGAGGCAGGATAGGCTTCCCTGAAGAGAAAAGTTTTCAGGGATCGCCTGAAGGTGGATAGATTTGGGGACAGTCTGACAGATTGGGGTAGGGAGTTCCAGAGGGTGGGAGAGGCTCAGGAGAAGTCCTGGAGGCGAGTATATGACACCCAGTGCAATCAGTTGAAACAATAATAGTGCAGCGCTATCTGTAAGTAGTACAACCAAGTATACTACATAATGTCCTGGCTTGCAATAAACAAGTCAACAATTGTGGATTGAATAAAATAATAAAAAAACTTGCAGCACAATAGAGAATTTGAACAGGGTTGGTAAACTCAGTTTGAGCCCAACATGCCAACAGGCTAGATTATGACCAAACACATCAGGGTAAACCAGACCCACAAAATAACAGATGAAACTAATTTCTATACCAGGCAGTTCGTATATATGAAAAAAGGAAAAAACAGATAGGTAGAAAGTCCTAAACAGTGAGCAATAGATGGATGAAACATCAAGTCCTCCCAGGTGCACCGATCACTCCAATTGCTTGTGTCAATGTAATCCACCACCAGGTGCAATAAAAACTTACCGGAAACTGGTAGCAACCAGCACAGATATACCTCTTAAAGGGATAGCCCTTCCATTAGGCTGGCATAGATATCCACTTCAATAATAGGAAGCCGGATACAAATCGGATAATGAGCACCGGGAGTCCAAACTTCGGATCACCAACGATGTGGTATCACAATAGCTCAACCATCCATGCAAGAAAACAAAAATCTCGCCATAGCATAAAATCCTTGTGTAATTTATTAAAAAACAGTGTAACAACTTACATATCATAAAATAGCCAATAGGACGTCTTCTGGGATGTCCCCCATCCCCAGAACAATGCCACAATTTATAACATTTCATTCCAAATGATTATCTAAAACTCCTCCCACCACATGGGTGTCTATGTTCCAGCAACCAAGATGGCGCCGCCGGCGTGCGTTCCACGCCTCTTTTGGGTGGTCCTATAGGAGCATCTCAAAAGATGTATACACTTTGATAGAGGGGAGGAACATACAAAACTAAATGAATCTATGGTATACATGATACGTGCCAATAAAGGCATGTCAGCAATAAAGACAGTTTTTATAAGCAATACAAATGTGATACGTGGGAATATAAAACTCTCATGATCCAAATAAGGGATAGTGTGTGTTATATAATACATATAAATGGATGGAATGCGCCATCCAGGCAGTGAACACAACACCCATGGAAATAACATTAAATGAACAATAATTATATAGGTGTCAGACAAACAAGTTTTGAGTGCAAAAGTATTCAATTAAACCCATTTAGTACATATAGGTTCACACTTATGATGCGTATACAACAAATATGGAAAAATTAGATAAAAATTGATGTTATAAACATAATGTACAGTATTTTAACCTGCAACAAATCCCAGAACCAGGGTGTACAAAGTACAACCCCACGACTAGCAATTATACCCAAATAACACTGCAACATAAGGGTAAGGTGAATAATAAAATAAATGAATGGGACGGCTTATGCCTTATTAGTAAAGGCATTTATGTCCCAATCAATATTTAAACCATGGGGGTAGTAGCTCTTTAAAGTATAGATCCAGAACACTTCAAGCCTAGACACCCCCTTTGTGGGTGCACCCCCCCTCCATGGTGGAACAAATTTGTCAATCACCTGGAAGAAGGTCCCTCTAGGGTCTTTGTTATGATATCATAAATAATGTTTGGGTACATTATGGTTAGTCCTCCCTTTAAGGATACTAGTGATATGTTCATTCACCCTGGTCTCAAATGATCTCGATGTCCTACCCACATATTGCTTCTTAAACGGACACGTGAGAAGATATACTATATTTTTTGTATCACATGTGCAAAATTGCTTTATATTGTAAGTAGCTCCTGTGGTGGTAGAGATAAAGGTCAAAATTTTCCTGTCTCTATACCCATTAAAATCACAGATCCTACATTTATTACATTTAAAGTAGCCAGTCATATTATGGAAAAATGACCCCAGCCTGGCTAATTTATTTATGGCCAAATGGGAGGAGGACGTCGTCTATGAGTTACTGCTGTGGGCTCGTTATATAGATATTTTATTGCTCACTGTTTGGGACTTTTTACCTATCTGTTTTTTCTGTTTTTCATATATACGAACTGCCTGGTATAGAAATTAGTTTCATCTGTTATTTTGTGGGTCTGGTTTACCATGATGTGTTTGGTCACAATCTAGCCTGTTGGCATGTTGGGCTCGAACTGAGTTTACTAACCCTGTTCAAATTCTCTATTGTGCTGCAAGTTTTTTATCATTTTATTCAATCCACAATTGTTGACTTGTTTATTGCAAGCCAGGACATTATGTAGTATACTTGGTTGTGCTACTTACAGATAGCGCTGCGCTATTATTGTTTCTACGTACATACTCTTCCACCTCTTCTACCAATTCTGTCCCTCTGAAATAGACTGTATCACTCAATATTAGCAGCCCACTCTTGTGAGCTATCCAACCAGGCTTCCAATATCCCCACAAAGTCAAAGTACGCCTCGAATAACAGAAATTCTAGTTCATCCATTGTATTTCCCAGGCTTCTTATTGTCTTGTGAACTATAACTTGATTCTACTGAGGACCTAGGTGATGCAATGTCTAGGTTGTCTAGTTTAAGCCCCACTTCCCCCACATTCCACCCCTTCTGTATTTTTGCATTTATTGATAGATATAACATAACACTTTCAATGACAAAGTTTAATGGACCGAAAAGGAGCAAAAAAAACCCTAAGGTTATTGTTAGGTGTTACATACCCTTTACGTTGCTATAGGTTGGGCACTGTGTACATAGTATCTGAATATTAATACTGTAAATATTAGTATTATTTTACAGTAAAATATATTTCCTATTCAGAAATGATGCAGTCACACGTGAAAAGTTTAATGGGCCTATGGCATTCACAGCAGCGGGGTCTTGTAATTCCCAAGCCATGGTTGAGTGAAGACGTGTAGGAGGAGGACTAGGAAGATAATCTCACAGCTGCAGTAGGGCCATAGGACGTTGCATGTAACACAGGGTGATGAAATCCTTTAATCCCATACTCATACCCCCTTCCTCTCCTCCTCTCTTAGTCCACAGACTTTTTTTGGCACTTGATATAAAGAGTGAGATCCTTGAACGCACAACTGGGCCTTATCTCAAAGGAGGAAGGGATGGCAGACTGTCAAAAAACCCTGGACTGTCCAGCCCTCCTCCACATACAGAAACTTTGAACACTACTTTTTGATCAGATCAAGAAATACCATTTCACGCAAAGTAACTATAATCATATTTTTGTTCCAGCGTATCTATAGAATATATTGTATTTGCTAATGCATATAATTAGATGTGAGAGGTTGGTGATTTATAAATACACTCTGGTAATTGCAATGATAATAAATATTAGAGGCAATCAAACTCCTTGGGGTTTCCTTTGCCAAACTATTTGTAGTGTTGAGCCAATAAGTCATTTTTCTTTTCTCTTATTTATATATGCCAAGTTATTTCTTATTTACTTACATTTCTGGTTTCAGATGAACCTTTAATAGAGATTTCAAAGTCTAAGAATCTTCAGAATGCTTTTTTGTTCTAAAGCAAAATTGAAGCTTTAAAATAATTGCTTGCAGGTTAAGTATTTATGGCAAAATGGACTCCGTGGGATTGATTTACTAAAGGCAAATAGACTCTGCACTTTGCAAAGTGCAGTTGCCCTCAACAAGAGCACTTGCTCCAGAGCTTAGTAAATGAGCAGAAGCTCTGATGACTTTTATCATCCAATCATGTGCTATCAAAAATGCTGGCACAATGACAGGTAGGCAGGAAAAGGCACAGCAAAGGTTCAGGGACTCCCCAGTTATCAGCAGCCTCAGTGGGGGAAGTCCAAGCCGAGCGGCAGGGGAAAAGAGGTCCAGAGGGCAGATGTCCTTCACAAACCCGTTGCAGGTCCATGGAGCGCTGTATGTCCTGGCCGCAGCTTAACTCAAGCAGCAGTTGAAGGAAGAGCGGAGAAAAGCCCCACAGAAGTTCCTGCAGTGCAGAAAACAAAATCAGTCTCAACAGTTCACGCACCATTTTCTAATCTACTAAGGAGACTTGCAGCCATGATCTCCTCTGTCCAACATTAACCACTCCAGGTCCATGCTATTGTCGAAATACGGCTCCAGCGCGGACCTGAAATGCCGGGAGGACATCCATGGACGTCCTCCACTGCGCATGCTCCTGCGCGCCCCCTGGCGGCAGCGGCGGCGCGCACGCGTGCGCCCGTGGGTCGGGCGGACTCGATGTCCGCCCGAGACCCGCGATCACTTTCAGGAGCCTCAGAACGGGGAACCGCCATTGTAAACACGGCGGTTCCCCGTTCTTTGACAGGGGATATAACAGATCTACTGATCCCTGTCACTGGCCTGCCCTGCCCCCCCACAGTTAGAACACACCCAGGGAACATTTGTTAACCCCTTCACTGCCCCCTGCAGGTTAACCCCTTCACTGCCAATGACATTTACACAGTAATCAGTGGACATTTAAATTTCTGATCGCTGTATAAATGTCATTGGTCCCAAAAATGTGTAAAAAATGTCCGACATTTCCGCCCCAATATCGCAGTCCCGATAAAAATCGCAGATCGCCGCCATTACTAGTAAAAAAAAAAAAAATAATAAAAACGCCATAAATCAATTCCCAGTTTGTAGACGCGATAACTTTTGCGCAAACCAATCAATATACGCCGATTGCGATTTTTTTTTTTACCAAAAATATGTAGAAGAATATATGTCGGCCAAAACTGATGAATAATTTTTTTAATGGATTTGTACTTTAGCAAAAAGTAAAAAATATTGTTCTTTTTTGCAAAATTGTCGCTCATTTTTTGTTTATAGCGGCGATCAGAAATGACGCAGAGGGGATCAAATACCACCAAAAGAAAGCTCTATTTGTGGGAAAAAAAGGACGCAAATTTTATTTGGGTACAACGTCGCACGACCGCGCAATTGTCATTCAAAATGCGACAGCGCTGAAAGCCAAAAATTGGTCTGGGCAGGAGGGGGGTTTAAGTGCCCGGTAAGGAAGGGGTTAAAGTAAAGACTGACCAGTCTGCTCCCCTTCATTGTTAACTGTGGTACTTTGAATCCAGTCACACACCATCTGGTGCCGATGCGTCTGCCTCTATCCTCAGCAGGATACAATAATTTATGCCCTCCTTACTGAGGGAGCCACAAGTCCGACCCCCTGTGGGGACACAGGAACTCACAAACCAAACTGTGCAGATATATTGACTGTGTTACACATTGCATCTGAATTAGAGATTTGCCAGTTTTATAAAACAAAAATAAATATTGAAAAAAAATCTATATTTCTGACCTTGGTCACAATGTCATACTTAGCTGCTCTGTGCAAGGGTTTTGCACAGAGCGGCCTCAATCCTCTTTTTCTGGCATTCTCCAGCGGCACTCCTGGCTCCTCCTCTTCATTGAGTGCCCCCACAGAGAGCCACTTTCCATGGGGCACTCATGCGGGCGCACTCCCGAGTCCTGCTACTGAGTCCAGTGACACAAACAGCAGGACTTGGCTACGCCCCCTGGCTCCTGTGTCACTGGATTTGATTGACCGCAGCGCGAGCCAATGGCTGTGCTGCTATCAATCTATCAAATGAAGACCCGAGACATCGGCTGGAGATGCTCGTGCTCGTCGCTGGAAAAATCAGGTTCAGGTAAGTAAAAGGGGGGTTCTGGAAGGAAGCTGCAGCACAGAAGGTATTTCATCTTAATGCATAGAATGCATTAAGGTGAAAAAACTTGAGGGTTTACAACTCCTTTAAGCTAAATAGGATCATAACATCCCTAAGGCTGGGTAGTTACCCAATATGATAATGCAATGAATAACCTGAACAGGTACTATCCTGGTGAGGGTTTTAAAGAGGGTCAGAGTAGCCAACTCAGGGTATGTCAATTCTGTTCAATATTGGTTCAGTCTAAACCCAACTAGTTTTGCGCACCCATGTGCTTCTTCAGGAGCTAAGCATATCTGATAAATAGAAATACAGAAAAAAATAATAATGATCATGATAGTATACATGTAAAAGTATATGCAATACTATTGTACATCAAAATAAGCCAATGTGTAAGGAGATATTCAATGCATTTACGGAAATTGTGATAGTAGTAACACTTAGTATCACGAAAACAGAGCAGCTGGGCAGGAGCTGAGATATCAAGGAGCCGGGCTTAAAGTCAGATATGGGGGTGCAATCTACAGGCAATGACCACAGAAGCATAACAAAAATGTAAGGATGTAAAAAATGGGAACACAATGCACCTACAGAGCACACATAATAATATAATAATAATGTAGAGGTGAGGAGAGGGAAAGGCTATGACTTACAATATAACCAGGTGTATATGCGAACGTATATCCTCCCTAAGATCATTCAAGTAGGATGTCCAAATATATAGTCCTTGGATCACAAGGTCTAGATACTGTACAAAGAATTCTGTTGCAGCACCATACTAAAATTAAGGATGCTTTCGCCTGATTCATGTACCTGTTAGAGACAGGTACATGAAATTGTCAGAGTCTGGCACTGAAGTCAGTGAATCCCTACTGGATGCTCCTTCCTCAGTGCGCTCAGCCCCCCCCCCCCCCAACAGTTTTCCAGTATGGGGTGGGCAGAGCCAGATGGGGAACTGAAAGAAGACTAGTTCCCATCAGGAACAGCCCTGCTGTTGATTGACAGTGCAAGGCAATGGGCAGACCTGTAGCTGCTATTGAGTCCAAAAGTTGCTTTCAAATTTGCTCACTGCCATCCACTGTTACTCAAAAGTATGGTGGACCTGATGGGGAACTAGTCTCTCGGTTCTTCATCAGGTTCTGCCCACCCAGTAACTCAAGTCAATTCCCAAATATGGCCATTGCCAGATTTAAGTAATGACATCATCTCTGATACATATATTTACATTTAGCTTCCAGCCGGGAATGTCCTAACCAACAGCTGAATTGGACTGGGAATAAAGACTTGTGCAGGAAGCTGTCATATTCATGGCAGCTTCCCAGCACAGAAATGTCCCACTCTAAGCACTGGCATACCTCTGTATGTCAGGTCAGAGCTGGTCTCATTTAAAGCGGAGGTCCGCCAGGTCTGCCTAGAACGAAAAAAATTAAAAGCCAACAGCTACACATACTAACACACACACACAGCTGATTCTTGTGACTGATGCATGCTGTTTCACACTGCTTACAGCCGACATCTATCTGGAAAGGGTGCAACTTCCAGGGTCACATCATCCCAACCACCTCTCCCCCCTCCATTCCTCTCACACATGCCTATTGGTCCCCATGTCCATCTCATTTTTTGGACCAGCTTACACCTATTTGGACAAGGTGGAACTTCTAGGCTCACACAATCCCACACATGCCATGTCTGCCCTCTGGTTGTCCCCTGGTGTTGGTTCTGATTGGCTTCCTCCCCTCAGCTCCCGTGCCACACATCTATTGCTACCGCCTGTTGGGATTTCAGCAAATTGGCATATTGCTTTGCCTGATGATACATCACACATGCATCCACCCCTGAGGAAGCGAGCTATGTCTCACGATACGCGTCTGGTTTATTAGATGCCTGTGCATACTGTATGTTTTTATATGTATCATTGCAAAATTGTACTATGATGTATTTTATTGGCTCAGCAATTGTCATGCTATCCATGTATGTAAGATAATTTTTCAATAAATGTTCAAACTGTGTATACTCCTGTTACTTTGTTATTAGTGGCAAATGGTGCTCCCCTCATATAAAGTCCCAGGGTGCTTTTCTGTGTATTTGTTGTGTATATAGGGATGGAGGTGTGTCACTGGTGACACCAGACCTTCCTCTTTTCTTAGCTACACATACTGTAGCTGCTGACTTTTAATAATAGGACACTTCGCTGTCCTGGTGTCCAGCGATGTCGGGACCGCAGCTGATGCTTCCATCAGCTGTCGGGTGCTGCTGCTGCCATTGCGGGTAAGGGAACCCGAATGTGTAGCATTACAGCTTCACACCGGGCTTCCTACTGCACATGCGCGAGGCTCCGCTGCGCTCTGCTATTGGGCCAGCGGCCAGTAGCAGAGCGAGGAGGGAGCCGGGCTGCTGATGTCAGCAGCTGCCGGCCACCGGCCCGAGCTTACGGATGTGGGGAATAGGACACCTGTCAATGACACTTTTTGGTGGAACTCCGCTTTATTGAAAGGTTCCCAATCTGAAAACTGATGTAATACTTCAAGGCTCTGTCACTGCCATAACAACAAGTTCCTAAACTGGCAGTAGTTAGAACCTGACTGAATTTGGTGCACATTTTGCTAATGTTACCAAAACAGGAGTAATTGCTTGCCTTAACCACTTCTGGAAGATTTACTTTAGTTGACAGTAGCAGGTGCAGCATTGCCTTGGACCTTAATACTCTCACATCAGAAGGAAAAGATGTTTCCGCCCGGTCTCGAACCGGGGACCTTTCGCGTGTTAGGCGAACGTGATAACCACTACACTACGGAAACTTCTGGCTAGGGGCAGCTGGTGAAATAAGGGAATTTGAACACTACAATAAAAATCAATATTTAAAGTAACATGAAACAATATCCTTATTCTCCAAAAATAATTCATACACATCCACTACTTAATGACCCTGTACTCTATTTTATATTTAACCACTTGACCTTCAGAAGATAGGGCACTGCGTTACTTTAACTGACAATTGCATGGTCATGCAACGCTGTACCCAAATAAAATGGATGTCTTTTTTTAGGCCAATATGTATTCTGCTACATATTTTAGTAAAAAAATGCCAATAAGCGTATATTCATTGGCTTGCGCAAAAGTCATCATTCTGCCTCTCTGCTGGATCATCGGCGGGTGCTGGTGGACATCTCCCGCTATGTGTGTTCACAGTGGGATCGAGCCGTCAGTAGGGCACATGTGTACACCGGCTCACATTCATATATGTGATCTGGCGCACAGGTGACTACCTGTAGCAGTAAAACTGCTATGGTGTTTACCTGACCTGGTTAATTATGTGAATGTAGTTTTAAAGGGTCACTGGAAATACGTATGCAGCGCCTGTGATCCCAAAGAGAATACTTGAGGGTTTTAAAGGGATCTACCAACAGAAAATAGCTTTATTGAATTCTCCTATCTGTGTGTAAGGAAAAGGCTCTTGGAAGATGTAGTTCTGGGGACATGCCTGTAGTAGAAACTGACCTCTCAGCAGCAGCTCCTGCAAAAATTTCAGAAGCCTGATGATTATGTCACAGGAAGTAATTCGGCTAGGTTCATAAGTGTGAGTTGCAGGAGTGTTTGCAAAATCACAAGAGGTCCTCTCATTGCACAAAAAAAATGCATCCCCTTAGTTAGGGTGTGCAGGGGTTCCATTAAGAATTAACACACCTTACTAATGCACGTGCCAAAACACGTGGTACCAAAATACCATGTGTTTTAATACAGTGCGATTAAAAAAAATGGTTCATGCATTTTCTTCTTCTGCAAATTTCACTTGTAACACACCCTTTGAAATGAATGAACTGCCCTAAAAGTGACACATGAAATTGTGCAAAAACAAATGTACACATGCATAGTTGTGTAGCCAGGAGCTGGGTATGCACGCTCCTGGCAATAGAGACGTTTCTGCCTTCAGGTTTAATGCAGCAGTTTCCTCTAGTGCCAGTTTACTGTTCTGTGATTCTAACAGTGGCAAGAGACATGCACTCTGGGGGTTGTAGTTTGCTTGTGAGGATTCGGTCTCTGGCTGTACTGAGGTAGAACTACATTTCCCATCTCTCTGTGCAGCAGAGAAGGATTCCTGGGAGAAGAGGTGCCTCGTGGGAGAGACTATTTAAGCAGAGGCTGGGGCCGAGCATGCTCTCTCTGGGCGGCGGTGATCGATCAAGCAGGACCCTGTGTAATGATGACTGAATGGCGGCCTACTCCTACAGACTGAGCAGTTCAGAAACCTTGCGGTACTTCAGTGAGCAACCTGAAAGATCTGCCCTGCACCGAGCAGAGCCTGTTCCTAATCCCTGCATCCCGATTGGCCGATCGATCCAGGAGAACCGCGGAGAGAGCCGGTGGAACCCGATCATAGGAGCTAGAGGGCCAACACCATCATCTCCATCCTTGTCATCATCATCATCCTCAGCAGTGGATACATCCTCTACATCCATTGATCCTTTGGGGTGAGCGGGTGAAATCCTATTGTCACAGACATTGTGTACACATAACCTGATTCTGCATATTCATTGTAGTCAAGGCCTAGTTCCTAACGTTGGGGATAAAAGTGGAATACAAGCATTTATACCCTAAACTGGATTGCTGTTATTTGTAGTCCCACAGTTAAAAGTTAGTGATCACCGTGAAGCTTCCTTTTTCTGGCTGCAGAAAGAGAGCTTTATACAAACATAGTACACGTCCTGGAAATCTATTCTGTTGCATCAGCATTTGAACTTGGTATATACCATTTAAACTACAAAGCTAGCTAAGATCACCTGAACTGTCAAGCAAGGAACATTGAACTACAACTACTCTTCATCTGCCCCCCCCCCCCACCCCACTTAGTGAGCCTTTACTATTTTGCCAAAGTATTTTATAGATCGCATTCGCCTAAGAACTCTCTCCCTTAGAGCAGGTTGAATATATCTGTAATTGTCATTCTTGTGGTGTACCTGTTTATCTACTATTTACTGGTTTATACTTGTTTATCTACTATTTGATGCTGTCAGGGGAGTGAGCAGTAGGGAGTGGTTTGACATTTCAGTAGCCATTCCCCTGCTCTCCTGTGCCTCACTCTCATGCATAGTATCTTAACCTGTTTATACACTTACTGGTTGAATCTATAAAGTTATAAGAAGCATACCTTGTTATTCACTGGTGTTTCATCATCATACTGTCGTGAGACTTATTTTATTTACCCTGTTGGGTCAGATTTTCTCTTAAACGATATATTTTGAGTAAACACTATTGATTTTCTCAAACTTGTGTACTTTATTCACTGTGTTCTACTTAAAGGGGAACTAACAATATGCGTGAACCCAGTGTGTCAGGGGTGGCGGAGGACTCTCAGGGTCGGGGAAACCGGGGGGGGGGGATTGACTTACCTTGTGACCAAGGGGGCAGCGCTACAGGTACAAGAACCTCAGAATGCTGCAGGTCTCCCTGTCTGTCTACCCACTCATCCTTTTTATTTTCTATTAAAAAAGAAAACTTTGTCTATACATATTGATTTAAAATGATTAAAATAATTAATATAATGCAACCCCCATCCTCCCCAGCAACACATACTCCTTTTTTTGATCCCCCGCCTCAGGGAGTGAAGAAAATAGCCAGATCTTCTGGGTATGGAATAGCTTGGTATAATGGGGACAGGTAAATGTTAAAGAGGAGCTGCAGTCTGCTCACAAAATTTGTAATAAAAATATCTTTGCCATTCTGAAGCTTCCATCCAACCACTTTGCATACTATTTTATATATACTGTGATTTTGTACTTGCCAAATATGTTGCAGAAATCTCTCTCCACTGAGTCTGGCTGCATCCATTTTAACCGTAGGCAGCTTAAGCTGCTGCCTGTTCCCTTCATGGATTTACACAAAGGCACACCTCCAACCCTGCAGCTCTCATTGGCCCTCTTATAACTCACCCCCCCTTCCTGGCAAACTATCATGACAGTGAGAGAGAGAGCTGTGCGTGATGTCATAAGCCTAGGCTAATGAGCAGACAAGAAAGAGGAAGTGGGTTGTATAAGGTATTTACTGGCAGAAAAAAAACATTTTACTATCCAAATTTAAAACAACAAGGGCAGAAGATTTAATAGATGGAAAGTTGAAAAAATGACTGACCGCTTTAAGCTTGAGGGGGGGTCTCGGGGACTTTTAAAGGATAACAGTACTAAAAGTACATTTATCCTTTGTTTTCATGTGTAGGTGTGAGTGTGTTTTTTCCTGTTCCCACCTTCTAATTACTTTCATAAATTATATCACTCGCCCTTTACCTTCTGTAATTTGTACATACTCCTCTGAAATTAATGTAAAACTCCGATACCTAATTATAATACTTTTTCCCAATGTATCGTTCAGTTTGTTTTTAATTCAGTCTACTTTCCGCTATAAATTTATACTTCGGACACTTTCCCTTTACGACGTTTAAATACTTTCATTAATCTTCCACCCTTGTCCTTTTTTGTGTGAGTGTGGATGTGTACTTTTGTTTCCTATTTACATGAAAATCATGACAATAGGAAATTTTCAGGGGCTC
>BLSH010113884.1:72769-85457 GCA_018402905.1 Glandirana rugosa | reverse complement strand
GCGCTCACAGTATCTCTGTATCGCAGCCGCCGTCGTATGACGGCGTTTTGCGTTACAGAGCCACTTTGCCGCCGTCAATCTCCGATCGGCGGTCGGCAAGTGGTTAAAGATATAACAGAACCAAGAGAGTTATATTTTATATTTTAACCCCTTAAAGCTGCCTTCCAGTAGCCTTAGCCTGGGCTTTAAAGCTCAGGAGAAAGCGTGCCCTCTGTATCCTGTGACGGCTGCCTGTGGCTTTCACAGCAGTCACATGATCACTAGCCTGTCCCATTGGTTCCCAATCAGAAGCTTTGACCAAGTTCTGCTGGTTCCAGCTAGGTCACTGTGCTGAGATTGAGACACAGTTGGCATTGAAACACAGTTTTATTTCATCTGCTGCACCACCTGCTGGTGGACGCAGTTATAATTAATTACATCTATATCCAAAAAATAAAATATGCACTCACTAGGCACCCTTACAGGTGCATTTCCAAAGTCATTCTGTGAAACGTTATTCTGTGCAAATGGGTGCAAAATGTTATTTGGAGCTCCTGGTGCTGCGTTTGGGAATTTAGGCCTGTACAACAGCCTGCAACCATTCAGGTCCATGAGACTGGCGCAGTACCAGGAGCTCCTGGGCACCAAAATACGCTACTTTGTTTACACTGTACTGGAGAAGACACTTGTTTGCATGATCCCCTAGGCTCTTTTCCCTCCAGGTCGAATGTTTTTCATTCCTATAGAATTCAATCATAGGAAATACATTTTTTACGATCATTAGCTCCATCTAGTGGCCATAATGCAGTATTATTCGATTCACTCCATTCTGCATGAATGGAAAATATTCAATTTGGATAGAAGATAGCCTAATAGTCGATAGATAGATAGATAGATAGATAGATAGATAGATAGATAGATAGATAGATAGATAGATAGCCTAATAGTCGATTAACATTAGATTTTGCCTCCATTCGCAGAGAACAAATGTATATGCAGTTTCACAGGATGAATAACTTTTTAAAAGTACCCCCCTTAGTGTATGCAACCCCTAACAATGAACTTCTCTTATCTGTTAAAGATACTATTGAAATTGATTTGTTATATCGGCTATATACAGTAAGTGCAAAATTTACCTGTTGATTTCCAGAAAACATAGGAGTTGATCAGTGAGGGCAAAATCCTTTAGCACACAAGGTGAAAATGCAAAAGAGCAACCCCTCCCAAAAACTGGGAACTACTTCAACAGTATAGATTATAAATGTGCGGTTCGTTTCGTTCCAAATTGAAATTCAGATGAATTTTTCACTATTCAAAAATACGGATGTATCTGAATGTCCAAATTACAATAGTAACAAATTTAAACTAATCCGAAATAATGAAACAAAATTTCAGACGAAATTTGAATTTGAATAATTTTTGAAACAAGTTCGAATAGTTTTCAAATTTAAACAGTTTTCAAATTCAAATAGTTTTCTAATCTAATTCTAATTTGAATTTCTGAAGAGAATAAAATAGAATAGAAAATATAGCAATAGAATAGAAAATAATATAATATAATAGAAAAGACTAGAACAGAATAAAGTAAAACAGAACAGAATAGAAAAAAATAAATAAAATAGAAAATAAAGGGATAGAATAGAAAATAAAAGAATAGAATAGAAAAGAACAGAGTAAAACAGAACAAAATAGAATGGAAAATAAAAGAACAGAATAAAATATAATAGAAAAGAATACAATAGAATCGGAAAAAAATACAATAGAATAGAAAAAAATAGAAAGTATATTATCTGCTTCCAAAATTTTAATAGAATAAATTAAAATTTGAACAGAATAGAAAAGAATAGAAATAAAAAAAAAACAATAGAATAGGAAGAATATAACAATGTTCCAAAATTCAAATTTTGAATAGAATTTGCTTCAAATCTGAATGCAATTTGAATGGAATTCGAATTTGAATAAACTAAACAAATTCCAAAAACGAATTAAACAAATGTAACTAAATGTATTCAAACAAAACACATTTTTTTGTTCTGCACATGTCTAGTATAGATTGCTGGCCCTGCCCATTTTGCACTCCTGTCCTGCTGAAATGTCCAAGGCAGCTGTGCTTTATGCCTACCCCTCAGCCTAGCTATTGAGCTGATAACTTTTGTGTTCTCCATCAGTGAACAAAGAGGGGTTATGGAGAGAAAAAGGGGTGGGGAGGAGGAGGGGTCTATGTTCTTTGTAATATATCAGAAATTAAGTAGGCAGGGCTGACACCATGTGCTTAAAAATTAAGAGCTTTGTTGTCATGTCAAAGATGAAGGTAGCAACATATTATATAGGAGGATAAAAAAACATGGAAAGACATGACTAGGTAATAAATGTCGCTTGTGATTTTTTTTTTTTTGCTTTCAGTTAAAAGTGAAGATGAAGATGGATGTCACACTCATGGTAAAGGAAGCGATGATGCAAAAGATGTTAAACGCTCAAAAAGACCAAGGACAATACTGACCACACAGCAGAGAAGGGCATTCAAAGCATCATTCGAAGTGTCTTCCAAACCATGCAGAAAGGTAGATGCAATCTAGCAAATATTAGGGTTGTGAAAAATACATCTGCATTATCGCTGGTGTTACTTGTGTAGCGCTACCCCTGCAGGAGCCGCTAGTGAATAAGGATCCCCCACCCTGCACAGCCAGGCACACTGAATTTCCACAGCACTCTTGAGTCACGAAAAAGTCCAGCAGCTCTGTTTTTTTTTTTATTAGGGGTTAATAAACTTGGATGGGGATAGGGGTATAATGGTATGCCCACTTGACTTGACTTAGCAAACTCTTCAGGGAGAATTTTCCTATGTGCAGTCTATTTACACACTCCTCAGCTTCTCCAGCATATCACTTGCCTGCTTGCAGTACAACTTCTCAAACCCAGCTGGCACACTGTTAGATCATCTGAAAAAAGGCATCTGTCATATAAAGCAAAGGCCAATTACACGGAGGGACCGTGGGCCCCTTTTTGTGTGTAGAAAAGTCCCAGTGTCCAGCTGCCTTCCTGTGGCTACTGATCCCAGCACCACCTCCTCAGGCACTGCCAGCCCACCTTGTTGCAGCTGCCCCTTTCACAAGCCCTCCTGGCTAATCTTCCACAGCCCCCCAGGCTGACTCTACAACCATCTCAGACTGCCACTCCTCAGTCCTGTCAGGCTGCCTCTCAGTCCTCCCCGAGTGTCTCACTCACCAGCCACCCAGCTGTCTTCTCTCTGGAGATCTTCTGGACGTGCTCGCTGACTCCTACTGTCCTCACGCCTGCTCCCTGCCACTGGACAGGACTCCTCCTTGTGTTGTCAGAGGATCCCTTCTGCACCCGAGCCCCAGGCCCAAGGTCAACCCCCCAGACTAGGGGGCTACCCTCAAGGGCCTCCGACAGCCTCCTCAGCACTCTATCTCCAGCTTTCACCAGAACTCCGCTGCCTCTGTTGGTCTGACTCTGAGTATTTTTATAGGTTTTTCCCCCTGCCAGCCCATTTGGTCGGGGATTGGTTGGGGCCATCATCAATACTCCAAGCAGCTCCTTCCATTCTTCTGGAAGTTTCTCAAAAGGTCCAGGAAGTAGGGGAAGGCACCAGAGATGCTGCCTGATGAGTCATTCCAGCCTCCTTGGGTCACTCAAACCCTGACCTAGAATAAACCCAGGCTTGGCTGCCAGCCAAGCCAAATTTGCCCACACTAAACAACTATGTACAAATCCCATTCTAGCACATTAGAGGGTGCTACACTTGTCTGTGCTGCTGTTTGAAACATAGGCTCCATTCACAACATGGTGTTCCATTTTGTGGGTGGAATCAACATGGTGTGAATGGAGCCTAAAGCAGCTCAAAGTGATCCTTCTTATGGATGAACAAATTCTCTCTTGGAGGAGAGGATTGGGGAGATTAATAGCATAATAACATTTGATTTTGTCCCCATTCGCACAGAACAAATATACATGCCATTAAAGATATTATTGAAATAGTTTTGTTATATCTGCTAGATAAGTGCAAATTGTACATGTTGATTTCCAGAAAACATAGGAGCTGATTAGTGATGGGGCAAGGTCCTTTAGCGCCTAAGGTGAAAATCACCTCTATCCAAGAGCTGGGAACTAATACATCTTTTTTGGAGGAACAATTACTCTCTTGGACTTAAATTGCACTGTCCCTTTTTTTTAATAAATGTATGTCTTTCTTTAAATGATCCATTAATTATTTTAGAGCATAGTACAAGAGAAAAAATACTTAGCAAGTCATCAAATATTTGTTTTATTATATAACCGATTTCAGAAGATTTAAAGAATTTGGTATCTATGAGAAACACAAGTACAAGCAGAGTGTGCTTAATGCACAACTGCACTTTTCCATTCAAGGTAAAGTGATAGGTTTCTTGGATAGCTGCCCCCTCCCCGTTGACATTTTAACTCACTCCCCTGTTTCACCTGCAGAGGCTCCTCCAAAGTCTGTACTTTGTAGAATAGGCTGTCTCCTATAGTAAATGAACTTTACTCACAGCATCACACAGAATTCTCTTGGATGAGTTCTCTCTTGAAGCTCTCCCAGCCACCTCATGGGTCCCCGGTCTTTGAAGAGTCACCTCTGGTACTTCTCTAGAACTCCATCCCTCTCAGAATTGTTTACAGGTATTGAGCAGGCTCTCCTCTGCAGAATCTTGAACACCCAGATAGACCTAGCAGCCAGTAGTACTCCCGGATAGGCCTCAGGCTTCAGGCCTAGCAGCCACAAACACATCCACCCAGGCCACAACCCAGGGTGGGAAGACTATGATCACCTGACTCTCTCCAAACAAATACCTCTTCCCAGTATACAAAGCTGCCAGTCTGATTGGTATGTTTATTCATAACCCGAACTCACTGTAGCTCATCACACTAATGTCAAAGGCATCAGCTCCACCTACTGACAAAAGGGAGAAGTCACAGCTAAACAGGATTAGGAGGGAAGCCATTTGACCTCTAAACACAAATTAGCCAGACCGGCTACCACCCAGCATAACTAAATTTACCTGTAGCCCTGGTTTTGCGACCAGGGTGCTACATTCACAAAAAGACAAGCTGACAACAGCACATGTCAGGTACTACACTTGCCCAAGACAGCCTAGTGTAGTACCAGGATTGGCTGTGATCAGCTTGTGTTTTTCTTTAATAAAAGTGCTCTTCTTGTGCTGCAATCATTCACAACACAAGCTAATAGTTTACATTCCCTCTGTTCCCCTAAATAGCAGGCTACAGCTCCATACTCTGTATGTATTAAATAGGAGAGATGAGTAGACAGCACTGTACACTAGAGTTCTATCTGGCTGCTTAGAAAGAGGAGGGGCAGATGGGTGTGCGGGCTCAGTGTGGACTGCATGTCATTGCCGCTTCTCCTCCTGAACTGCCACTTAGAACTCTGTCTCTGTTGATCAGTTCTGTTGGATAGCTAGGCAAGTTGGTGGGGCTAGCATCTGACAACCCAGCTCAGCAAAACCTGCACAAATTTAGATGGGAACAAGTACTATATGCACAGCAACCTCTGGGGGGTTTAAAGCGGTGATAAACACTGCTTGTTCACTTGTATCTACAGGTAAACTTATAATAAAGCTTACCTGTAGGTACAAGGAATATTTCTTATATGTGCACCATCCAGGAGATGTTCACTGATTCTGCAGCCACAATGCATACTAGCACATTTTGATTTCACCTTGAGGGGGGAAATTTGATCCTGCCTGGTGCTGCCCTCCCCTCTGCAAACTGACCATGGTTTATCATGGCTGCTGAGTCATCACACCGTGGTCAGTTTATGTGCCTCTATCATCCTGCTGTCTCTCCCCCCCCCTCCTCCTTTCTATCTGCCTGTTAGCTAGTCTCTGACAATTTGCTCCCTGACCCACCCCTCCTGCTGCTAAAATAACTGTGTTTACTTACTAGAATCCCCAGTGTTAGGTTATGTGCCCCAGTGTATTTCCTTTATAATAAATATGCCGCTTTATACCTTATTTCAGAGCTCCGCTCAGTGCCGCTCTCCTCCCCTCCTCCCAGCTGACGTCAGCGGGGGATTCTCGCCCCCCCACTGTAGTTCTCAGATCGCAGGAGGAGAGCAGCGGGAAGTCACATGCGCTCTTAAAGTATAAAGCAGGATTTTTTTATAAAGAATATGCACTGGGGCAAATAACGTGACCGCTTGCAGACCGGGCCATAGCCGGAAAACGTCTGTAGCATAGTCGGATAATCCTGGGAGGGTGTACTATAACCGTGCCCCCTGGGGCATGCACCCAGCAATGTCCGTGACCATTGGGTCTCCCAGACCCGGCGTGTCATGGATCGCGGTAAAGGGCCAATGACGGCGGCCCTTTGCCACGTGATCACTCCGTCCACTTGTAAACAAACCGAAACATGTCTGGTTCGGCTCCTCCCCTCTCCTCACGATGATCGGTACAGCATGCTCCATCCGTGGTTCATCCATCCACATTCACGCTCATCCATGCTCCATCCCAGGCTCATCCATCCTCATACATGTTCCATCCCTGGCTCATCCATCCTCATTCATGCTCATCCATGCTCAATCCCTGGCTCATCCATCCTCATTCATGGCTCATCTGTGCCACATCAGTGATCATCCATGCCACATCCATGCCACATCAGTGATCATCCTTCCCACATCCATGCCACATCAGTGATCATCCCTGCCACATCCATGCCACATCAGTTCTCATCTGTGCCACATCCATGCCACATCAATGCTCATCTGTGCCACATCAGTTCTCATCCATGCCACATCAGTACTCATCCATGCCACTACAGTGCCCATCAGTGCTTCACAAAAGTGTAATAGGTAGTCAAATTAGATTTGAGATGTGTGTCCCTAGAACACCTGATGGTGCTCCCTGCATGTTGGGCCTCTGTATGTGGCCAGTCTCCCACATGTGGTATCGCCATACTCAGGACGAATAGTAGAATATATTTTGGGGTGTCATTTTTTTCTATGTACATGCTATGTGTTAGAAATATTGTATAAATTGACAACATTGTGTAAAAAAAAATGTGTTTTCATTTTCTTTCCACATTTTCCAAAAACTTGTGTACAAAAATGACTCATTATGCTTCAAAGGTTATACGTTGGGTGTTTACTTTGCAAAATGGGGCTATTTTTTGGGCGTTTCTATTGTCCTGGTGCTCCAGGACCTTCAAAACTGTAAGAGGTAGTCTAGAAATTATATGTGTAATTTATGTCCCTAGAACACCTGACGGTGCTCCCTGCATGTTGGGCCTGTGTATGTGGCCAGGCTGTGTAAAAGTCTCTCACATGTGGTATCGCTATACTCAGGAGGAGTAGTAGAATGTGTTTTAGGGTGTAATTGCAAGAATGCATATGCTGTTTGTGAGAAATAACCTGTTATTATGACAATTTTGTGAAAAAAAAAAATCTTCATTTTGCAAAGAATTGTGGAAAAAAAATTACAACTACAAAAAACTCCCCATAAATCTTACTAAATACCTTGGACTGTCTACTTTCTAAAAAGGGATCATTTGGCGGGTATTTGTACCTTCCTGACAGCCTCCATGGCAGCCACGTTTGGGTTTACCCCGCCCCCCTCTTTAACCCTATAGGACCCTACTTAGTATAAATTTGACCCCTTGTTCAGCTCGCGCATTCCTTTTTTTGTCCT
Source organism: Glandirana rugosa (assembly GCA_018402905.1). Taxonomy (NCBI): domain Eukaryota; kingdom Metazoa; phylum Chordata; class Amphibia; order Anura; family Ranidae; genus Glandirana; species Glandirana rugosa. The sequence goes on along the minus strand of BLSH010113884.1, from coordinate 77,796 downwards.
TCTCTATGGACTTACCGGAGTCAAGGTCAGCAGCATCCCGGGCAGCATTGTCCCCAGCCTTAGGAGCGGGGCAGACATCAGGGTTGTGGTGTCCCCTTCGCCCAGTACCCAGCTACGGCGGGTGAGTGGAGTTCAGGCCAGAAGAAGCCAAGGAGAGGTGGACTGCTTTGCCCAGGGAGACGCCAACGGAAGGCAGGGTCTCAGAAGAGGTGGCCGTGTCGAGAGACTCCATGGCAGTATCGTTTGTTTGGGGGGGGCGGGGTATCTCGTCTCCCCTTCTTTCCAGCCCAGGGCTTCCCCGTCTCTCCTGTATGGTGGTCTAGAATGCTCCTGCATTCCACGGTGCTGCTCTGTCCCATCTGCGGGCCGTGGGTGCTTGCAGGCAATGGCCGGTCGCGACAGCGAGGCTTAGCTAGCTCAGGAAGGTCTCAGCGCCTGGTGCGAAGGCGTGGCCTGTCGGGCGGGGTGGGAGATTCAAAGTGCTGCCAGCCCAGTTCAGTCTTGGGAAAGACTGCGGGCAGTATGCGGCGGCTTCCCCAAGCCCTGTCACAGCCATAGCAAGGTGAGAGAGGATTCCTCTTGACAGGGGATGACAGACCAGGTTCCACCAGGCAAGATGGAGGTGGATTGGACTGGCTTACTAAAATTTTCTCTCCCTCTTGGCAGACGCTTGTGTCCTCCCCTCACGATGGATAAATCAGCGCCCTCATGCAGACAGCCCTTGCCTAACAGGTACTGGTGGACTGGAGGGGAGGCGCACAGGGAATATTCTGGAGTGCCCGTTATATATGTTCATGTTGTTCTTCTCCTCTTCTCCTTTGTCTTGTCCTATTTAAGCCCTCCCAGGTCAGGTCACCAGTGGTCCTCTTGAGATCCAAAAATAGAGACCCTGCCAGTTCTCAGCGCAGACAGTCCTCATCTGGCTCACGGCGCCACAGGTCCTCGTCAAGAGGCCGGCACCATGGAAGAAGTTTGCCACCCCCACCGCCAAGGTAGTCACTCTAGACGTAAAGCCTGTTGGGGGGTGCGGGACCCACGTTTCTGAGGGCAAATCACTCTGTGACACGCCCAAGCGTCTGGAGAGAGAGAAACTGGTGGCCAACAGATTGAATCACTGGTCAGGCGGGTAGTGCAACAATCGTTAAAGGAACTAGTACCAACATGTACCCATAGCCAGTCCTCAGTTAGAGGCTCGCTGGAAGAATCGTCGGGACCGTTGCAGCCAAGTTTCTCACCTCAGGCTCTCTCGGATAACGAACTGGTGGGAGATGACTCAGCGGGCTTCGACACTGCCTTGGTCCCATCCTTAATTAAGGCCATTAAAGATGCCCAGAAATTGGAAGAGCCGATGTCCTCACCGACTAAACGGAGGACGTTTTTTAAACACCTCGGGAAGGAGCGTCCTAACTTCCTGCTTCTCACAGAACTGAAAGGCACCTTCACGAAGGAGTGGGAGAAGACAGACAAGAAAACCTCCCTGTCGAACAAAACGTCTAGGCTCTATCCTTTCAAGGAAGAAGATGTCAAGTATCTGGAGTCCACTCCCCTGGTGGACGCGGCGGTCACAAAATTGGCGAAACATGTCACACTCCCCTTGGAGGATGCGGTGTCCTTCAGGGAGCAGCTTGACAAGAAGATCGTCCTAGATCTTAAGAGGATTTATGTGATGGCTGGCACAGCCTGCAAACCGGCCCTGGCCTTAGCAGCTATGTCCAAAGCGATGGAAGTATGGACTGAAGACGTGGAGTCTGTTCTATACAGCATCTCAGAGAATGCACCCATTCGGGAGTCGAAGTGGGCCTCGTCCTTCCTGGGAGAGGCTTCCCTGGACATGATTCGCCTGGGGGCACGGGTGATGCTGTCATCTGTTACGGCTAAGCGGGCCCTGTGGTTATGCCCTTGGCTGGCTGATCCCTCCTCAAAATAGGCCTGGTGTAGGACCTTCTTTGAAGGGTCCTCATTGTTTGGTAATCGGCTGGACAAAGCCATCGCCTGGGTCACTGGGGGCAAGTCGGGATTCCTCCCACAGGACAGACGCATGTTTGGCCAAAGGAGGCCACAAACAAGGAGGCAAGCTACGGATCGGGCAAGAGACGCCTGCAGCTACAAGCCTGGATCTGGTGTACCTAGGGGCCCGGTTCAACACAAGGGAGAACACTATATCCCTACCATCGGAAAAAAATGGCTATAATACGGGACATAGTTTGGCGGGCCTTGTCATCCTCGTATCTGAGAGTTTGCCAGTGTCTCAGGGTGATCGGCACCATGGTTTCAACATCCCCCATGGTGAAGTGGGAGCTGTGGAAGATGTGCCCGTTCCAGATGGGATTCCTGCGCCAATGGAAGCCAGATGAGAGCGATCACTTTATTCGCATATCAACGGCCATGGGGGACAGTCTGCCATGGTGGCTGCTATGCAAAAGCCTGCTCAAGTGTCACTCTATCTCCCCACCAACATGGATGATAGTCACAACCGATGCCAGCAACACAGGATGGGGAGCCCACTGCGGGACAGAGTTTGCCCAGGGAACATGGGGCCCACTTCCTCACAATCCAGTGTCCAATGTCCTGGAGTTAAGAGCGGTGTACAGCGCACTCCGGGCTTTCCGCCATCTAATACAGGGGAAGGCCGTACTTCTGAGGATGGACAACACGTCCGCAGTGTCCTATGTGAGGAGACAAGGTGGAACACAGAGTCTTTCTCTACTGTGAGAGGTGGAGCCGATCTTCACATGGGCTCAGAGGTTCCTGACAGACGTCTCAGTGATCTACATTCCCGGAGCCCGGAATGTCCTAGTGGACTTCCTGTCCAGAGTACGAGTGAACAATGGAGAGTGGTCCCTTAATGGGGAAGTGTTTAACTGGATCTGGTCCCTAGGTGTCGACCCCGAGGTCAATCTATTTGCCTCCCCGAGCAATCACAAGCTCAAGAACTTCTACACAAGGGGCTTCTGCTATCAAGCCCTCGGAATGGATGCCTTAACAGACACCTGGAGGTTCGACAAAGCCTATGCATTCCCACCAGTACCAGTAATCCTCAGGTTATTGCAGAGGCTGAGGTCAGAGAAAGTCGAGATCCTGGCGATAATCCCCTTCTGGCCCAATAGGCCTTGGTTTCCATTACTGACACAGCTGAGCTTTCAAGCCCCAGTGCCCCTCCCTCTCAGGCCGGATCTCCTATCGCAGGGAGCAGTCCTACACCCATGTCCAGAGCGACTGCACCTAATGGCCTTGTTCTTGAGAGGGAAAGGCTAGAGACCCTAGGCTGCGCCTCAGGTATGATTTCCATTCTGATGAACTCCAGACGTCCCAGCACGAACAGAGTTTATGAACAGATATGGGCCAAGTTCACTGATTTTTCTCGTTCTATTGGGAAATCCTACAGGGATCTGGGAGTGCAAGAAGTTCTGGGTTTCTTGCAAACTGGACTTGAGTTGCCTCTATCAGTAAGCTCCCTCAGAGTGCAAGTATTAGCCCTGTCAGCCTTCACGGGGACCGCCTGGGTGAGTCATCCGTTGATCCGTCAGTTCTTAAAGGGAGCAGCAAGGTTGCAGCCTCAAAGAAAGCCAAGGTTGCCAAAGTGGGACCTTCCCCTGGTCCTCAACCTCCTGGCAGACCCTGCCTCAGGATATGTGAGCACGCAGTCAGTCAGGGATCTGTCCATGAAGACAGCCTTCGTGGTGGCAGTCACCTCTGCTAAAAGTGTCTCGGAGATCGGGGCCTTGGGGCACAGTTAGCCATTCCTGACTTTTTTCCCGGATCGGGTAGTTTTGATTCCCATCCTTGGCTCGAAACCCAAAGTCACATCGGTGTTCCACGAGAATCAGGAGATAACCCTGCCTACCTTTAAGTCTTCGGAAGCCGTGGAAGCACATCCCTTGGATGTGGGGAGAACATTGGAGGAATACCTGCAGGCTACAGCCACCTTCAGACAACCTCTTTTCCTCTTCTCCGGAAAGAACAAAGAGAAGAAGGTCTCTTCCAGAACAATCGCAGCTTGGATTGTCCAGATTATCCAGAGGGCTTACAGAGTGAAGGGCTTGGCTCCATCAAAGGCGGTGATGGCTCACTCAACCAGAAGTGTCTCCACCTCCTGGGCGGCGGCGCGCCACGTAGCTCCCGAGGTCATTTGCAGAGCAGCCTCTTGGTCGTCGCTAATTACGTTCATGACACATTATTGTGTGGAGCCATTGTCACTGTCTTCTTTTACATTTGGTTTGAAAGTTCTGTTGGTTGACAGCGTCAATTAAACCTTTTTTGTTCTGCAGTCCCACCCGTGTGGTTTTTGGCTAGTTAAGTCCCAGCCATGGAGGCTTTCCGGAAAACAGAAAATTTACTATCAGGTACTTACCGTAATTTTCCTTTCCTGATAGACTCCATGACAGCCGCAGTTCCCACCCTCGGATCTAGAGGAAGAGCTAGTTACAGAACACGCGGGCTGAACAAGGGGTCAAATTTATACTAAGTAGGGTCCTATAGGGTTGAAGAGGGGGCGGGGTAAACCCACACATGACTGCCATGGAGTCTATCAGGAAAGGAAAATTACGGTAAGTATCTGATAGTAAATTTTCAGTTTTCCTGGCTTGTTTGGGTCTTAAGAAATGAGATAGGCCGTCAGTACATCAGGTATGATCAATTTTCAATGATTGCCACCATAGCTTGTAGACTCTATAACATTCACAAAAACCAAATAGCATCCACTAATATGGGTTATTTTTACCAAAGATATGTAGCAGTATAAATTTTTGGCCAACATTTATGAAGAAAATTTACTAATTTGCAAAATTTTATAACAGAAAGGAAGAAAAATGCATTTTTTTTACAAAATTTTCGGTCTTTCTTCATTTGTACTCGGAATCTTCAGAATGAAATGGTGAAACGTAATTAGACATAATTAAAATGACAGAGACCTAAGGTGTGTAAGGACAGAGACCTGAAGTGTGCCGTGGTCATGATAAACCAAAAACACTTACAATATCTCAGATGTTCGATACCACCGTTAGTAACTTTTAACTAGTATGGACTAC
>BLSH010113859.1:113568-125236 GCA_018402905.1 Glandirana rugosa | reverse complement strand
TGTGTGTGTGTGTGTATATATATATATATATATATATATATATATATATATATATACACACACACACACGCACACTATCTCACAAAAGTGGGTACACCCCCTCACATTTTTGTAACTATTTCATTATATCTTTTCATGTGACAACACCGAAGAAATGACACTTTGCTACGTGAAAATGTCCACATTGGGCCCAATTAGCCATTTCCCTCCCTGGTGTCATGTGACTCATTAGTGTTACAAGTTTTCAGGTGTGAATGGGGAGCAGGTGTGTTAAATTTGGTGTTATCGTTCTCACTCTCTCATACCCATCACTGGAAGTTCAACATGGCCCCTCGTGGCAAAGAACTCTCTGAGGATCTGAAAAAAAGAATTGTTGCTCTACATAAAGATGGCCTAGGCCAGAGGTGTCAAACTTGCGGCCCTCCAGCTGTTGCGGAACTACAATTCCCATGAGGCATTGCAAGGCTGACAGTTACAAGCATGACTCCCACAGGCAGAGGCATTATGGGACTTGTAGTTCCGCAACAGCTGGAGGGCCCCCAGTTTGACATCCCTGGCCTAGGCTATAAGAAGATTGCCAAGACCCTGAAACTGAGCTGTAGCACGGATGCCAAGACCATACAGCGTTTTAACAGGACAGGTTCCACTCAGAATAGGCCTCGCCATGATCGACCAAAGAAGTTGAGTTCACATGCTCAGAGTCATATCCAGAGGTTGTCTTTGGGAAAAAGACATGTGAGTGCTGCCAGCATTTCTGCAGAGGTTGAAGGGGTCGGAGGGTCAGCCTGTCAGTGCTCAGTCCATGTGCCGCACACTGCATCAATTTGGTCTGCATGGCTGTCATCCCAGACAGGACAGGAAGCCTGCACAAGATGCACAAGAAAGCCTGCAAACAGTTTGCTGAAGACAAGCAGACTAAGGACATGGATTACTGTCCTGTGGTCTGATGAGACCAAGATAAACTTATTTGGTCCGGATAATGTCAAGCGTGTGTGGCGGCAACCAGGTGAGGAGTACAAAGACAAGTGTGTCTTGCCTACAGTCAAGCAACCAACCCCAAGGCCCATCCTTTTTGGGAACATGCATCACCTGTTACCCCGAGATATCGGTTCCTGTACATAATCAATATACTCCATTAGAGGACCTTCCCCCTTGCACACCCCAAGATCGGGGATCAGACCATATAGGGGGAAACCGAGGGGATCCAGAGGTAGGGGCAGAGGTGGGGGTAGAGCCCACCATTATCCTCACTATCCCCAGGGGGAATGGAGAGAGTGGAGAGAACCCTTCAAAATCCCAACATCCAGTTATCATCAACATCAGGAGCCCACATCCACGCAATACAGACAGCGGTCAGAAATAAGAGAAGGAGAGGATGTAGAGGGGGTCGACAAAAAAAGAAAAAGGCTGAACTAACCCAAGGCATCTTTAACCTCACTAACCTAGAGTTTTCGAAGGAAGAACTCATACCTTCCAAATTTCTTGACAAGTTTGAAACTTATATAGATATAGAAAAATTTGCTAGGAAACTCAATATTAAAAAACACTTTTTGGAACATCCAAGTAATAACCCACAATCTTCTTCTTCTGACTTTAGCCACACGACACTTAGAAATAAGTTGGTTTTCAAACCCAAGGGCAGTTCTCATCATCCCCCACCCATAAAAGAAACTTTAAACCGTATAAGGAAGCTATTAAAAAACTAGAAGAAAATAATCAAGTAGTTATTAGGCCAGCAGATAAGGGGGGAGGTTTGGTTATCCTCACCAGAGAGGAGTATCACACAGAAACGCGGCGCCTACTCCAAGACCCCGGACATGTATAAAAAATTACAAGGTAATCCCATGGAAACCCTAAGGAAATCTCTCAAAAAACATGTCAACAAGGGCTTTAAAAAGGGGATACTCAATAAAAAGGAAATTATGTATTTGGTCCCTAAGGCACCCCGGATTCCGGTTATGTACCAGATCTCTAAAATACATAAGAATCAAGCCAAACCTCCGGGTAGGCCTATTATTAACGGCATTGGGTCACTATATTCGAGATTGGGGGAGTATTTAGATATTTGCCTCCAACCCATATCCACTAGGTGTAGGGCCTACCTGAAGGATAGTCGAGATCTAATAAATCGTATTAGGGACGTCAAACTTACAGAACACACAATACTGGCCACCATTGATGTAGAGTCTCTGTATACTAACATCAGTCAGTCAGATGCCATAAGTGCAACATCATGGGCCTTGAATAAGTATTCCACCTTGAAGAGCCCCCAAATCAAGTTCCTCACAGAATCATTAGAAATGGCCATGACTCCTAATTTTTTTCTGGTACAATGGAGTATTTTATAACCAGATTAAAGGGGTAGCAATAGGGGCTAAATATGCCCCCAGTGTGGCAAATACCCACCTAAATAAATGGGTGTAAGAGAGTATATTTACCAACCAATGGCTCCAACTCAAAATGTACTTACATTACATAGACAACATTTTTGTGGTGTGGGAGGGGGATACCATCCAATAGATAACTTCCTTGTGTTTATTAACAGCTATCAGTATGGAGCTAAATTTACCAGCACCAGAAGTACAACTTCGGTCAGTTTTTTGGATTTATGAATCCATAAAATGGGTGCACATCTGGAGACTCGCACCCACTTTAAGAGTACAGACCGTAATGGGTACATATCAACTCGTAGTTGCTACCATCCACAGTGGACTAGGGCGGTCAATTTATACAATTTATACAAATCAAGAGGAACTGCAACCAGGAAACAGATTGCAACCAGCAAACAAATGTACTCATTGACAGGTTTTTGGAAAAGGAGTACAGTAAAAAACAACTTTCACAAGCTAGAGAAACAGTCAGACAGTTGGATAGAGACACCTTATTACAACCCAGGATGGATCCTCCGGGGGGTGGTGAATCCAATTGGGCCTTTATTTCCAGCTTTAATTTACAGTACAAACAAGTAGAACACATTTTTAGGAAGCATTGGGGAATATTACAAAAGGACCCCACCCTGAAGAAAATCTTGCCACCTAAGCCCAAATTCATATACAAGAGAGCCCCAAGGCTCAGGGATTTGGTGGCAAAAAATGTTCCTAGACCACCTGCTAGAAGGCCCACATTTTTGGATCGAAAGGGCTTCTTTAGATGCAGGAGGTGTAGGGCATGTAGAATTTCTCAGGACAAAAGTAGGGGGGTAATTACCTTTTTGTCACAGATCACAGGGAAGGAATGCAACATAGGCAGATTCATTACCTGTGAATCCAGATATGTTACTTATCTCCTAATGTGCCCATGCAACCTTCAATATGTGGGTAGAAATTCCCACACGTTGGCCAAAAGGGTGGGAGAACATATGGACAACATTAAAAAGGTCACAGTGTTTCAAATCATTTTAGACTATTTCCCAACCATGACCCCACCAAATTAAGGTTTTGGGGTATAGATAGAATCGTGCCACACTGGAGGGGAACAGATCTGATCAAAGCAGTTTCCCAAATGGAAACACGCTGGATTCATAGGTTACATAGTTTACAGCCTTTAGGACTTAATAAAGACATTGACCTCAATTGCTTTTTAACAGACTACTAACATGCTTAGTCCAGTCTGTTCAGGATGGTATTAAGACGGATTTCATATAAAGAACTGGGTTCCATACAAATAAGTTACCATGGTTTTACTATTTTGTTCATTTGCTCCTCTGTATTTAACGTTTTATTGGGGCTGGGTAGGCCCTGGAAGACTTATGGTCAGTATGGGGTTTTCCGTGTTCATTTTGGGCTGGACCCTACATTGAACATGTTAGGGGTTAATTATTATCACAGCCCTCAAGACTCTGGTACTTCACTGATCCTATATTAATTTTAACTACTTCCACAATGCCTAAATAAGCAGTGATCTGCGGGTGGCCGCTAGGGGGCGGGCGCGTGCTGCACTCCTGAGAAGTGTGCCCGTGGCTCGGGCGGACCCGATGTCCGCCGGTGAGCCGCGATGAGCGGTCACAGCAAAAGAACGGGTGACCATCGATGTAAGCACGGCGGTTCCCCGCTCTGTTAGTGGGGGCATAGGAGATCTACTGATCCCTGTCACTGGGATCAGTTGGATCCCTTATGCCCATGGTAGCCCAGCCCCCCCACAGTTAAAACACACCCAGGGAAAACATTTAACCCCTTCACTACACCCTGCAGGTTAACCCCTTCAATGCCAGTGACATTTATACAGTAATCAGTGGATATTTACATTTCTGATCACTGTATAAATGTCATTGGTCCCAAAAAAGTGTCAAAATGGTCCGGCGTGTCCGCCCAAATATCGCAGTACCGTTAAAAATCGCAGATCGCCGCCATTACTAGTAAAAAATAAAAACCCCAGAAATTAATTCTCATCATCCGTAAGTGCGGCCACTTTTGCACAAACCAATCAAATGCCGATTGCGATTCTTTTTTTTTTTTTACCAAAAATGAGGAAGAATATAAATCGACCAAAACCGCTGAAAACATTTTTTTTATATATTTCTTTTCAGATTTGTATTTTAGCAAAAAGTAAGAAAACCAGTTTTTTTTTTTGCAAAATTGTCGCTTTTCTTTTGTTTATAGCGGTGATCAGAAATGACGCAGAGGCAATCAAATACCACCAAAAGAAAGCTCTATTTGTGGGGAAAAAAGGACGCAAATTTTGTTTGGGTACAAAGTCGCACGACCGCGCAATTGTCAGTTAAAGCGACGCAGTGCCGAATCCCAAAAAGTGCTCTGGTCCTAAACTGGGAAATCCTTCCGGGGCTGAAGTGGTTAAAACATAATTTTTTAGAGAGACAAATTTTGGCAAATTTGTACTCCTTAATGCAAGAAGAGGGCTCAATATCTTGGCTAGATTGAGTTATACCCCTGAGGGGGATAACATATTCTATCGGATATATGAGTCAATTGGTATTGAACATGCCCATCAGTCATGGTTCTTTTATCATTTTTACATTATAATTTAGTGCAAGTGTGTGTAACATTATTTAGGTTTTAATATCAAAAGTTTGTTATTTGCATATGGTAGCGAGTATACTCCTTCTGTTTAATATATTGATTACAGCTGGGGGAAAACCTGCAATCCCTCCAACTCACAATAGGGGCCGCTACGTTCATGTATAGTCATGATGATTTTATTGCCCAGCATGGTTTTGGGCTGCTGTTTGTTAATTTAAAAAAAATGGCTTGGATATACACAGAAGTTTTGAGACCTTTTTAGATGTTTTTCATGAATTTTTAATAATTAAAGTTGGTAATATGATTTTGGTTGTAATAGGGACTCTGAGTGTGACGGCATATATTTCAGCCAAGAATTTGTATTTGAATACTCCCGCCCCTTGTTTTCCATTGCCTCCAAGTACAACCAATCATTATACAGCACACACATATAAATAAGGTTTCTGGAAACAGTATTACTTCACTACCTGAAGACGCCCCTTACGGCGAAACGTAGGTCGGAGACGTTTGTTACTGCAGCACTTCCGGGTCCCAGTATCCCCTATCACCACACGGGACGATATTGAGGCTTGGAGCGCACTCAAATCCTGAGAGATCACCATATCTCACAGCGACCAGCCCAATCAGCCACTGGCTCGCTTATATCTTGCTGAATACACCTCAGTGCCGGGTCTCTGGCACGGACAAATGTGAGTGAAATCTTTTTATCCAAAATTGCTTTTAATCTTAAATAAATTTACTACACTATAAGAATTCCTTCATGGTCTCCTGTGGAGTTCTCCTTACATTGTAGCACCTAGCCATATCACTCTAGTGGAGAGGAGTGGAGTCTCGGAACACCCCAGGATTTGGGAACATGCTGGTTTTTACCTTCCTTTAAAAAGGGGTCAAAACTTTTTGGTGAGTTACCACCTTCACTTTTTGGATGAGTACGGGTGGAGCAATCACTTACATTGAGAAACAGGATTCACGTGGTGTTGGGATACCTAAGTGGACATTTATTCACGATACTTATGACGCTAATTACAATCTGTGTTAATTATTTATGCTATTTTTGCTGACCCATGTTTTTTATGTGTATGCATTATCTTATGTTGGCAGCACACACACATATAGTACAGGGTGAAATATTTTGCAGGCACGTTTTTTTTCACTAGCACTTATTTACTTAGCAGCCTAGTCAGCACCATCACCTTTCCTTTTTAATTGCTTTAGATTTTTGTGGCTTTTCACATTTAAAGGGGCAGTGACACTGTTAGGCTAACGTTGTACACTAATACTTTTTAGGGCGCCATTCCCTTTTTGGTATATCATGGTGATAGGAGTGTCATGGTCTGGGGCTGCATGAGTGCTGCCAACACTGGGGAGCTACAGTTCATTGAGGGAACCATGAATGCCAACATGTACTGTGACATATTGAAGCAGAGTATGATCCTCTCCCTTCGTTGACTGGGCCGCAGGGCAGTATTCCAACATAACGACCCCAAACACACCTCCAAAACAACCACTACCTTGCTAAAGTATGTCTCCAGACCTAGACCCTATTTAGCATCTGTGGGGCATCCTTAAATGGAAGGTGGAGGAGGGAAAGGTCTCGAACATCCACCAGCTCTGTGATGTCATCATTGAGTGGAAGAGGACTCCAGTGGCAACTTGTGAAGCTCTGGTGAAATCCATGCCCAAGAGTGTTAAGGCAGTACTGGAAAATAATGGTGGCCACACAAAATATTGACACTTGGGCCCAATGTGGACATTTTCACTTAGGGGTGTACTCACTTTTGTAGCCAGTGGTTTAGATGTTAAAGAGGAAGTAAACCCAGATACACACCCCTGTAAATTGGATGCATAATGGGCTACTATGTATTGCCGCTGTGGGGGCCCCTTTCCTGGGTAGGAAGTGCGCCATCTTCGCCATGCGGTCGACTACCACAAAGATGGTAGAAAATCCCTCCGACTGAGGCAGTTCCACAATAAAATCCATGGCCAGTTGTGACCACAGGCACTCAGGTACCGGGAGTGGCTTCAGGAGGCCTCAGGCTTTGGCCTCGTCTGTCTTACTCCTAGCGCAGATGGGGCAAGCGCTAACGTACTTCTTGCAGTCCTCTGTGGCATTTGCCTCCGCAGTGGCAGCCTGGTGGGGTTCCTCATAAAGTTGTACCATGGCTTGAAAGAATGACGCCAAGGTGGTAACCTCTGGAGCATTCTGCTCCCATAGTCTATGGGCCCATGACTGAGGTTCATTCTGCAGTAAGGATATAACATGCCCCACCTTAGTGGTTTCCAGGGAAAAGGTGTGTGGTTGGAGTGCAAAATAAAGTTCACATGCATTCCTAAAAGCCCGGAACTTGCGTCGGTCCCCAGAGAGCTTCTCGGGGTAGCGGGACCTTGGGCTCCAGTGGTAGGGCCACGATAGGACAGGCTGAAGTGGCTCCAGAAGCTGCGGGGGTTGAGAGTCCTTGTACCCGCTCCTCCAACCGGGTATAGCCCTCCTGCATGTTCTTGACAGCATGTGTGAGGCCCGCAAGGTGCACACATAGATCGTCCATGGCAGAGTGGGTTCCCTGCGCAGACTCGGTCATAGCTGTCCGTTACTGTCACGATCCTGGTGGTGGAGTCCGTCTTGTGCAGGGAACAACCGCTCTTGCGCACCCGATTCACAGACCCCTGGTAGAGCAGACAGGGAGCCTGGGAGTGCGGGATGGCACGAGGGCTGGATGGTCACTGGTGGTAGTGTGATGCTCCAGGTGGTCGTGCGGATCAGAGGGTGGTCGGGCAGGCTGAGCAGTACAGATGGGTCAGGCAAAGGGTAGTCAAAGTCCAAGCAAGGTTCGTTATCAGGCAATCAGATGGTCGTGGGGAGCCGGGATCGGTGCAGGCAGAGTTCAGCCGGTCAGGTCAGGCCGGGTCATCAGGAAAACAGGTAGCAGCAAGGAACAGAAACAGAGCTGAGGCTCACAGGTAAATAACACGCTGTAGAACGGACAGCACTAGCTGCTGGGCGTTGCTCGCTCAAATAGGCTTGTTTGGCGCCGCTAGCGCGCACGTGAACGCACGCAGACGCGCGCAAACCCCGGAAATCCAGCAGGTATCCTAACAGGTGTACTCTTGTGAGATACTGTGTGTGTGTGTATAACCCCAATTCCAATAAAGGTTGGGAGACAGTGAAAAATCTACATAATTCTAGGTTCACGTCTATGCGGGCTGCGCTTGATGTGTTTTTCGTGCTCATTTTGCGGTGCGTTTTTGGTGTGTTTTTGATGCGTTTTACATTTTTTGTTTTCACTTTCCCCACTGACAGCTGAATATGAACAAAAGCATTGCCGGGAAAAAAACAGCGTGGTGTACCCCCCTCCCCCTTATCCATATCCTTATTGGATTTTGAGGGGAACCCAACGACAAAATTAAAAAAAAAAATGTCATGGGGTCCCCCACAATTGACAAAGACAAAAAGGATCTCTGTCTTCCCACAGTTAATGCACCACCCCCTCACCACAGTTACAAAGCACTCCCTAAGAACACATTTAACCCTGTGATCACCTCTAATGTTAACCCCTGCCCTGCCAGTGTCAGTACAGGGACAGTGCATATTTTTTTAGCACTGATCACTGTATTGGTGTCACTGGTCCCCAAATAAAGTATCAAAGTGTCACTTAGTGTCCGATTATGCCGCCGCAATGTCGCAGTCCCATTTTAAGTCACTGATCGCTGCCATTACTAGTTAAAAATAAATAAAAATTCCATAAAAATAGCCCATAGTTTGTAGACACTATAACTTTTGCGCAAACCAACCAATATAGGCTTATTGGGATTTTTTTTACCAAAAACATGTAGCAGAATACATATTGGCCTAAATTTATGGAGAAATTTGATTTTTTAAAATGTTTTTAATGAATGTGTTTTATAGCAGAAAGTACCTTTTTTTTTTTTTTTCAAAAATAAAAATACCACCAAAAGAAAGCTCTATTTTGGTGGTAAAGGACATTCATTTTATTTGTACAGCGTCGCACGACCGTGCAATTGTCAGTTAAAGTAACACAGTGCCGTATCATAAAAAATGGCCTGGTCATCAAGGAGGAGGAGGAGAAAATATACTATTTTAAGAAAAAAATAAGGTAATTTTGAAGTTGATGGCAGCAACACGCCTCAAAAAAGTTGGGACAGGGCAACAAAAATCTGGCAAAGTATGTGGTATTAGCAAGGAAGAGTTGGAAGAATTAATAACATTTTGCAACTAAGTAGGTTAATTGGCAACAGGTCAGTAATGTGATTAGTTTTAAAAGGGCATCTTAGAGAGTTAGGGTGTTATAGAAGTAAAGATGGGCAGAGGTTCACCAATATGTGGAAAGCTGCACCACACAAATGGTGATCAATTTCAGAATAATGTTCCTCAATGTAAAATTGTAAAGATTTTAAATATATTGTCTACAGTTCATAATATCATAAAAATATTTTGAAAATTCGGGCAAATCCCTGCGAGCAAGGAATCAGGCCGAAACACAATACTGGAAGCCCATGATCTTTGGTCCCTCAGACGGCACTGCATTAAAAACAGGCATGATCCTGTGATGGACATCATTGTATGGGCTCAGGAATATTTCCAAATATCACTGCATGTGAACACAGTTTGATGCGCCATCCAAAAATGCAAGTTATAACTTTATCATGCAAAAAAGCTATATCTGAACATGTTCCAAAAACACCGCCATTGCTCATTTAAAATGGTCTTTTGCAAAGTGGAAAACTGTTCTGTGGTCAGATGAATCAAAATATGACATTCTTTTTGGCAACCATGGGCTCTGGATTAAAGAGGAGAGGGATTTTCCATTTTGTTATCCGTGCTCATGTAAAATCCTCCATCTTTGATGGCATAGGAGTGTATTTGTGCGAATAGACGTTTGGTTGACAAGTTTCCTCTGATGCTGGCCACGATCCCTTATATAATATCAAATTACATAGAAAACCCCCATATGGGACTTTGAAAGCACAGATAGAAAATATTATTAAAACATAACATGTCAATCTTTAACAACAATTCAATAAAATAATCTAAAAGAAGGTTGAATGCCTGATTGATTTCATACAAAATACACTATTGTACAATTCATGCAAAATTACAATTATTAGAAACAAATATCTTATAAATGAGAAGATTTGGTGTGCAAAAGTTGTCACCCGATGCGTTTCAGAGTCATAAAGTTTTTTCTTCAAAAGTGTATCTGCAACAATATAGCTCATCTGTGACCAGATCAAAGTCATATTATAGAGCTTCATATTCGAATAGTATAACACAGTACGGATATGTGCACGTAAATGCACAGTACTCACAATGTGGTACACATAGGAAAAGGAGAAAACACAGTCCACATTGAATGGGTAGCTTGCACATCTGGAAAGGCACCATCAATGCTGAAAGACATATCCAGGTTTTAGAGCAGCATATGCCCCCATCCAGACCACGTCTTTTTCAGGGAAAGCCTTGAATATTTTACCAGGACAAGGATTAACCTGCAAGACATAAATGATATGGTGCAAAAACAGGTACAGCCTTGGTTATAAGAAAAAAAAAAACTACGTGCTATGGGAATGATAGGGCTGCAAAAGTTAAAATAGAATCCTCAAGACAAGTTCTATGGTTTTATAGTTCCATTTTAAACTCCAATCCAGCACACTTCAGGCAGCACCTCTGGGAGACTGAAAGAATCTTTATAGTGACAGATAAAGAACAGCATAGTGCAAAGACTAAGTGTACGAGATATAAGAACATTTATTAAAACTAGTCCAGACCTTTTACCAATTGCAAATATTTGGCAGATTGTGAAAGGAAAAATATGACAAAGTAGACAAAAGACTGTTGAGCAGTTAGAATCCTATATTAGGCAAAAATGGGACAACAGTACTCTCCCAAAACTCCAACTGGTCTCAGTACCCAGACATTTACAGAGAAAGGGGGATTTTTTTTTGAGAAATGTTACTGCCATCACTTTTACAATTGCCTGATTTTTTTTCTTAAACTGGTATATTTTCTCAGTTTAACTACTTCACCCCTGGAAGAATTTCCCATGTTAGGACCAGAGCACTTTTTGCGATTCAGCACTGCGTCGCTTTAACTGACAATTGCACAGTCGTGCAACGTTGTACCCAAACAAAATTTGTGTCCTTTTTTTCCCACAAATAGACCTTTCTTTTGGTGGTATTTGATCACCTCTGTGTCATTTCTGATCATCGCTATAAACAAAAAAATAGGGGTGACCATTTTGCAAAAAAAAATAAAAATTCTTACTTTTTGCTAAAAAGAAATCCAAAAAAAAAAATATAAGAAAACAAATTTATTCATCGGCAATTTGGTCGGGGTCTATCGCCGGTAATGGTCATTTTTTTTTAACATTTTTTGCTGTTTTTACTTAAGAGTACCAAACATTTACGTCGTTGAAAACGCGTTTGGTTAGTTATTTGCGTCTAACACTAAAAAATGGTTTTTATACTCCTTCTTATATTTAGTCGGTTTAGGCTACTTATTTAAACAAAAGAATATAAAAAAAAAAACCTAAAGAAAAATCGTTTTTCATTCTTAAAAATAAAAAAAAACGTTTTACCAGTGGGGATAAAAAAACAAATATCGCTACTAGTCTTTACTGTGTCTCCACTAGTTTATGGTGGTTTTCTTTCCAGATAAACACCCTTTTTTTCCTGTG
>BLSH010113859.1:96252-110075 GCA_018402905.1 Glandirana rugosa | reverse complement strand
GTGTCATGGTTTGGGTCTGAATGAGTGCTGCCCACACTGGGGAGCTACAGTTCATTGAGGGAACCATAAATGTCAACATGTACTGTGACATACTGAAGCAGAGCATGATCCCCCTCCCTTCAGAGACTGGGCCGCAGAGCAGTATTCCAACATAACGACCCTAAACACATCTCCAAGACCACTGCCTTGCTAAAGGAGCTGAGGGTAAAGGTGATGGACTGGCTAAGCATGTGTTAGGGCTGGGCTCAGCTTTCCCTTCTCAGAGCAAGGTGCTCAGCTGAGGGTTAATTGTCACTCAGCTTCTACTTTGTCTCACCCGATTACCTTATCCTGCCTCGTTAAGCCAGCTCTGCTACTATATAAACTGCCTGGATGAGGTCGCGGATGCCTTCGCCTTGGTCAACATCTCTGGAGAAATCCCTGCTGTGTTTTCCTGGGAAACTCTTTGCCTGTTTGACATTCCCTTGTGTTTCCTGGATTCAAGACCCTACTCGGCTGACTCCTCTCCTGACCCTGCTTGCTCTCGGTTTGGCCTCACTGATCTCTGGACTCCTGTTTCACTGGCTTGCTCTGACTATCTGCTCTGGTTAGTAAACCTTGGCTATGTTTTGACCATGTTTACTCTGTTTACATCATCTTACCTTTTTAATTAAAAGTGTGATTTTACTGCACTTCTGTCTTGGTCTGATTCATGGTTCCTAACAGCATGTCTCCAGACCTAAACCCTATTGAGCATCTGTGGGGCATCCTCAAACATAAGGTGGAGGAGCACAAGGTCTCTAACATCCACCAGCTCCGTGATGTAGTCATGGAGGAGTGGAAGAGAACTCCAGTGGCAACCTGTGAAGCTCTGGTGAACTAAATGCACAAGAGGGTTAAGGCCGTGCTGGAAAATAATGGTGGCCACATAAAATATTGACACTTTGGGCCCAATTAGGACATTTTCACTTAGGGCTGTACTCACTTTTGTTGCCAGCGGTTTAGACATTAATGGCTGTGTTGAGTTATTTTGAGGGGACAGCAAATTTACACTGTTATACAAGCTGTACACTCACTACTTTACATTGTAGCAAAGTGTAATTTCTTCAGTATTGTCACATGAAAACATAATAAAATATTTACAAAAATGTGAGGGGTATACTCACTTTTGTGAGATACTGTGTGTGTGTGTATATATAGAGTATCTCACAAAAGTGAGTACACTCCTCACATTTTTGTAAATATTTTATTATATGTTTTCATGTGACAATACTGAAGAAATTACACTTTGCTACAATGTAAAGTAGTGAGTGTACAGCTTGTATAACAGTGTAAATTTGCTGTCCCCTCAAAATAACTCAACACACAGCCATTAATGTCTAAGTCGCTGGCAACAAAAGTGAGTACACCCCTAAGTGAAAATGTCCAAATTGGGCCCAATTAGACATTTTCCCTCCCCGGTGTCATGTGACTCAATAGTGTTACAAGGTCTCTGGTGTGAATGTGGAGCAGGTGTGTTAAATTTGATGTTATCACGCTCACTCTCTCATACTGGTCACTGGAAGTTCAACATGGCACCTCGTGGCAAAGAACTCTCTGAGGATCTGAAAAAAACAATTGTTGCTCTACATAAAGATGGCCTAGGCTATAAGAAGATTGCAGAGACCCTGAAACTGAGCTGCAGCATGGTGGCCAAGACCATACAGCGGTATAACAGTGCAAGTTGCACTCAGAACAGGTCTCACCATGGTCGACCAAAGAAGTTCAGTGCACATGCTCAGCATTATATCCAAAGGATGTCTTTACGAAATAGACATATGATTGCTGCCAGCACTGCTGCAGAGGTAGAAGGGGTGGGGGGGTCAGCCTGTCAGTGCTCAGACCATACGCCGCACACTGCATCAAATAGGTCTGCATGGCTGTTATCCCAGAAGGAATCCTCTTCTAAAGATGATGCACAAGAAAGCCCACAAACAGTTTGCTGAAGCAGACTAAGGACATGGATTACTGGAACCATGTCTTGTGATCTGAGGAGACCAAGATAAACTTATTTGGTTCAGATGGCGTCAAGCGTGTGTGGCAGCAAAGAGATGGAGTACAAAGACAAGTGTGTCTTGCCTACAGTCAAGCATGGTGGTGGGAGTGTCATGGTCTGGGGCTGCATGAGTGTTGCCTGCACTGGGGAGCTACAATTCATTGAGGGAGCCATGAATGCCAACATGTACTTTGACATACTGAAGCATGACCCCTTCCTTTGGAGACTGGGTCACAGGGCAGTATTCCAGCATGATAACGACCCCAAACACACCTCCAAGATGACCACGGTCTTGCTAAAGAAGCTGAGTGTAAAGGTGATGGACTGGCCAAGCATGTCTCCAGACCTAAATCCTATTGAGCATCTGTGGGGCATCCTCAAAAGCAAGGTGAAGGAGCGCAAGGTCTTTAACATCCACCAGCTCCTTGATGTTGTCATGGAGGAGTGGAAGAGGACTCCAGTGGCAACATGTAAAGCTCTGGTGAACTCCATGCCCAAGAGGGTTAAGGCAGTGCTGGAAAATAATGGTGATATTTCAGTTTTTCTTTTTTAATAAATCTGCAAAAATGTCAATAATTCTGTGTTTTTCTGTCAATATGGAGTGCTGTGTGTATATTCATGAGGGGAAAAAATTAACTGAAATGATTTTTAGCAAATGGCTGCAATATAACAAAGAGTGAAAAATTTAAGGGGGTCTGAATACTTTCCGTACCCACTGTGTATATATCCACAGCCTCTTCTTTTTCTAAGTTTTGGCTTACCTCCTCATAAAAAGAAATCCGATTTTTTTGACTTCTGTCTTTCATGAGTCCATGTTGTCTATTGCTTAAAATGTTTTTTTTCTAGCAAAAACTCATCTGTGTGGTATTTTATGAAACTCTCCAGTATCTTCCCAACTATACAGGTTGAAGTGGAACTTCACCCAAAAGGGGAAGTTCTGCTTATTTGCATTCTTCCTCCCCCTTCACTGCCACTTTTTTGGGGGAGAGCGGGTACCTGATTTTGACAGGTACCCGCCCTCACTTCCTGGTTCGATCCTTTCTCCACAGCCTTCTGATGATTATACTCTGCTGATGTATTCATTAGGGATGGGCCTGATGTTCGAGTCAAACATAAGATTCGCCGAATCTCAAACATTATGGGGCATTTGCAGCAAATTCGGGTGCCCCGTAATGCAGTGCGAGACCGAGGGGAAATGCTGCCCGCTGATTGGCCAAAGCATGCACATGACCCGCATGCTTTGGCCAATAACAGTGCTCTCTGCTGTGATATGCATGATTGGCCAAAGGCAGATTGCCATGCCCCACACTATATAAGGTCGCTTTCACAGCGGCCATATATAGTGCATAACGGAGATAGAGAGATTAGGCAGTTTAGTTAGTGGTGTATAGGCAGTATAGTATACAGTGTAGATAGAGTATATTCAGGCAGTGTAGTAGTTTAGACTATATACAGTGCGTGCTCGGATAATGGTCTGACATAGCTTTTTAAGGGTAACTCCACGCCAATTTTTTTTTTTAAAATGGCATAGAGTGTCCCCCCAAAACCCATACCAGACCTGTAAGGAAAACCCCGTGCCAAAATGTTAAAAATAATTGCGTGGGTGCCTCCCCCCAAAGTCCATACCAGGCCCTTCAGGTCTGGTATGGATTTTAAGGGGAACCCCACACCAATTATCTGAGCACGCAGCCTGGCTGGGCAGGAGGGGAGAGGAGCGAGCGCCCCCTCTGAACCGTACCAGACCACATGCCCTCAACATGAGAAGGGTGCTTTGGGGTCCATGTTGATGGGGATAAGGGCCTCTTCCCAACAACCCGGGCCGGTGGTTGTCGGGGTCTGCGGGCAGGGGGGGCTTATCAGAATCGTACCCCTACCCATTCCCCAAAAAAGCTGTGAAAAGTAGATGTGCCTCATCCCCACAACCCTTGCCGGTGGTTGTGGGGGGTCTGCGGGTAGGGGGCTTATGGAAATCTGGAAGTCCCCTTTAATAAGGAGGCCCCCAGATCCCGCCCACCTTATGTGAATGAGTATGGGGTACATTGTACCCCTATTAATGCACCAAAAAAGTATCAAAAAAGAGAAAACCACAGGAGACAATTAGGGACAAGTCCTTTATTAAAAAAGAAAAAAGTGTGTCCCCCATTGTAATACATCATCAATCACAGCGCCGACAACCAGAAGAAAAAAAAATGAAACCACTCCTCCCTAATGGGATGGCTCCCACCGACTGCTGTCTTTTGCCATTTGACAGCTCTTGTAAAGGCTGGGGCGGGGCCACCCGCTGACGTAAGCGGATGACCCCGTCATTTCTGATGTCATGTGATGTCACTTGATCTTGCCCCTTCTGGCGTCACATGATGTCAGAAGGGGGCGGGGTCACCCACTTACGTCAGCGGGGGGCTCCTCCCTAGCCTTTATAAGAGGTGTCAAATGGCAAAAGACAGCAGTCGGCGAGAGCCTTCCCATTAGGGAGGAGCTTTTTTTTTTTTCTTCGGGTCATCGGTGCCGCGATTGACCGCGGGGGACACTTTTTTTTTTCAAATAAAGGACTTGTCCATAATTGTCTTGTGTGTTTTTTTTTTTTCTTTTTTGGTGAATTAGTAGGGGTACAATGTACCCTATTCTCATTCATATGGGGGGGCTGGGATCTGGGGCTTCCAGATTCCAATAAGACCCCCGCCCGCAGACCCCCCACAACCACCGGCAAGGATTGTGGGGATGAGGCCCTTCTCTCCCCCCCCCCTCCTGCTCTGCCAGGCTACGTGCTCGGGTAAGGACAATTTTTCCTTTACAAATGTCATTTTGCGGTGGCGCTGTTCTAAACATCACACAGATGCGCCACTTTACAGGCATACTAAGGGGACCCCCAGGCACAATATTTAAAGGAATATTTCATTTTTATTTTTTCCCTTTAATCATTATGAAAATCATTGCTCCTGAAAAAACGATTGATTTAAAAACTTTGTTTTGCATTGATACATGTCCCCTAGGGCAGGACCCAGGTCCCCATATACTTTTTATAGCAATAGCTTGCATATAAGCCTTTAAAATTAGCACTTTTGATATTTCATGGTCGTGTCCCATTGGCTTTAATAGGGTTTGCGTGTTCGCACACATTTTTTTGCCTGTTTGCAAGTTCAGCCCATCCCTAGTGTTCATATGTGTCTGCACAGCACTGATTGGTGCTGTGCCAGTCACATGACATAAAGCTTTCAGAATAGATCATTTTAAAAAAATAATCGCAACAAAGTGTTTTGAAGCTTGATACAAATCTATATTATAAAGCAATTTATTTTATTGTAATACAATGGTGTGGGTGGAGTTTAAGTTTATTTTTTCACACTGTAAAGCTATCTGGAGGAGGTTCTGCCAATCCCAGGTCAAGTCATTCCCCTTCAGCTTGTGTCTATAGTGTGTATGTGCTTGGACTAAAAGGGTGTTAAGGCCTCCATCAATCACCATCTCATATCCCTCCCCCATAGTGTTTAACAATATGAGGACATGGAGGAGGAGGGAGGAAGGGGAGTGTCTTTTACCACTATATATACACTCACATGTGTGACTCTATAGTCACATGAGCTGCACAGAAAAAAAAGGAGGAAATTAACAGTTTAGAAAGAAACTGAAATTGGAGCATGCTCTGTAGATGGCAACAGCTGGCAGTGACGGATGGTGAAATTTTAGGACCACTCCCACTTCTCATAAGCCCCACCCCTTATAGATTCCACCCATTGTGTCAGGAGTATACAGCCCAGCATCACCAGATAGGGCATACAGCATCACCAGATAGGGCTATACATCATCACCAGATAGGGGTATACAGCATCACCAGATAGGGTATATATAGCATCACCAGATCAAGTATATAGCTTCAGCAGATTGCGTATGTGGCATCACCAGATAGGGGTATACAGAATCACCAGATAAGGCAGATAGGGGTATACAGCATCACCAGACTGTATACAGCATCCCCCCCTTTCCCCCCAGGGCAGTCGGGACATCAAAGTCCCGCACTTAACCCATCTAAGAAGTAGAGCAGGCAGGCAGAGTTGTCCAGCGAGCAGGAGCGTGCGCTCTGGGCATCCTCCTCCTCCTCCTTCAAGAAAGGCCTCCAATAGGATCGCCTGACTTCGCCAATCGGGAAACCGTTAACATACCTGTGTCTCCTGATTGGCGGAGAAGGCCATTCAGTGTTAGAAAAGCAAATATTAATTTGCTTTTCTAACACACGTGAGTAGGCTCGCAGCGTCATGCTCTGCACCACGAGCCATTCTATTGTGAAGCCTATGGCTCTAATCGGGTGCTTAAAAAAAAAAAAACCCGCCGATGTCATTCATGCCACCGGCGTCCTGAAGGGGCCGGCCGCATGAATAGGGGGTGGTCGCGCCGCCATGGATAGATTCATGTATAGCATAAATCTATCCATTAGCATAGATTGGAGTGGCGAGGACAGAGGGGATGGCACCTGTACGCCCATAAGGGACGGGCCGCCCTTGACAGCTGGTCTACACAACCCACAGACAAGGAGGGAGGGACAGTGAACTTCAGGATCAACCAGGATTTTTGCATTCTATAGACAGCAGATGCTCTAGTGGATGAGTGAGTATGAACACAGTGTAATATAGCATGTAATGACAATTTTTGATATTTTGGGTTTAATGACACTTTAAATCAATAATTAAAGGTTTAAATGATAAATGTCTAGAATCTTAGCTGATTGAATGTTGCCCTTTTCCTTTTATATTTTTGATGCTTAACTGTACTATACTATTTATGTTAAACATATAAGTATTTCTTATTTTTTCATTTATAATTTTTGTTCCTCATGTAGTGAACCGCCTCTTGGCAATATGGCATCAGATTTTGATTCGGAGATGGACAGCACTGAACGACTGGCATTAGGAAGTACAGACACCTTGTCCAACGGACATAAGGCTGATCAGGAAGCAGCTAAACGCTTGGCAAAGAGACTTTACAATCTTGATGGGTTCAAGAAAGCTGATGTAGCAAGGCACCTAGGGAAGAAGTACGTGTGGGTATTGTAAGGACTATATATAACAAAGATCTGTTACCCAGTATCTGTCATGTGGTGACACCTCGACTTCATCTCCGATCAGCCCCAATGTTGTACCTTCAGCAGTTCTTTAGTACTTCATGTCTGCATTTACAGGTTGCATGCAAACTTATGCTTTCCAAGTGCACCAAAATTCATATCAGACATCTGTCATTTGTAACAAGACTTCATGTGAGAACAGTATTTGTGGCACAATGCTAAAGTGGTATTAAAACCCAAACCAAAAACCTAATATATTGCACCTTACCAATCCTTAGATTTTGTGGCTGCATTAGTTTCATTATATTTTTTAGGCTGGCCAGTAACACATCCTCTATATTAGTATGCCCCCCACTGCGGATGAAGGAGTATAGGGGCACAGCAGACAGCAGCATTGTTAATCTGGGGGAGAGGAATGTTAGATGAAATAGCAGATTTAGATAAACAAATTGAAGCCAAACTCCAGCTCACACTGCAGTTACACAAGCAGTTACAGCAACAGTTTTTTTTTTTCTTTTGGGATAAAGGTTTTGCAAGAATGAATATACTGTAATCTGATAATTAACACACCTGACACTGGTAAATGGTTTGTCTCAACCCTCTTAACAGATAAATTAACAGATGAGCTTGCTCTGTTGAAAAACAACAGACTTACTGGCCAGATCATCAGGCGAAAATAAAGAGAGCATGAAAAAGAAAAATAATGCAGCCACCATGTCTAAGAATTGGTAAGCTGCAATATAATGTTTGCTTCTGGGTTTAATACTGCTTTAAAGTATTTTCTGTCATCAGAGACAACACTAATACTAATACTTTTCAATGTCAAGTCTGCTTTAATAAGTTCACATTTTTTGGTCTGGTGAAATGTTAAAAGAGAAGTATGGCTTTAAAAAAAAGTCAAACTCACCTACATAGCTGTAGCACCGATCCCAGCTGCAGCTGTCCCCCGCCACCTCTAAGACCAATAACTGAGCAATCAAAGACCGCTGATCACTCAGTTCTCTGTCTTCAGCCTGCAGAGAGCTGATGACTCTCCTGCAGAGCGCTGGGCTGTGCAGGGGGCAGGAACAGCTGGCTCAGGTTCTCAGCGACTCACTTAGAGGCTGAGCCAGCTGCCGGTCCAGGTATCTGGGTAGATCCTGGCCATCTTTTCAGAGCTTGGACTGGCTTTGTGACGTCGACGGACAGAGGGCTTTAGCCCACTGTCTGCTGAAAACGGGTCACTGGAGTGCAGAACGAACTGCACTCCTGTGATCCATAGGAGAAGTTCAGCAAAAATAGCTTTGGCTGTACTTCTCATTTAAGTGTAGGTCGGGTTATGAGTTGAGTTATTAAGTAGCTGCAGGGCTATAGGCAGAAGCAGCCTTACTTAGAGTGAACTTGTGCAAGGGTATAGACATTCCAGTATTTACAATTCCTAACAAGCCTGAAAATAAGCCCTCGTTAATCTCTATCACAACTAACCCTTAAAGATTCACAACAGAAGCCCCAAAGTAATGCAAGCCATTCTGTCAGCAGCTTGTCAGGTTTAGAAGTATAGATGTAAAAAAAACAATTCAAACGTGCTACAAAGCAGACAATTGAATAATAGCTAGCACATACCATAAGCAGAAGAGTAGGCAGAGCAGGTTGGTGGTGCACCACCGCAGATGTCAGCAGAGCAACAAGGACTGGTGCAAGGATGGAGCAGGTCAAAGTAAACTAAAGGGTAACAGAATGTGATATCACAGGAGGTCAGGAGGCAGGAGTGTATTCTAGACAAGCCAGGTCACACACAAGTCGATCAAGATCCAAAATGGTTCAGAACCACAGTGAAGACAGCAGAGTCAGCGCAAGCCAGGTCATGCACAGATATCCACCGAACAAATACAACCTGGATCAAGCAAGAGGACACCAGGTAGCATCCACCAGCCTTAAAGTGAAAGCACAAGTCCGGGTACTGACACATCTCAGATCAATCTGTTTCCCCTCCTTCGAGGGGTAGCTCTTGCACCCCCATGCTTACTTGGATGACGAAGATGGAACTCCCCTTTGAGTTGAACAGTGTGAAGCTCACAAACTAGAGCTGATTTTGGAGCAGAATGACCTACAGCTGATACCGTGACAAGCTGAACTGAGGTGGCAGGAGCAGAGACAGGCAGAACTGGAGCAACTGGCACATGAATAGGCATGACTGCCGCAGATGGCACCAGGCAAGGCCGGACTGGAACTGCTGATACAGCGGTAGCCTGGACAGAAGCAGTAAGGACACGCTAAGCTGAAAATGGCTGGGCAGAGAGTGACAATACTTACCTTCGATGAGTTGTAGCACCAGGTAAGAGATCATTGGAACAGTCATAACTCCGATGAGGCGGTAAAGAGTCACCCGACCCTTTGGGAGATCTATCCAGGGAGTACTTGCATCTGTTGGCAGGCCGGAATTTGGTGAGAATGCAGCATGCAGGTTTGTGCACACTAATCAGACTATGCCAAAATATTCCCTGTTCTCCAATCAAACACTGGATTGTGTCCCTGAAGCCAAGGAAGGCATAGAATCAAAGATGTGGCTAGAGAAATAATGACAAGACAAGAGAACTTCTCCCATGTGAAGGACCTACTTGAAGCTGCAAAGGGTCAGTGGCCTATAGCACTTATCTTTCTGAGCGAGGCAAATTATCCACAGAAATTAGGTGGACCGAACAGTCCAGAGCATGAGTTTTCAGAGACAAGCGGGTGACTAGAGCTTGATCAATAACATTTCCTGGGGCTCCAGAATCCATACAAGCCAACAGCTCTTGAGACCCAGACCGATGGTGAATAATAGCACGGATCCATAGACAATTGTCCTTTTGCAGTGATGAAAGCAGGCCTAGGGTTATCTTTCTACAATCACCTAGAGTCCTGGAGTTTCCTGGATGCGTGGGGCAAGAGCAAAGCTTTGCGGCCACAATACAAAGTCCCAAGTTGTGATGGTGAGTGCATTCCTGAGCAGATAAACAGGCGCAAGCTAGCTGCAAAGGTTCATCCTTAAACATGGCACTTAAGGGGAAGGAACTTGGTGTCAAGGAAGGCACAGGTTTTGCATCAGCTGTGCCAAGTTCCTGTCTCCTCTCCTTCTAATAACGGTACATTTTTATGGCCAATTTCATGGCCACCTCCAGAGAAGCTGGGAAGTTAATCACAGCATCTTTAATTGCTTTGGATAGATCAATTTGGAATTGACTGCGGAGTGCTGCATCATTCCATCCAGATTCCAGGGCCCCTCCTGTGAAAATCTGAATAAAATATCTCAGTGGATTTGGCGCCTTGCTGTAAGTTATGCAGGGCTGTTTCAGCAGCAGCACAATCTGGGTCATCATATAGTAAGCCCAGGGCTTCAAAGAAGGCATCTTCTGTTGGCAGGGCTGAATGGTTTGGTTCCAGATTAAAGATCCAAGCCTTGGAGGGGTCACCCAGCAGTAACAAAATGATGATTTGTACCCTCTGTGTTTCAGAGTCAGATGAAGATGGCTTTAACGTGAAACATAATTTGCAGCTGTTCTTAAAGTTACAGAACCCCCTATGGTCATCAAAAAAATTACCTGGCTAAGAAATCTTTGGCTTAGATGGCAGACTATTGGTAGTGGTAGTAGGGGAAGGAGATTGCACCTTAGAGACCTCTGTGACCAGCTCCCGAACTTGCTGGTATAAATGGCAGAGTTTTTGAGCAAACATCTGAGCTTGTTCTGAATCCATTAGGTTGCCTTGCCCTTTAATTTTATGGTTTGTTGTAATGTCAGGTTCAGAAGTATGGATGTCATTGAAACAGTTCAACAGTGCTACAATGCAGATATTTCAATAATGAAAAGCACATAAAATGAGCAGTACAGTAGGCAATGCAGACCAAAGGGTAACAGAGTGACAGAGACAAGCTGGGTCATACACGAGTCGATCAGAGTGCAAAGCGGTACAGAATCACAGTGGAGAAAGCAAGGTCAGAGCAAGCTGGATCATGCATGGATATCCATAGAACAAATACAAGCTGAATCAAGCAAGAGCACACCAGCTAGCGTTTGCTATCACAAACGCTGATGGTGTGTTAAACAGATGTTTTAAACATGGGCAACAAGGAGCTGGCCAATCACTGCTGTTTCCAGGTAAAGGCTGTCTAGGGTGAGTTTTGTTCAGCCTCAAAGGGGCCAGCACAAGTCCTGATACTGACACATCTCAGCTCAATCTGTCCCTCCTCATAGAGGACCAACAAGAGTGCTTCTGCTATGAATTTGGGAATACATTGTAAATTGCTCCACAGTTTATGCCATTTCCAAAGTCAATGAAGGGTTATTTACAATGTCATTTACTGCTTGTTAATAATATACGAATACATGAATCTCCATAATCTGCCCACAGGTTCATGTTCAAATCCTATTGCCACAACAGGTGATGTCCATAAATTTCCTCACTATTGATTGTACTTCACCCTCTAGAAAAGTCAGATCTGTGATAAGGATGGGTAGCTGTTTAGCTGTTGAAATAGGATGGATCCAGTAGTAATGTAATATTATGCTTAGTGACGATTGTGAAAGTGAATGAGGTACTGAATGATGAAATGTGCTAGGGAGCATAAGCAAAAATAGCTGGCAGCAACAGTATATTCTAAGTTCCTTGTGAGTGCCTGACAGAGACGGACTTTTCCCTGGTGACATAATGACTAGAGAATGTGTATTTAGGGGAACAGTAGTTGGTGTTGAAAGAGGACCCAAACTGTTGTTTGCATCATTTTAATTGGGGATGTTCCCAGGTCTTAAGCCTTTTATTGGGGTTGTACCAAGGCTTTTGTGCTTCATGAACTGTATTCTCTGAGAATTTAAGGTTAAAGTAGTGTAAAATGCAAAACCTGAAACAAGCAAAAGTAAACCAATAAAGATGTTAAAATGCTTTCATTGACTATACTAGACTGTATAAATGTTTCTTGATGTGTTTGAATTTTGTTTTTGCTATGATTGTCGGTGAAACACATTACTTCCTCACTTTCATTACAATGCATCGCCCTGCCTTGACATGCTTTTTGGAAACTTGGTTGTATAAAATATTAGAGTTGTGTATATGTTTTGTGCCTTCTTCCTTCTTTATGATCAAAAGGCCAGTAATAATTTTGTTTTTAATTTACAGCAATGAGTTCAGTAAGATGGTGGCAGAAGAATATTTGAAGTTTTTCGTCTTCACAGGAATGTCCCTGGATCAAGCCCTCAGGTTTGTCTGTTTGGGATTCATCCTTATTTTCAGAAGCCATACGCAAGACAATGCTGCTGCATGTTCTCTGGCCTATCAAACAAATATGATCAAATTCACAGGATTTCCATTAGTATGGACAAGCAGGGGTAGATTTTCCAAGAAGCACAACAGGTCAATGCATAAAGGAGGCAAAGGCAAAAAAGTATTTTTTTACTGGGTTTAGTTATTAGCCACAAGCCACATATATTTCCCTATCAAACGCAATACTGTGATCCTATATAAGCTTATTTATGCCTTGTCACAATATTCAGGGCCACAACTAGAAATGGAGTGCCATGTTTTGTGTGGCTACAGGCAATAGTGATGGGAATTCAGCCCTATTGACAAATCTTATAAATGTTATAACTGTACCCTTAAAGGCATGTTATTTTTCCTATATGGATTTAATTCCTCTTAGTTATAGGATTGGGATTAGAGTTGAGCGAACCCAAACTGTAAAGAACTTTGGGGTGTCCGTGACCCGGACCCGAACCCGGACATTTAAAAAAAAAAAGTTTGGGTTCGAGTTCTGGGTTCGGGTATTTGATCACGCATGTTGAATAGCTGCAGGGCAGCCAATCAACAAGCGTGATTTTCCCTAGAAGCCATCACAGCCATGCCTACTAATGGCATGGCTGTGATTGGCCAGTGCATCATGTGACCCAGCCTCTATATGAGGCTGGAGTCACAGTGCTGCATGTCACATGCTCTCTGGGTAGTGTAGGGAGAGGATGCTGCCTGTGCTGTGAGGGACAGACTGCAGATAGATAGATAGGTAGAGATTACTGCTACTACTACTGCTTTTAGGGACAGATTGCAGATAGATAGGTAGAGATTACTACTAATACTGCTTTTGGGGACAGATTGCAGATCTCATCCTGCATTACAGAAAGATCTGACTGGACTAGGTAGAGTCTACTGCTTAGATGGACAGATTATTGTTCTAAAATCAACTCCTAGTTCTATAGGGTCAGGTTCCCGCTGTCGCTGTAAGGGACAGATTATTATTCTAAAATAATTTTGCAGCCCTCTAGCACTTTCCAGGACTCTTTTACAGTCATTTTGTACCGAAAAGTTCGGCTCCCCATTGAATTCAATGGAGTTTCGGATAAAGTTCGGGTCAAGTTCGGTACCGAACCCGGACTTTTTTCCGAAGTTCAGCCGAACCCACCGAACCCGAACATCCACGGGTTCGATCAACTCTAATTGGGAACGGATTACGATAACGATAGTAATATTTAGTGACACATTGGTTTGGTACGACGAAGGGAAAAAAAAGGAGTTAGGGTATCGTCCGGGAGGAGACAACCACATTATCGAGACTGGTGACGTACAGGGACATCAGACATCTTCTCTCCACGACATCTGACTCTTATTTGGTGGGAATCGACGTATATGGAACCTGGAATTCTCTAGGGTTAATCTCAACTAGCTTGGGCACCTACAAGCCCAAGCCACCCAAGCCGACTTGAAGCCTTTTTTCAGGCCCAAGCCATGGCTTGAACTGGGCTTGAAATAGGCTTT
>BLSH010113859.1:4758-19563 GCA_018402905.1 Glandirana rugosa | reverse complement strand
CTACAATTGCAAGCCGGCGGGCACTCTTTTAGTGCTGCCCCCCTGCAAAGTGCCGCCCTAGGCCTGGGCCTTGTTGGCCTAGGCCAAGATACAGCGTTGACTCCCAGACATCCTCCCAGTCCTCAGTGTCTAGTTCTGGATCATCTTCCTGCCATGCAGAGTATAAACCCTCCAGACCAAAATGGAATGATGGAAGAAGTGCCTTATAGATATTGGATAGGGGCTTGTCCAGCTGGTCATCTCGTAATAGAAATTCCATGTTAGATTGAAGGATGGTTAGGGGTTGCGAACCAAACTGAGTAGATAAAGCATGCCTGAGTTGAAGAAATCTAAAAAAAAATACCTATTTGGTAAATCATGCCTTTGTTTTAAGGTGTCAAAGGTCTAATACAGTTCTCTCTCACAGATATTGGCAACATTTTTAATACCCTTCATTGCCCATATCTCTGGGTCTGGGATAGATTGAAATTCTGGCAAACCAGAATTGTGCCATAAGGGAGTGGCAGGGGACCATATGTTGGGATCCTCGACGCCCACAAATTTACAACTGCTATGCCCGTATCACCGCCTTCATAGAGAGTGTCAGAGGAATTGGGTCCCGAAGACCTCGATATAATGCATTTTTTAATGATTCATAGGACCCAAGATAAGCGGCTTCTAGGACAACAGAGGAAGTTGTATCGTCTGAAATGATCCATTTGTGGGCATGGGAAAGGAGAGCTGCTAAATAGTATTTGTGCAGAGCCAGACAAGCTAGACCTCCCTGTGTCCAGGGCCTCCTTAAAATCACTTTTTTTAACCTGGGGGAATGAGCTCTCCACAAGAAAGGGGAGATAATGGCATTGAAATTGTTAAAAAATGTTTTAGGTAACCAGATTGGGGCATGGCGTAATATATATAGAAAAACAGGGAGAATTTTCATTTTTAAAAGATTTATTCTACCAATTCTAGAAAGAGGGAGAATGTCCCAAGCCTTCAATTTGGCTTTTAGCATGGTAAGGAGAAGATTTAGGTTGTTTATTGCAATCTGAAACATTTGAAGTGAATGTAATCCCCAGGTAGCGAATTGAGGTGACCCAGGACAATGATATTGCAGGATCTGCAACCTGACTGGCCCAGATATCTATTGGGAGGATTTGTGATTTTTCCCAGTTCAAGTTAAGACCGGATAGGACAGAGTATCGGGAAAAGATAGACAGCGCCTCTTGGAGAGAGGGTCCTGGATCATGAAGGAAAAGCATCAGATCATCAGCATATTATGCCAGATTTTTGATTATGGGACCCACTCTTATTCCTTTCATAGCTACCGACTGTCTGAGGGCAGTAGCCAGGGGCCTCCATCACCAAGGAAAATAGGAATGGGGAAATCGGACACCCCCTGTCTAGTGCCCCATTGAACTGTAAAAGAGTCAGATAGCATACCTCCAAGCTATATTTGAGCTATCGGAGCTTTGTACAATAGGGAAACCCATTTCCTGAAGATGAGACCAAAGCCAAATATAATCCCATATCACTGTATCAAAGGCCTTCTCTACATCTAAGACCACTAACACAAGGGACTGGTAATCTGCCGGAGGGAGTTGCAAGTGTGTAAGCACTCTTCTAATGTTTATATCTGTGGGCTTCCCTGGCATAAAGCCATGTTGGTTTATATAAACTAGGGAAGGCAGCACCTTAACCAGCCCGGTGGCAAGAATTTTAGCTACAATTTTGAGGTCATAGTTTAAAAGTGAAATAGGTCTGTATGATGCACATAATTTAGGGTCTTTCCCGGTTTAGGAAGAATAACTACATGGACCTGATACATAGATGGAGGTAGTGAGTTTGTTTCTAAGCATTGCAAATACAGATTGTGAAGTTTGAGGCCCATCTGTTTAATATGCATTTTATACCAATCCCTGGGAAGACTGCTCGGTCCCCGAGTTTTGGAGGAGGTAAGGGAGGAAATAGCTGTCTCCCCCTCTAATATAGAAATTGAGGCCTCCAACAACTCAATCTCCTCAGAGGCCAGTGTGGATAAAGACCGGAACTGAAGTTATTGTCTTGATTTGAGGGTTGTTCTTGGCTATATAGGACTTGAAAATAGCTACAAAACTCCTGAAGTATGCTTTTGGGGTATGAGAGTAGAACCCCTGTGGATGTTTGCAGTTCGGGAGCTATGGTTTGAAAATCTGGGTCTGCCATTAGGTTGGCCAAAAGCCATCCATTTTTGTCCCCAGACTCCAATATTTTACCTGCCAATAGATTACTGTTGGTTTGTGCTAGGGTAGTGTAATTTAAATTCACTTCCCTTCTTGCCTGAGCTAGGTGAAGGTAAGTGTCTGGTGTGGAGTGTGTCACAAAGGACTCAGCTGCTTCAGTCTCCCGAGCCTCCAGTTGTGAGGTTAGAGGTGAATTCAGATCTGACTGCTGTAATGGCTTAAATATTGTTATCCCTGGTATTAGCCTTAAAAGCATCCCAGACCATTGCTGGAGTAGCCGTATCAGCGTTAGTAGACCAATAGGAATCAATTAGTGCGGCAACTATTTCTGACACCTTCTCGTTTTGCACCCAGTGCGGAGCTAATCTTCAGGTGCCTGAATCCTTGTATCCTCCAGTCTGTAAGCATTTCTCTAGAGGCGCATGATCTGAGAGTCCAGCTGGAATGTACAAGGCCTCAGACAATTTGCAGAGCACTGATGAGTTTCCAAAGGCAAGATCTATTCTCGAACATGATTTAGGCATAGCAGATACATGTGAAAATGCCTTAGCAGAGGCGTGTTTCCATCTCCAGAGTTCTGTAAGGGCGAAGGTATCGCCCCAGTGTGTTAAATCCTGGCTCACTGGACATTGTGGGTTAGATGTGTCCAAAATAGAATTAAAATCTACCCCAAATAATATATGTAAGGCCTGAAATGGGGCTAGTTTCTCACATATAGTGTACAATATAGAGACATCTGCTGGAGGAGGCACATATACATTCACTAGGGCCCAAAGAACTGCATGTAGCTCCATTAGTAATATGAAAAATCTACCCCCAGGTCTATTATTACTCTCCCCACTCTGTATGGAAGGGACTTGTTCATTAGCCACCCCACGGGCATACGAGGAGTATGTGGCATTAAATGACTGCCTAACCCATGATCGTCTCAAAGTTGAGATGCGTTTACAAGTGAGATGGATCTCCTGCAAAAACAGGATATGAGGTTCATGGGCATTTAGATATTTAAATAGGAAGGAGCATTTAAATTTGTTGTTGAGGCCTTGCATATTCCATGAGACTAACTAAAGTGTAGACCTGATTATAGCATTTAAAGTACCATTGTTGAGGATAAACAAATAAAATGATCATCCCTGTGGGTGAAGTAGGCAATAACCCAGCACACCTAGAAACCCTCGTAAGGGTATGAGGACCCAGAAGGGATTGGTATATGATTGAAAATAAAAAAAAGAGCAATTGAGCAGTAAAAACAGGGACTACCTTGTCATAAAACTCCCTGCCACTGAGCCAAAATCTCAACATAGCTGGGCTTAGAGGCTTTTTCCCAGAATGAAAAGACTTGCCAAACTCCCTATTACCTAGCCCAAACCCCAACCTTACTTGGTATAGGCAATCTGATACCCAAAACTAAAGTGAAAGTTTGCTTAACAGTCAGTGTCTTAAAGGGAGATCCAGTAGAAAAATCTTCCCAGACGATCCACGATGATCCACTGACCACAGAACAAAAAAAGGGGGGGTTACAAACTCCCTACTGACTGGCGACCCAAACACCAGTTCCAGCCAGTTTTATACCCTTAACAATTAACAAAACTTTCTTCTCAAATTTACTCCATGGGAGTCAGGAGAAGTAGCTCTCTTCTTGCTTCAAAGATGAGTGAAACTGAGGGGAGTGAGTGTGAAGTAAATTCATGGTTGCACACAAGGTAGCTCCATTAACTACTTAAGGACCGAGCCTCTTTCTGACATTTGGTGTTTATAACTTAACCACTAAAGCCCCAAAAGGGTTTCCCTCTTTAGGACCAGAGCACTTTTTTGTGGTTCGGCACTGCGTCGATTTAACTGACAATTGCACGGTCATACGATGTTGTACCCAAACAAAATTGACGTCCTTTTTTTCTCACAAATAGAGCTTTCTTTTGGTGGTATTTTATCACCTCTGCATCACTTCTGATCACCGCTATAAACAAAGAAAGAGCTACAATTTTGAAAAAAAAACAATATTTTTTACTTTTTGCTATAATACATGTCCAAAAAAATGTATTCATCAGTTTTGGCCGATATATATTCTTCTACATATTTGTGGTAAAAAAAAAATCACAATTGTATATTGATTGGTTTGCGCAAAAGTTGCAGCGTTTACAAACCATGAGAACTCATTTATGGCGTGTTTTACTATTTTAATTTTTTTTTTACGTGTAATAGCGGCAATCTGCGATTATTATCAGGACTGCGACATTGCGGCGGACATGTTGGACATTTTTGACTTTTTTGGGACCATTGACATTTATACAGCGATCAGATTTTTACATATCCACTGATTACTGTATAAATGTCACTGGCAGGGAAGGGGTTAACCTGCAGGGGGGCAATCTAAGAGTTAACTGTGTTCCCTAGGTGTGTTCTAACTGTCTGGGGGCTTGGCTGGCAGGGGCATGAGAGATCTAACTGATCCCTAGTACAGGGATCTGTAGACCTCTGTCATGCCGTCTGACATAGTGGGGAACCCTGCCATGTTTACATCGGCGGTTCCCCGCTTTTCTGCTGTATCAGGCGATCACGGGTCGCCGGTGGACATCAAGTCTGCCTGACCCATGGCCCCGCACGCTTTTGAATTAAAAATAAGAAAACGGTAAAGTTAGCTCAAATTTTTTCTATATTGTGAAAGATAATGTTACACCGTGTAAATTGATACAGGCAGTCCCCTAGTTACAAACATCCAACTTACAAACAACTCCTACTTACAAACGGAGATAGACAACAGGAAGTGAGAGGAAATCTCCCCCTAGGAAGGGAAATTCACTCCTGTAAGAGTTTTTATGGGAAAAAGGTGTCTCCACTGATGCTTTATCACCAAGGTTTGTTTCCACAACAACCCAAATTTTTCAAAATCCAATTTGCATTGGGACAGGAAGTGAGGTGAAATCTTCTGAACAGAAACATAGACAGCAAAACAAACATTACAGGGATGTTAACCCTTCCCTATGCTATCCAAAAAGCTTAAAAATATTTTTTTTTGGCTGAAGCTACACTTAAAAAAATTTACCTGTTCTCTCTTACAAACAAATTCAACTTAAGAACAAACCTACAGACCCTATCTTGTTTGTAACCCGGGGACTGCCTGTACCCAACATGTCATGATTGTGCCCGCTCGTGGAATGGCGACAAACTTTGGCACTTAAAAACCTCCATCAGCGAAGTTTAAAAATCTTTACACGTTACCAGTTTTGAGTTAGAGGAGTTCTAATGCTAGAATTATTGCTCTCGCTCTAACGATCATGGTGATACCTCATATGTGTGGTTTGAACACCATTTTCATATGTGGACATGATGAACCTATGCGTTTGCTTCTCCGCGCGAGTTTGACGGGACGAACGCTTTCATTTTTTTTTTTTATTATTTATTTATTTAAAAAAAAATTGGGTCACTTTTATTCCTATTACAAGGAATGTAATTTCTAGTAATCGAAAAAAAGCATGACAGGACCTCTTAAATGTGAGATTTGGGGTCAAAAAGACCTTAGATCTCCTATTTACACTAAAATGCAATAAAAAAAAAGTCATTTGAAAAAAAAATTCTCTTTTAAGAGCATTGGAGCAGAAGTGACGTTTGACGTCGCTTCCACCCTGCAATGGTATGGAGCCGAGTGGGGGCCATCTTACCCTCAGTTGGCATCCAGCCTATGGGGAGAAAGGATCAGAATGTCTCTGCCGCTACCGATGGCTCTAGTAAGCAACGGAGGCGACCGGAGCACGGTGGGGGGGCCCCCTCCCACCCCCGATAAAGGTGATCTCACAGCGAATCTGCTGCAGAAACCACTTTTTTCTGAAAGCCGACTGCCCGCCGTTTAAGAAAATACCAGGGTTATGTCAGCTATCTGCTGCCATAACAACGGTATTCAACAGCAAAATGCCAACGTAAAACGACGGTGGGCTGTCTTGAAGTGGTTAGTATAGGACAGGTATTGTGAGAATATTCTCACAATAAAAAGATCCATGCACCTGGTGAATCCAAAAGGGAAGGTACTGCAAAGGTGAACATATTGGGAGCATCAACTCAGGAGAGGGGAAGCACAGAAACATCCAGGAAAATTGCTTGAGATCACCAGAACCCCCATGAGTTAACTGGACCATGCGAACCAGGCTAAGCCCTGCATCCGGGAGAACATTCAGAAAAGTTTACTTTTATGGGCAACAAGAAGTGTAGAGGGGGTTGTAGTGTCATTGTCACGACCAGCATAGAGAAGGAGCAGACCTGAGCCCCAATTTGAGTTTGATTCTCACCGCAAGGAGGTCAGCCAGTCATCGGCGTCCGCAGGATTGTCGAAGGAGCGAACCGCCTCATCATGCTGGACTCGATGGCGGCTGGGGTAGAGCATGCTGTACTTAATCTTTTCCCGAAGCCTTATGCGCACATCATTAAAGGTTTTCCTCTTTCTCTGCAATTTGGCTGAGAAATCTGGGAAAAGTAGAAAGGAGGCATTACCATATGGAAGTGTATAATGTTTGCAGGCCTCCGAAAGGATCCTGTCCCTATCTCGGTAGTTGAGAAAGCGGTCTAAAGAGGGTCTAGGATTAGTCCCGGGAATGACTCGAACCATGGGCACTCTATGGGCTCGTTCAGCCACATATGTGGGGGGAACTTCCATGAGGCCGAGGAGGTTCTTGAAAAACTGCTCAGAAAATCTGCCAGACAAACACCTTCTTCTCCTTCAGGGAGACCTAGGACTCGAATATTATTGCGCCGTGACCTGTTCCCAGCATCATCTGACTTGGCAACAAGGGCCTGCACTGTGCGTTGTAAATCTGCTATGGTTGTTGTGTGAGTGGCGGTAAGATCCTCAGTGGCCGATATTCTGGACTCAGTTTCGGTCAGCCTTCCCCTTATTTTGTTGAGATCATTCCTCATAAGGTTACATTCTTCAGTAAGACAATCTTATGTGCACAAGCAAGGAGTTTTTGCTTTGCTCAATTGATGCTAGGATCACTGCTGTACTATCCTGAACCGGTGGGGCCGACATTGCTGTTGCTGGGGACTCCCTGGATTCCATGTGTTCTTCAGAGTAGCCTTGTTTTTCTAGCTGCTGCAACAAAATGAGAAGCAAAAACATTGCTTCATAACACCCTGTTTATTTTAAAGCAAGTAAGTGGCATTTGTTGGCTGAGAGACAAACAAGCGGATAGGCTGATAATGTATACAGCTACTCTATGACAGCATGGCTTTTATAAATAGGCAGGCAGCAGGTTAAAGGCTGTACTACTTCTCCTCCTCCCATACCCTGTAATGCTTCTCAAGTGACCAAGCTCCAATTCATCCTTCAAATTATTGTGTTTATTACCCCAATACTGTTTTATTTTTCAGAACATTGGCAAAAGGATGTCATGTTCAGAATTCATTGGAAATTTGGAAGGATTAAATGGAGGAAAAGACTTTCCACGGGAGCTTCTCAAGGTAAATCTTTGTCAGATATCTGGAGAGTATTGGCATGTTTATTTGGAAAACATTTTGGAAAAATATTTCTTCTAAGGCCCCTTTCACACGAGCGGAGCCCGTTTTGACCGGCTCCGCTGCTCAGCGGGGATCCATCCGTTTATCCCCGCTGAGCCGGCGGATGACAGGACAGTCTCTGCACTCCGTGCAGAAACTGACCTGTCAGAGCTCCATTCTCCTCTATGGAAAATCGGATGAACATGGACCGTCTGTCCGTGTTCATCCGATCCGCCAGACGGATGGAAAATAGGGTTTCCAGCCGTCTGTTTTTGGCGGATCGGGTGTCAGCGAACATGTCACCTCTGACATCCATCACTCCGTAGAGAACAATGGAGCGTCCGTTCCGGTCCTCCTGAAAAACTGACAGGCGGACCCAAACCATCTGCTCGTGTGAAAGAGCCCTAAATGTTCTGACAATTTGTACACCTGTTTTAGAGATGGGTACCAATCAGGCAATCTAAGAGTTGCAAATTATCATCTAGTGGTTGTCACAGATTGACTGGAACATAACATGAATAGGGAGTAAATGGTTTAAAGTGTATGTCAAGCCAAAACTTTTTTTTCTTCGTTTTAGTTAGAGTGAGGAAGAGCTAGAACCATTGTCATTGTCTGATGAAACTGTTGTCAGAAAAACTGATGAAATTTAGCAACCCTGGATAGCAGAACAACCTGACAGAAGTTCTAATCTTTCCCCACTAGAAACTAGAAAAAAAGTTTTGGTCTGATATTTATTTTAAGTGAAAAGACTGTATTTTTTCCAATAAAAAACATAACTATATGACAAGTGAATAGTATATTGGACTGTGTTGCACTGGAGATAGCAGCAACAGTCTTCAAAAGACGCCACTACTGGAGTAGCTGGTGAGCATCTAAACATCCCTCTCTGCTTTACTGGCAAGGGCAATAAATTACCAATCTGATGGCAAATCTGCTCTTCACGCTGTTTGGTTTTTAAAATAAGTTGTGATGTTTATTTTTAATTTGTGGTTTAAAGGGAACCTTTGATGAGGCAATTAAGATTGACTGGCTCCCTTTAAAGTGGATGAAAACCCACCACTCACCCAGTATAAACTAATGGCACACTATTTATGCATATATACATGCAACCCGCCTGCATGTATCCCTACCTTGCAAAGTCACCCCCTTCAGCAGTATCAGCCCCACAAAATTATGGAATCAGTGGGCGGATCTCTTTGCTGGTGCTCGGTGGGTGGAGTCGTGATGTCACAAGACTCCCCGCCCACCTCTACACTCTCATGCTCTCCTATTCCTGAGTTTTGAGAAATACCCTGTCAAAACTCCTGAAAGTCACCACATGACTTCAGCATGCCCAATCATGCTGAGGTGTGGAGCAGCCAATCCTGGGAGAGCTGGAGAAGAAAGGAGGGGGGTAAAGCTCTGTATGCTCCGTGCATGAGATAAGGAAATCAGCTGTCACTCACAACATGGGGGAAGAAACAGTCACATATTTCTCTGTGTCTGTTTTTTTCCTACTGAAAAAAGATAAGAGGATTGTACAGAGCTGGAATAACTCTTCGTGGCAAGACTGGGCACAGATGACATGGCATCCTCTACTTTAAAAGGTAGAACTATTAATTTAAAAAAAATGGGTTTACATCCACTTAAAGAGAACAGAAAAGTCTGAAAATAGTTTTTGAATTTTTATGCTTGAAGGAAATAAAATATGTCTGTGTACATTTAAACACATGCATGTCAAAGTCTTAGGGCTAGTGTGCCCGAGCTTTTGAGGTCAGTTAAGGTCAGCTTGAGATCAAATTGTGTTTTTGCTTTTATTCCTTCACAATAAGTCAGTATACATGCTTGGCACATCTCAAATGCCTGTGTACCCTAGCCCTTAGCTTACCACATACCTTCACTTGTGAGGTCTGACAACACAGTGAGACTAGGAGCCTTGTGGTGGAAACATGGGGACAATATGCAGTACTTGATGTTTCTGTAGCCAGTCATCATGCCCAGACATTAAAGTGATTGTAAATGATCATCTTGTAAAACAACCCTTTCAGTTTAAAATTGAAATGAAAGGCAAAACATTTGTGTGGGGGAGGAGAAGCAACAGTACACTGATCTTTCCTAGTTCCCAGTACAGCCAGCAAACTGACCACGCTGTGTTCTCCTGTCTAGAGTGGTCAGTTGTTAATAGGAAGGCAAAGGGACTGGCAGAGACACCAGGGATTTCACACAAAGGAAGCTATACAAAGATAACAGGATGCATGTTCATACCAGTACATGGTACAGCAGGCACATATCAGCAAAATGAAATGCTGGGGTTACAAACACTTTAACGGGAATTTAGGGCTATGCAGATAAAACCACAATAAAGCTAGCAGGTGTACAGCTGTTTTGGGAGGGTTCTTGGAAATGCTGCACTTTCAAATTGTATAAATGTGTGTGGTGAAAACTTAGCCTTTCAGCTTTTCTTGCTCTTTTTGGCATTTCATTTACTGGTGGAGTACTAAATGCTGTGTGGGACATATGGACAACAATTTCTGAAGGTAGATTTGCCAAATTTGTATTAGTTTCATGAAAGTTTTCGCTAACTCCAATTTTAAGGTTGGGATACTCTGACTGGGGACAGTGGACTTACGAGTAGTGAAAAGGTTAAATGTTTTGATCCTGGAAATAATGCGATGGTGGCACTGGTGAATTTATTTTGTGCTAAGAAGACATTTACTTATTTGCCAGCAGTCACCTGAATAGGCTGGTGATTTTAGTAGGTTAATCGTGCTTCTAAAATTGCTAGCGATTTAATCTCTAGGTCTAAACAAATGGTTCCTGTGGAGCAGGCTACATAAGAAGCATGTATAATTTTGCATTAACTCACACTGCTCTATTCATGTGCAATTGATCACTGCAAGATGCTACCGCATACTATTTGTGTAGCCTGTTCCATTTGTGTATCAATCATTCGTTACACCTAAGGGTTCATGTATAATTGAAGTTTTAGATAGAGTGGAGAGGGATTAGAACACCTCTTGGGTTTTTTATTGCTGTCTGTGTCCCTGTTAGAGGGATTCATCCTTTTTATTTGTCCTGGTGACTGTTATTACCCAGATTGAAAGTAAAAGCCCACATTTTGAGTCGTTACTAGAACAGGAATAGAGGAGAAATCTTTGAATTGGGACACTCGTTCTGGTGACACAGGTTGGAAATACCAAAAAGCAGGGTGCTGAGGTTTAATACCAAGCAAAAAACATGTTTATTGAAAGCAGCACACTTACATGTCAAAAATCACCAATCTGCCAGTGGATAGTAACACAGCAAGTTGA
This sequence comes from Glandirana rugosa, assembly GCA_018402905.1. Lineage (NCBI taxonomy): Eukaryota > Metazoa > Chordata > Amphibia > Anura > Ranidae > Glandirana > Glandirana rugosa. The sequence continues at coordinate 8,588 of BLSH010113859.1, read as the reverse complement.
GACACCAAAGCCAATCAGCTGAAGGTACACAGAGGCAATGTATGGGCACCAGGCATGTAGCAGCAGGGGCTCCAATGCACCAGCAGAGGTAGTATGGAGAAAAAGGGCTGGCAGCGTCTCCAGCCACACTGTGAAGATGACAACTGAGCTGTCAGAATCCTTGTGTGATGTTGGGAGGGGGTGAGCATTTCAAGGGACTTTTTCAAATGCTTTTTCAGTGTTACATGAGGTGATTCTGCCTTATTCTTACAGGAGCTGCAGAAATGAACCATGTTCCATCTATCATTTCATTCATTCATCCTTCCTTCATTCATTCATCCATACATCCATTCTTCATCCACCCCTCTATCATTCATCTACTATTGCTATAATTGTTGCTATACCACAGACTCTGTGTGTTTATCCATGAATTAATTGTCATTACATAGTACAGAAATACAGAAGAGCGCTGGATGTTTTGTGTAATTTTTACATGTTTCTTTTGTGACACAGGTTGGCTATTGTACAGAAAATGAACAGAAATCTCCCCAATGGGACACATGGCAAAATATAAAACCCAACTGGGGTATAACCCTATGCTACACTATAAAACGTTAAAGAACATTTTTTTTTTCAGTTCTACTTTTGATCACTAGCAATTTTAGTAGCGGGATTAAGTAAAGGCTAACATAAACAAAGGGTGATCTGCAGCTTAGAGATCATGTGGCTTTACAAAAGGAGATAAAAAGGAGGTATTTACACAGTTATTTTACAAGAAGTATGCAGCATGAGTACGAGGAGGGAGGAAGCAGCGTTTTAAACCACGAGTATACAGTATTAAATTTTACTTCCACTTTTTCCACTTTCCAGCTTTTTGATGGTTTGACAGATAGGCACAATCACTTGTGACAGCTATCATTCATAGCTTGCTTTGAATGTAACTGTTTTGGGAAAACAGTTAAGTTGATGGGTTTAGTTCAACTTTAATTCTCTTGGTGGCAATAGATTGAAATCACCAATGTAGACCCAAACTAAAGGATCTAATTGTCACATTCAGGAAGCTTTGAGAACAGTCCATGGCAGAGATGATGAATTCTTGTTCAGTAAAGACATGCTTTAGAATACGCATTGGTGTTTAAGTCTGCTGTATTATTGAAAGAACAATTTGTAAAGGTTTAATGTAAAGCAAATTATGAGATCTCTCCTGTTTACAGTACATATTTGTAAAAATGTCATGGTAAACATGGAAAGGGAAATGTGCTTTATCCATGCAATTTATTTGGATCAACTAAATCATGGGTGGTATTGCAATTTTTTTTGCAACATGGCAAAATGTGCTTACAATCTTGACAATACTGTCTACACTACAGCTTATCCCTGCACATTTGAAGCTTGAGTTATAATACAGTTGTGCTCATACGTTTACATACTCTGGCAGAATTTATGATTTCTTGGCCATTTTTCAGAGAATATGAATTTCTTTCACTCATCGTTCGTGTTTGGCTGAAGCCATTTGTTATCAATCAACTGTGTTTACTCTTTTTAAATCATAATGACAACAGAAACTATCCAAATGACCCTGATCAAACATTTACATACCCTGGTGATTTTGGCCTGATAACATGCACACAAGTTGACACAAAGGGGTTTGAATGGCTATTAAAGGTAACCATCCTCACCTGTGATCTGTTCGCTTGTAATTAGTGTGTGTGTGTATAAAATTTCAATGTGTTTCTGGACTCCTGACAGACCTCTGCATCCTTCATCCAGTGCTGCACTGACGTTTCTGGATTCTGAGTCATGGGGAAAGCAAAAGAATTGTCAAAGTATCTGTGGGAAAAGGTAATTGAACTGTATAAAACAGGAAAGGGATATAAAAAGATAAATTGGGAAAGTACCCCCCATTTAGGGTTTATATATTAAAAGATATCCAAGGAAATGAGAATGCCAGTCAGTAGTGCTCAAACTCTAGTGAAGAAGTGGAAAATGAGGGGTTCTCTTGAAACCAAACCACGGTCAGGTAGACCAACTAAAATTTCAGCCACAACTGCCAGGTTAATTGTGCAGGATGCAAAGAAAAACACACAAATAACTTTAGGACTCTCTGAAAACATGTGGTGTGGTTGTTTCAATATGCACAATAAGGAGGCACTTGAAGAAATATGAGCTGTATGGTCGAGTCACCAGTAGAAAGCCATTACTATGCAAATGCCACAAAGCATCCCACTTACAATAAGTACGATAAGCCTCAAACCTTCTGGCACAAAGTCATTTAGAGTGATGAGACCAAAATTGAGCTTTTTGGTCATAACCATAAACGCTATATTTGGAGAGGAGTCAACAAGGCCTGTGAAACACAGATGTGGATCGCTGATGTTTTTGGGATGTGTAAGCTACAAAGGCACAGGAAATTTGGTCAAAATTGATGGCAAGATGAATGCAGTATGTTATCAAAAAATACTGACGGAACATTTGCATTCATCAACCAGGAAGCTGCTCATGGGGCGTACTTGGACATTCCAACATGACAGTGTTCCAAAACACAAGGCCAAGTCGACCTGTCATTGGCTACAGCAGAATAAAGTGAAGGCTCTGGAGTGGCCATCTCAGTCTCCTGACCTCAATGTCATTGAGCCACTCTGGGGAGATCTTAAAGGTGTAGTTCATACAAGACAACCCAAGAATTTCCAGGAACTGGAGGCTTTTTGCCAAGAGGAATTTGCAGCTTTACCATCTGAAAAGATAAAGAGCCTCATCCACAAATACCACAAAAAACTTCAAGCTGTCATTGATGTTAAAGGGGGCAATACACGGTATTAAGAACTGGGGTATGTAAACTTTTGATCAGGGTAATTTGGGTAGTTTTTGTTGTCATTGTGATTTATAAAGAATAAACACAGTTGATTGATAATAAATGGCTTCAGCCAAACACTAACCATGAGTGAAAGAAATGTTTCTGTGTTCCCATTCATATTCTCTGAAAAATGACCAAGAAATTATAAATTCTGCCAGGGTATGTAAACTTATGAGCACAACTGTACATACACACAGTAGTAGAGTTATTAGTACACTCATTATGCAACTCCATTTGCAGGATTTCAAAGTTTAATGAGTACTGTCCGTGATACTTTTTTTATTTGCACTAACATAAAATTTTTCAGGACAAGCTTTCGGGGTATCTCCCCTTCTTCAAGGTCCAAGCAGTACTGAATAAAAACAGTTTTAGCCAAATGTTAAAAAAAGAGAAAAAAAAAACTGAGAGAAAGGAGAGAGGAAAAACAAACAAATACAAATCAATGTTTAACCAGTTCCCTACCGACGTATAGTAAAATGACGTCGGCAGGGACTGGCCGTCGATCCGGGAGGACGTCATATGACGTCCTCCGCTTCTCGCCGCTACTGCGGGCCCCCAGGGGCCCGCACAGCGGCGATTGCGGATCGCTCGTCTGCCGGGGGGTTGTGCCCCCCCCAGATCGGGGTAAAGAGCCAATAAAATTGGCTCTTTACCCCGTGACCGGCTGTGTCCAATCACAGCCGGTCACAACCGACACTAACCTGTGTCGGCCAGTGCCCCATTTCTCGGTTAAAATAACCGAGAAATGGGGCTAGACCCCCCCCGTGTTGGGGGGCCGTCTGCTCGCTAGGCGTTAGCGGCGACACGCCCGGGGACCCCCGGGCGTCATCGCCGCTCTTCGCCTCCTGCAGTATACTGCAGGAGGGCCTAGCTGCCGGTCAGGGACGGCTGCAGTAAAATGATATGCAGCCATCCCTTGACCAATTTGTAACTAAACATAAACAAACAAAAAGGAGAGAGGAAAGAGAGTCAAAAAAAAAAGAGAAAAAAATTGTAA
>BLSH010113818.1:280180-307824 GCA_018402905.1 Glandirana rugosa | reverse complement strand
ATTTTGTTTTATGGTTTTCATTACTTCCAATAATCTTTGATACCTCTCTATAGTTTGAAATTTTATTTATTTCTATTTAGTCTCTAAGATCCATAATTGTATCCTTGTGTTCTTTCCCGTCTTGAGGTTTCTCCCAAGGGTAAATTTACCCTCTTGTTCCCTGATTTTATAGATCCCTAGTATGACCGCTGCTTATCTCTTTTTTATATAGTTTACTTGATATAGGGGAATTATTTACTTTAGTTTCTACTTGAATTATTTAATTGGGTGTCTGGTAACAGGACCAAACCCACTTAGTTATGCTAATTTTACCATTATGTTGGTTTTTAAAATATATTTAAGGTTTCTGCGGTATTTCAATTGGTAGCATTTGGAATTTATATAAAATTTTTGGTTGTATTACCATTTTAATCGTATTGATTCACCCAAACCAGGACAATGGTCTGTGGGTTAATTTATTAAGTTCATCTTTGATTTCATTTATTAAGGGGATATAGTTCATTTGATATATTTTTTCTCTATTCGTCGCCAGTATGATCCCTAGATATTTTAGTCCCTTGTTCTCCCATTTAAATGGGAACCCTCTTTGGAGTTCTGCCCTTTCTTGTGTTCCTATGTTAATACCTAGAATCTCTGATTTATCTTTATTTATTTTAAAGTTTGATATCTCTCCATAGTTTCTAATAACCTTCATTACTTTTGGTATTTTGTTTTAGGGGAACCTATGTACAGTAGCATATCATCGGCTTATGCCGCTATCTTGTGTTCCTCTTCTGCTGTACTAAACCCTTTTATCTCCTGGTTATTCCTTATCACTGCCAATAATGGCTCTAAGTATAATATGAACAACAATGGGGACAGTGGGCACCCCTGTTGTGTACCATTCTCCAGTTCGAATACCGAGGACAATTTCCCATTCACTTTTATTCTTGCCTTGGGTTTCTTGTACAGTGCCATGATCACCAGTCACTTTTATGCTTTAAACACGAGAAAGTTTATTTCTCAACAGGATAAATATGAGAGAGAGAGGGGACAGGGCACAGGACACCCTTAATGATCAATCAACAAATAGGCAAACTCCTTAGACAAAAATTGGTGAAGCAAGACAAACAGCAGTACAGGAAAAGAGCCTTTAAGCTGAACCAGCACATCTGTACTTTGTAGGACAGGCTGTCTCCTCTAGTAACTGAACTTTACTCACAGCTTCCTGCACATGGATTCACTTGGATGAATTTTCTCTTGAAGTCCTCCCAGCCACTTCATAGCATCCAGCTCATGAATCGTCGCCTCTGGTGCTTCCTCAGAACTCCATCCCTCTCAGAATCATTTCCGGATCTTTGGCAGGCTTTTATCAGCTTAACTTGAACACCTGAATAAGCCTCAGACAGGCCTAGCAACCGGCGACCACCTGGATAGGCCTCAGGCGTCAGGCCTAGTAGCCAGGAACTACTCAATGCACATCCACCTAGGCCGAAGCCCACAATGGGAACTCTCTGATCACCTGACTTCTTACAGTTAAATACCTTTTACCAGCATGCAATGCTACCAATCTGACTGGCAGAGAAAAGTATGTTTATCCACAACTTGCTTATACTGTAGTTTATCACTCTAATGTCAGAGGCAACAGCACCACCTACTGACAGAAGGGAGAAACCACACAGAACTGGAATAAAGCCATTTAATCTCTAAACACTGCAATTCAGCCAGGCTGACTACCACCCAGCATAACCAAATTTACCTGCAACCCTATTCTAGGACGAGAGTGCTACACTGGAAAAAGGGAAACAACTTGGATGGGGAGCTGTATAAATACATTACATACAAAAATATATGAAGACTTCTGGTAATATTTACATCTGTACAGAAAGAGCAACACACTCCTAGCTACAGGAGCAGGTAACTAACATTGATATACAATATACATTTGAGCCTTGGCAAAGACACTTGGCCTGTGAGAATTCTTGTCTCTAGCTAGAGGGAATGGATAGGCGTTCCATTCCAAAAAGACCCTAATAGAAAATAAAAAAAAGGCAAATATGGCAACATTGTACTCTCACAACCTATCTACACAATGTACACAGTTTCTGTCGGGAGGGGGTTAGCATCCTGCCGACAGAAATATTAACACAATTTAGCACTTCTTTTTCCTGTTTGTTCTGTCAGTAGGGGGTTATGGCCTGCTGACAGAAACAATAGAGGGGGGGGGAACACCCAAGAACAAAAACATTCTTCTTTGGAGTTCCTGATGGGAGGGGCCCCTCCCTGGACAAACAGGCTTCTAAAGAGTTAGTTTGGGATTATAGGAAGGTTCATCTATTGGGCACATAGAGGGGCAGGCTGGCCTGTTCCTGCAAAAATCAGGAGGAAAGAAATACACTCTGCTGTTCCCCAGCAGTCCTTATGGAACATTTGTATGCACATTGTGACTCCCCACAGTCCTTTCAGGCATAGAAATTAGGATCGGATAACCTCTTTCACCCCCTCCTTCCTCACGAATAGCGACCGAGTAGCTCTTTGTAGGCCATCCTGCTTTTGCAATGACCTTGTAACTGGCCCGCCCCAGCCTCCATTCGCACTGAATGTATTTAAAACGGGCCCAGACATCACACTCTGGCACCTGCAGAGGCTTGGGGACATGCAGAAAGTCCCAAATCCCCCGGGAGTTCTCAATAACATCCATGATCTGGGAAGGGACGTATGGATAATCCAGACCCGACTCCAGAGTTTTCCACCTCTGTACTTCTCACTAGAATCGGGAGAACCTGGGCAAATCCTTTGGTCTTCCCCTTCCCGGCAGGAAACAGGGGTCAGGGGACCTCACAACCCACTGATGATAGGCCGGTACTCTGGTCTGGGTGGAGGAGGGTCTGTTGAAGAAAAGCTGCCTGCTACTGGTCAGGGTTCATATGGCTTCTTCAGATCCCACTACTGACTCAGGGCCTCCTGGATTTGGGATCCTCTGGTTTCCGACTCCTCTTCTGAGCTCTCACCCAGAGATGACCATTTCGCCAGTCTCTCTAGGGATCTAAACTAAGCCTGTACTCTGGGGGAACCCCCAATCAACGACCCGGCCCTTGCTCTCTCTGTCCAGCTCACCTGAAGGCACACCTTCCTCTGACACTGGCTCCGTCTGGACTAGATGGCAAGGGGCTTGGAGTTGGCCAGCACCTCAGGGACTTTATCTGGTTCCTGCTGGGCAGGACTCACAGTTGACAGGTCCCTGGCCAGGCCACAGGTCATGACAAGTCTCTTCTTCCTCAACATCCTCTCTCTTCATGGGGAGTTCCCCCTCTTCCCTTTTCCTCTTCACTTCCCTCCTCCTCTTCCCCTCTCTTTCCCCTCATTTGGTACACTAAATTTGTTGTCTCTGATCTTATGAGATAGTTCACACTATTCTCACATTGATTGAATCATATGATTATTTATTTATTTACTGTTAGATTCACCCATTTATTATTTTTATTTTGATATACCAATGCTTTTTAAGGTTACAGTATAGCACCGCACTTAATACTACACATTGTCTTCTCCAATTTGGTCTATTGTCGTGCTGGCAGCTATAAATATTTACAAATTAATTTATATATTCATTTTTTGTTTAGCGCGGTATTCCTATACCTTTTAACTCTGAGTAGACTCTTCCAGGCATACTTTACTGAATGATGTAGGAGTTTGGAGCAAAAGTTCAAGACGCCCAGTATTTGCAGAGCGCTGGGCATATTTGTAATCCAATGAGAAATGTCCAGCATTAGCAGAATGCTGGACATATTTGTAATCCATGGGTGCGATCGCCCGCCGTGGTTCCACGGGTGACAGCACATGGTGAAAAGTCCCTGAATTGCAGGATTAGTATAAGCGTCCACTCAAGCTCTGGTTAGTGCAGCTGGGTATGCAGGTGGCAATAATTAACAGGCAGTCACATGTGATCAGGTGGTCCCGGGACGAGCCCCCTAAATTAAGCGATACCCCCCATAGGGGCTGCTAAAAGTTGTGGTCCACCTGTCACCCTGCCCGACCCGGCATTCACTTCCAAATCACCTTGGAGACAATGAACAGACAATGTGCTTGTTTTTTTGTATTTTTATTGAGGGATTTGAACTTGGATGGGGATGCGAATATTGTATATAGGATTGCCAGTAGAACAAGCAATTGGTTGATTGTATATCAATCAGTTGGGAAAACTATATACTCTCGGTTACTCCAGTCTAATCCAGCACATCTCTTGCTTGCAGACTGTTACCCTCTCTCTCTCTCTCCTGCACAACACTTGACTCCAGGCACAACTAGCATATGTTTAGGCCCAACACTGACTCAGTCAGGTCTCGGCAACTGCCTTTTGCAAGCAGGGACTGCGGGCCCCTTTAGTTTAGCAAAAAATAGCAGTAGTAAGCCCATAGTGCCTCAGTCCCTGCCAGCTCCCCTGGCTGCAGCTGCCTGACTCCACTGCCAGTGACATCACAGTTCTTACTGCAGGCTCTGCACCCATCCCAGACTGCACACTCCCTGTCCTCTCCAGTCCTTCCGACGGTGTCTGTCACTCACCAGCCCTCTTGGCTATGACTAGTGGTTCCCTCCTGGAGACTTGCCCAGCAGCATAAGCTCCTGTTGTCCTCTTTGGTTCCTCTCTGTGCCTCCTGACCAGATCCTCCTTGCTTTCCAGAAGGGCTTTGTTCTGCACCCATACCCCAGGCCCATGGTCACCCCCCCAGACGAGAGTTCCCTCCAAGGCCCCCGATAACCTAGTGCTCCATCTCCAGTTCTTCCACCCGACAACTCCTCCCCAGCTGGGCTGACCCTTGGTATTTCAAAGAGGCCTGTCCCTTGCCAATCCTAGTTGGGGATTGGTCAGGACTCCCTGAGACACCCCAGACAGCCCACCTCTCTTTCCCTCCTCTTTTTCTAGAATCCTCCAGAAGCAAGAGGGAGGTGACAGAGAAGTCCCTGTGAGTCATCAGCTGCTACCCTGGGCCATTTGCAGCTCTCACAGGTCAAAACAAACATGCCTAGCTTCCAGCGAGGCCTGCCTAAATGTACCTGCTTTCACAAAAATCCTACCTCTAGCACCTAGAGGTAGGAGGGTGCTACACTGGTAAGGCTGCATTTTATTGGCACTGGTAATGCTGCATTTCATTTATACTGGCAAGGCTGCATTTATTTTGCACTGGCAAGTGTGCATTTTATTGGTACTGGTAAGGCTTAATTTTATTCGCACTGGTAAGGCTGCATTTCATGGGCACTGGTAAGGCTGCATTTCACGGGCACTGATCAGGCTGCATTTCATGGGCACTGATCAGGCTGCATTTCATGGGCACTGATCAAGCTGCATTTAATGTGCACTGATCAGGCTGCATTTTATGTGCACTGATCAGGCTACATTTCCTGGGCACTGGTAAGGCTGCAGTTGATGGGCACTGGTAAGGCTGCATTTCATGGGCACTGATCTGGCTGAATTTCATGGGCACTGATCTGGCTGCCTCTCATGGAAACTGATAAGGCTGCATTTCATGGGCACTGGTAAGGCTGCATTTCATGGGAACTGGCAAGGCTGCATATCATGGGCACTGATCAGGCTGCATTGCATGGGCACTGGTAAGGCTGCACTTCATGGGCACTGGTAAGGCTGCATTTCATGGGAACTGGTAAGGCTGCATTTCATGGGCACTGGTAAGGCTGCATTTCATGGGAACTGGTAAGGCTTCATTTCATGGGCACTGGTAAGGCTGCATTTCATGGGCACTGGTAAGGCTGCATTTCATGGGCACTGTTCAGGCTGTATTTCACGGGAACTGGTAATGCTGCATTTCATGAGAACTGGTAAGGCTGCATTTCATGGGCACTGTTCAGGCTGCATTTCATGGGCACTGATCAGGCTGCATTTCATGAACACTTATCAGGTTGCATTTCATGGGAACTGGTAAGGCTGCATTTCCTGGGCATTAATAAGGCTGCATTTCATGGGCACTGATAAGGCCTGCATTTCATGGGCAGTGGTAAGACTGCATTTCATGGGCACTGGTAAGGCTGCATTTCATGGGCGCTGGTAAGGCTGAATTTCATGGGAACTGGTAAGGCTGCATTTAATGGGCACTGATCAGGCAGCACTTCATGGTCACTGATTAGGCTGCATTTCATGGGCACTAATCTGGCTGCATTTCATGGGCAGTGGTAAGGCTGCATTTCATGGGCACTGATCAGGCTGCATTTCATGGGAACTGGTAAGGCTGCATTTTAATCGGAACTGATAAGGCTGTATTTCATGGGCACTGGTAAGGCTGCATTTCATGGGCACTGTTCAGGCTGTATTTCATGGGAACTGGTAATGCTGCATTTCATGAGAAATGGTAAGGCTGTATTTCATTGGCACTGTTCAGGCTGCATTTCATGGACACTGATCAGGCTGCATTTCATGAACACTTATCAGGTTGCATTTCATGAGAACTGGTAAGGCTGCAATTCCTGGGCATTAATAAGGCTGCATTTCATGGGCACTGATAAGGCCTGCATTTCATGGGCAGTGGTAAGACTGCATTTCATGGGCACTGGTAAGGCTGCATTTCATGGGCGCTGGTAAGGCTGAATTTCATGGGAACTGGTAAGGCTGCATTTTATGGGCGCTGGTAAGGCTGAATTTCATGGGAACTGGTAAGGCTGCATTTCATGGGCACTGATCAGCAGCACTTCGTGGTCACTAATTAGGCTGCATTTCATGGGCACTAATCTGGCTGCATTTCATGGGCAGTGGTAAGACTGCATTTCATGAGCACTGGTAAGGCTGCATTTCATGGGCACTGATAAGGTTGCATTTCATGGGAACTGGTAAGGCTGTATTTCATGGGCACTGGTCAGGCTGCATTTCATGGGCACTGATCAGGCTGCATTTCATGGGCACTGATCTGGCTGCATTTCATGGTAAGGCTGCATTTGGTAGACACTGGTAAGGCTGCATTTAGTGGGCACTGATAAGGCTGCATTTGATGGGCACTGATAAGCTGCATTAGGTGGGTGCTGAAGGTTACATTTGATGGGCACTGTTGGGGCTGCGCTGATGGGCACAGGTATAATACACTCTTCAAATGTGCTTTAAAATGCATGGTTTTTCCTTTTTTGAACAAGAAAACAATGACGTTTTGCTATTGGGCTTGTATAATAATGGGGCTGGTTTTTATTCCCAGTCCGGCCCGAGTACAATCCACTGTTGCTTAATCGGATTGAGATTTGGAGAATTTTGAGGTCAGGTCAACACTTGAAAATCGTTGTTGTGTTCCTCAATGTTTAGGTAGGTGGTACATGGTCAAAGTAACATCTACTTGAATGGCAGGGCCAAGGTTTCCCAGAAGAGCATTGCCCAAAGCATCACACTGCCTCTCCCGGCTTCTCATCTTCCCACGCTGGACCTTTGTGCCATCTCTTCCCCAAGTAAGTGATGTACATGCACTTGGCAATCCATGTGATATAAAAGAAAACATAATTCATCACACCAGGCTAGCTTCTTCGACCCCATACACACTATTAGATTTTCCGCAGATTTTGTCTTCAGATTTACTAAAACCATATAATGTGAGGTCAAACCTTAAGAGTTTCAATTTGTATGCAATCAGGCAGGTCTAGTATAAGTGAAAAAAGTGCACTGGTGCTTGAAAGTGCTTGCAATCTTCAAAGTGCCAAGGTACTTCAAAAAGTGTGGGGTGTCACCCCATAGGCGTCCCTACTCACCAAAGGACCATGACCCCCAGCTTTTAAGTCTGGGGGTCTGGTCAAGCTTATTACAGTCAGATTCTTCTCAAAAACTGGCCTGGGGTACGTTCGTTCAGAATTATCAAAATCCACAAAGGACTCCAATGGAATGTAAAGATAAGAAAAGAGGGGAGACCACAATAGTGAAGTACTGTATGTTAATAATTTTATTGCGCAGAAATAAAGGTACTCACAAAAGAGCCGATCAAACTTCGCCTGTAGTATCGCCTGTAGTAGCCTTGGCGAAACGCATTGACGTAATTTCCGGTATTTGGTTTCCGTGGACGTCACTTCTGGTTTCTTTGGAACACACGCGATCTGGCGGCGTTCGTGGTTTTCATGGATACTACAGGCAAAGTTTGATCGGCTATTTAATGAGTACCTTTATTTCTGATCAATAAAATTATTACCATACAGTACTTCACTATTGTGGCCCCCCTCTTCTCTTATCTTTACATTTCATTGGAGTCTTTTGTGGATTTTGATCATTCTGAACGATCATACCCCAGGCCAGTTTTTGAGAAGAATCTGACTGTAATAAGCTTGACCAGACCCCCAGACTGAAAATCTGGCGGTCATGGTCCTTTGGTGAGTAGGGACGCCTATGGGGTGACACCCCACACTTTTTGCAGCACCTTGGCACTTTGAAGATTGCAAGCACTTTCAAGCACCAGTGCACTTTTTTCACTTATACTGGACTATATTAGTATTGCACTTTCTATTTCTATTTTTATGCACATTATTTTCTGATGTTTATGCAAGCGCTGTATATTTGTTTATTCATTATTAGGTGATTGTCTCACTTCGTGTATAGCTGCTGCATGTCATTAAGCACATAAAATTTTCTCCACGAGCGCAAAGTTTGTATTTCATAATCAGGCAGGTCTGTATGGCCCGTAGACACGATCCGAAAATCGTACAAAAAATCCCTCTTTCGAAGCGATCGCGCGATAATCGGATCGTTAGTACAGAGCTTTTGGGAGACGTTCATGACAGTTCGTCTGATATTATTTGATCATACAAACATGAAAAATTTTCTCTTACGATACCAGATCATACAATTTTTGTTCAATTAGAACAGTTGTCGTCCAAAAATACAATACTTATACACTACAACACATGACATCACTTCAGATTTTTTATTCTGTTGTATTAGAATTTTCGTGACTTAAGTACACTCTTCCGACTCGATCTGAGATTAGCATGCGAAAAAAACTGACAATCTGTCGTCCAATTTTCGGAACTTGTGTACAGGGCTTTACTCTACATGGTTATGGTAAATCTGAAGACAAAAATCTGCAGAAAATGTAATAGTGTGTATGGGGTCTTCCATTGCTCCATGGTCCAGTTCTAATGCTTACGTGCCCATTGTATGTGCTTTAACCCTTTCACCGCCAGGTCCGTACATCGTATTACACACAATCCAGTGGCTGGAGCCACTGGGATTGTGTGTGAAACTGACAGGCAGACTCCTGCCTGTCAGGTGAGAGCATTCGGGCAGCGCCGCTGCCGCCCAATGGGTCTCACGCACCCCGGTACCGGTGCTTCCCCCACATGCCCCATGCTTAGCGTGCTCCGCTTGCCCATCTGCTGGCCCGATACAGTCATGGCGGGTGGCGGAGGCTGGAGAGGAAGGAGAAGATCGGATACAGGTTCGCTCTTCTCCCCTTGTTGTGACCCGGAAAGCGATGCCTCTGACATCACTTCTGGGCCAAGCTTTCTGTGTCCCGGCTACCTCAGCCGGGAAATAATGTTTTGCAATGCGATCTGCATTGCAAAATATTTAGTGGAACACAGGAGAGACATGCAGCATGTTTTAGACCGTGCATATCTCAATAAAGAGAACCTGTCACCAAAAAAAATCACATAGGGGACAAAAAGGGATGGTAAAAAAAAGTTAAGTATAACATTTTTTTTGCTGCAAAAAATAAAGTTACACCCAAGCACATAAAATCCCCCCCCCCCCCAAAAAAAATGTTGAGGCCCCCCCACTCCCATATATACACATGCACAAATGTAAGTGCTTGCATCGGGGCGCCTACGCATGAAAACGTTGATTGAGATACACATGATACATATGGCTGCACACGCAGGAATGAGAGCAAGAATCCTAAAATAAGACCTCCCCCGTAATGCTAAACTGATACCTATAGGGGCTTCTGAAGCGTTGCTTATAGAAAATATAGGGTACTGAAGTTTGATGCCATTTCACAGGGTGCACAAAAAATGTAAGGTTTGGCATGTTGGGTATCTATTTACTCTGTACAACCTTGTCTTTAATATTTTACCAAAAATGTGGGTAATTTGCAGCAAATATCATGTGGAACTACCACTATGTTATTCTCTAGGGTGTCTGCTTTCAGATAATATACAATGTTTGGGGGTCTTGTGTAATCTTCAGGCCTAAAATGATGTTTTAAACATGTGTGCAAAAAACACAAAAACAGCTTTGGCAGTGAAAGGGTTAAGCTGTGGAGTCAGCATGGACACCCTGACTGGCCTGCAGCTACACAGACCCACACACAATAAAAGCAATGCCCATTTTTTCTGGTTTTCTTTGTGTCCTCACAGAGACTTAAATTTGAAAAACAAGCACATAAAGTTATGGTTGATTGGTGTATACTGCTTGCTTTAAAAAAAAAAAAAACTCCAGAGCTGCATTCATTTGTGTCTTTTACATCTGCCTTGAATCCAGGTTTAACCTGTTTTGGCAGGTGTAACACATATATGTGGCAGTACAATAGGTTGGCCCCTAATGCTTTGCTGCCACATATATCCATGGCCCAGCTGTTGTGTGCTGAAAGCCTGCTCACTGCATGCTCACAACACACTGATGGATCACCGATCACCGCTTGATTGGGAGCCAGTGGGAAGAGCTCCCGATCATGTGATCACTATGAAAGCCAAGCACAGTGGTCACATGATCACCACCTTCCAACATCAGGATCCGCTGTAAGGGCTTTATCAGGTGTGCAATAGCTCCTGAATAGCATTAGCAGTTCATTAGTTACACAATACCAATGATTTTTTACAAATAATCACATTTTTTAAAATCTGTTCCAGTCTTACTAGGCGCTGCAAACATGAAAGTGATTCCTTTTATATAATAAAAAGGTAGCATTTCCCCCTTTGACTTAGTATTTAGTGACCTGTAGGTGTTGGGATACTGCAGGAGTAAAATTGCTATAAATGTGTTTGTAGAGTAAGGGAAATTCAATAAAATAAAAATAGTGATGTGGAAGTGATACTTAAACACCCCTGTTTCTAGATGTGAAGACGTGAAGGGGTAAATGCACTGAGGTTCAGATGACTGGCTCCTGAGGTCACTCAGGCATCAGTCCAAGTATATTCAAGCTGGCCTGGACTTTAATAAACTGTATTAATAGTCTCTTAAACCATTTTGCAGCAGGAGAACCTCAAAGCATGGCTCCGTCTGTAAACAGCTAATTGAAGTGTGAACAGACACGTTCACCGAGACAGTAGGTACTGGATTGCCAAAAAAGTATGACAGCAGAAAGCAGGCAACAGACAAAAGTCTTATATTCAAATTAATAAAGCAGTTGAAGGTGCAAATATATGGAGTATTCACGTTAGTGGAGTAAGTCATTCTACCAAAAACTGGTCCATTCATGTGAAGGAAATGGCTTCCTAGCCTGTTAATTATTGATCAGCATAAATCGGATTGGGACTGAGTTTAAAGTGATTGTAAAGGTTCAGCTTTTTTTTTTTTAAATAACAAACATGTCATGCGTACCTCCTCTGTGCAAGGGTTTTGCACAGAGTGGCCCCGATCCTCCTCTTCTGGGGTCCCCCAGTGGCGATTCTGGCTCCTCCCAGCAATGAGTGATATGTCAGGGAAGCGATTTCCCTGGGGTCACCCGTGCGGGCGCGCTCCCGTGTCCTGCTGCTGCGTCCATTGACACAGACATCAGGACTCGGCCCGGCTCCCTGGATCACGCGTCATTAAATTTGATTGACAGCATTAGGAGCTAATGGCTGTGCTGCTATCAATCTATCCAATGAGGACCTGAGACACCAGCTTTAGCGGGTGTGCTCATCCCTGGCGTGAGAACGATCGGGCTCAGGTAAGTAAACAGGGGGCTCTGGGGGCAGCTGCAATAGAAAAGATTTTTCACATTAATGCATAGATTGCATTAATGTGAAAAACTGTGAGGGCTTACAACCCGTTTAATGGAAGATGTGCTTGTACACTGTCCATATATGCAACTATTTAATGACCCTATCTGTGGTCAGAATAACTTGTATAGAGAAATGTTCAGAGAAAATCTGATTAGCAAAGGACACCTGGTATATCCAACAGAAGAAAGAAACACTATAAAACCTGCCTTCAATAAATTCTGCCAGAAGGGACAGGTTGGTCCAATTCGTTGTGTGCAAATACTGTACATCTGTAAGCTAAGTGTTATGTATGGATAGCAGAACACCCATATGTACTTACCTTCTAAGCAGTGTTGCTTCTAGTACTGTAGAAGACCTGGGGCACCTTTTCGGCACCCCAAGGAGGATAGTAAAATATTGTTGCTTACAATGGTGAATAGTGGGTGTGGCCAAATTGCATTAACAGTGGAAGGGGCTTAAATGGCATGGTTAAATAAAACCTTAGCCTCTTTGCTACACATAAACACATAAAATATGCTTTAGTTGCTGAGCCACAAGCAAAGTCTCACATACATGTATGAACCTTAGCACATTCAAAAAAATGAAAAACCTCCATTACATATGTCTTTGTGCACACTGAAAATAGAGCCGACATTTATCTGGCCTTACTTTCATTAAATAGTCAGGGACTACTTTTCAACCAGCAACTGATCAAACAATGAACAAATTAGTCAGAACTATGTAATGTACATTATAGTGTATACAGTCACTGGTTTAGTGTCAGGGGTCGCAGGGGTCGCACTTGCGGCCTCGCCCCAGGGTTCCCAGGTGACTTCCCTGTTACACCAGGCATTATGCCTGGCCGCGGTCCCGCCACTTCCGCCAGCACTGTCATTCTCTCCAAGCTATAAAAACAAAGAAAAGTGATGGCAGAAAAAGACCGCGTAGTCCATCGAGTCTGCCCATTTTTTATTTTTTTTTTATTTACTTTTTTGTCTGAGTATAGGTCATGTTTGTCCCAAGCATGTTTGAAGCCATTTACTGTTGACTGTCTCACTATCTCTGCTGGAAGTTTATTCCAAGCATCAACTACCCTTTCAGTAAAATAATACTTTCTAAAATTAGTTTTGAACTTTCGTCGAGTTAGTTTGAGGTCATGTCCCCGTGTTCTGCGGGAGGCAGGACAGCTCTGGATAGAGGGCGGGGGGCTGCCCGAGTTAACAAGCAGGTGACTGGTTCTTAGGATGCAGAGCAGTCCTAGAAACCAATCACCAGCTTGCAGGTTGTACCACCCAGCCTTCTGTCCAGACATGCTGTGTCTCCCAACCTCCACAATGTAGGTAAGACAGGAGGAGGGGGCGATGGGGCTAGGTGAACTGAGGACATTAATGGAGGGGTGTTAAAAGAAGGACATTATTGGGGGGGAGTTGAGGATATTAAGGGAGGAGGGCTATGGATATTAATGGGGGGAACTGAAAACATTAATGGGATGGCTGAGGACATTAATGGAGGGAGGGCTATAGATATTAAAGGGGAGCTGAGACCATTATTGGAGGGGATCTGCTGTCTGCTGAGGACACATTAATAGAGCGGGGCTATGGATATTAAAGGGGGATCTGAGGACATTAATGGAGGGGGGGGGGCTGAGGACATTAATGGAGGGGAGCTGAGGACAGTAATGTGGTGGGAGGAGGAAGCTGACTGTAATGGGTCACTGAGGACAGTAATGGAGGGGGGGCTGAGGACAGTAATGAGGTCAATGGGGACAGAAATGGGGAGGGGGACTGAGGACAGTAATGAGGTCACTGAGGACATTAATGAACGGGGCTGAGGACAGTAATGAGGTCACTGAGAACAGTAATGAGGGTCTGAAGACAGTAATGGGGTCACTGAGGACATTAATGAAAAGGGGGCTGAGGACAGTAATAGGGGGTTTTAGGACAGTAATGGGGGGCTGTCAGAGAAAAATAATGGGCACAATCTGCGCGTCCCCGCGCGCATGCGTAGAAGAAGGGTGCATCTGCGCATGCGGATGCGCGACGAGACAAGACAGGGCGCTCACATGCGCAATGCGCACACAAAACATGACTAATGAGATCCTTTGCTGGCCTATAAAAGGCTGCCCATGTTTTCTCCAAGTTGCTGGATTCTCTTCAGCTCCCCGGTATTCCTGAACCTGTACCCTGTTGATCTCCTGTTGTGACCCGGCTTTGCTCCCTGACCTGTTCCTGATCTGCTCCTCTGGCATCGACCTCTGGCTTGTCTTCTTACCTACCGCCTGATTACCTGTGTTTGATCCTCGGCCTGCCTTATGCATTTTGCTTCAGCCTGATCACCTGTGTTTGACCCTCGGCTTACCTAAACGGACTTTGCTCCTGCCTGATCACCTGTGCATGACCCCAGCTTGTCTCATTGACTTTCTTGCATTAAGTTACCAGCCTGCTCACCCAAGTGTGCATGAACCCCAACCGGGCCTTCACTGCCATACCGCACACAGAAGACCTTACTGCTATACTATGCTTGCAGCTTCCCACAGTCTTCAAGTGATCTCCAGCACAAGTCAACCTGTCCCTGCTGGTGACCCGTGCTTCTTTATGCACTATACCTCCTGTACCACCTTCAGGGGTATACTGTGTTCAGCCGCAAGGGGAGCCTCTCTCAGCATCTCGGCCTCTGATCAGGTACGTGACAGTACAAACCAGCCATGTCAGAGGCTGACAGAGATGGCTCTCCACTTGAGGCTCTGTGCCAGCAGGTCCCCGCTCTCACCCAGGCCATACAGAGATTACAAGAGGGTTATTTTCAATTCGAAGGCCACCTGCAACACTTAACAGTGTCTTCCTCTCCTGCAGACGCAGGTGCACCATCCACCAGTACAATGGCAGCCTCTTCATCTCAAGAGCGTGTCAACTATGCCCCTGCAATGATGTTACCACCTCCTGAACCAAAAGTTCCCACGCCTGAACATTTTATGTGTGATCGAAAGAAATTCAAGGCCTTCAAGAACGCTTGGCTGCTGTACCTGGCCCTTCAGCCCAGAACCTTCTCTACAGAGACTGTAAAGGTGGGGTTCATCATTTCCTTTCCATATGAGGAACCCCAGGCATGGGCCCACCATCTGCTGGAGCAAAAGAATCCCATTTTGAACTGTGTTGATGCCTTCTTCGAAGCCATGGCCCAACTCTGCATTGATCCCCAATGTACTGCCACTGCTGAAGCCGTCCTGGATAATCTACTCCAAGGAAAACTCCCAGTAGAGGATTATACCATTGATTTTCGAAAATGGTCCGCTGACACTGGGTGGAATGAGGCTGCTCTCAGATACCAATACAGGGTCTCTGAGAGACTCTCAAAGATGAACTGGCCTTAGAGGAAACTCCCACTACCATAGAAGGCCTAATCCAGTTATCCATAAAGCTGGATAGGCGCCTGCGGGAGCGGCGGTTTGAACGCCTCCAAAACCTCTCAGCCTACCTGGATGCTGTCCAAGATCCCACCAGTTCACACTTCATCACCTGTCCCGACCTCCACTACGGCTTCTGAAGGGGAACCTATGCAAATTGGTCTTGTTCGCTCCCCTCACCCTTGTTGAAAAGCAACGCAGCCGGTAATCCAATCTGTGCCTATACTGTGGAGAAACTGGCCACTTTCTTCACAATTGTGCAGTAAGAACCAGTAAGTCGCATCCACAACATATCATGAGCTCTCAAATTGCTGGTCCCTCTTTGTCTCACGTTGTGGCGGGAGATCCAGCTTCTGACAATTGTTGATTCAGGGGCATGCAACTACTTCCTGAACTGTGCTTTGGCTAATAGACTCTGTATTCCCCTCCATGACAAGAAGCAAAGCCTTCAAGTACACCTGGCCGATTACTCCTTACCTTGTTCTGGACCCATCCATCACCCAAGAAGCCAGACCTATCCTCAACATTACAGACTCTGTCCACCAGGAGTTCATCTGTTTTGACATTAAGTTCACCTATGTTTCCCATCAGCTTGGGTCTTGTGTGGCTACAAGCCCATAATCCACAAATAATGTATGAAGTAGAGTTGGAAGCCTTACAAGCAGACATCAATGAAAACCTTGAAAAAAGGTTCATTCGGCCTTCCTCTTCTCCAGCCGGAGCAAGTGTATTTTTTGTAGAAAAAAAGGATGGTATTCTCAGACCTTGTGTGGGCTATAGAGACCTTAACAAGATTACCATAAAGAATCCCTACCCGCTCCCTCTCATCCCTGAACTTTTCCAATGATTTCGTACGGCTCAGATCTTTACCAAACTAGATCTGCGAGGAGCTTATAATCTTTTTCGGATCCGAGAGGGAGATGAATGAAAAACAGCGTTTGGAACTCGTTTTGGATACTTTGAGTACTTGGTCATGCCATTTGGGTTTTGCAACACTCCAGCTACCTTCCAACACCTGGTAAATGACATTTTCCGAGAATTCCTTGATAACTTTGTCATTGTTTATCTCAACAACATTCTCATTTTCTCTGCCACTGTGGAGCTTCATCACACCCATGCAAAAAAGGTGCTCAGAAAGCATGGACTTTATGCCAAAACAGAGATGTGTGATTTCGAGAAACTACCATTCAGTTCCTGGATCTTGTCATCTCCACCGGAGGAATCGCAATGGATCCCCAGAAGGTAAAGGCAGTTATGGAATGGCCAGCCCTATCAGACAATCATCGCACCCATTACTCAGCTGACTCGCAAGCAGGTTCTGTTTCAGTGGTCCCAAGAAGCCCAAACCGCCTTCAATAAACTTAAAAGCCTGTTTATCTCAGCACCAGTACTGCAGCACCCAGATCCTGCACTTCCTTATGTGTTGGAGGTAGATGCTTCAGAAGTAGGGATGGGAGCCATTCTGTCCCAACGTCAAGGACCAAAAGACCTTCTTCATCCTTTAGCCTTTGCCTCTCGGAAAATGAGCCCACCAGAAAGGAATTATGATGTTGGTGACCGAGAATTACTGGCCATTAAATTTGGCCTGGAAGAGTGGAGATACTTCTTGGAGAAAACTGTACATCCCATTATCATCTTCACGGACCATAAAAACCTGGAGTATCTCAAAACAGCGAAACATCTAAGACCCCAACAAGCTCGATGGGCATTATTCTTCTCCAGGTTCAATTTCCACATTTCATATCGGCCAGGTTTGAAGAACGGCGAAGCTGATGTCTTGTCCCCGAATGTTCCCAGATACCACTGCAACCACTGAACCCGGGACCATCCTGTCTGCACAAAACTTTCTACTCATGCAACCTGATATAAAAATGGCAATCAGGCAAGCCTCTAGCCAGTGTGTGGAACCAGAGGTGTCATCCTTAAAGAATCGAGAGGGGTTACTGTGGTTCCAGAATAAAATATTTGTCCCCCAGCAAGTAAGATTGTAAGTCTTAAGGACTTTTCATGACCACAAACTCGCTGGCCATTTTGGGATACAAAAGACTTGTATATTCCCGAACAACTATGGAGAAAGATTTCTATAGATTTTATCGTTGATTTGCCCCCTTCAGAAGCATTCACTACCATCCTGGTGGTGGTGGATCGCCTTTCTAAAATCGCACATTTCTTGCCCATGGTTGGCATAACCTCTGCTGTAGATACGGCAAACATATTAATCAAGGAATTTGTCAGGTTGTATGGAGTACCAGACAATATCGTATCCAACAGAGGTGCTCAATTTACCTCCAGATTCTGGAAAGACCTTTACAAATTCCTGTCCATTGAAGCATGCTTCTCCTCAGCATACCACCTGCAAAGCAATGGTCAGACGGAAAGGACAAATCAAACTCTGGAACAGTACCTACGGTGCTTTTGTACCTGTTCGCAAGATGACTGGATCCCGCTTCTTCCATGTGCAGTTTGCCTACAATAACTCCACACACAATGCCACAAATCAGTCTCCTTTCTGGGCCAGTTATGGATTTCCTCCTTTTTTGCCTAACATCATACCAGAAGCATCAGTCCCTGCAGTTCAGGATCGGATAAACCTTATCCAGTCTAATTATCAACAGCTCCGGGAGGCCATGCATCAAGCCCAGGACAATTACAAGAAATACCATGACAGGGGGAGAAGAGACAGCCCCATGTTCAAGGTATGAGACAAGGTATGGTTGTCTGCCGTGAATCTCAGACTTGCTTGTCCATCACAGAAACTGGGTCTAAGATTTATCAGGCCTTTTGAAATCAAGAGGATTATTAATCCACTGGCTTTTGAACTGGCATTACCCCTTCTACAAAATTACGTGAAAAGGGGAAAAGGGCGGGACTTTAAATGAGGTATACATTGATGCGACTTCAAACAAGGATACCAAATAATATAAATATTTATTGTTGAACTTTGACAACAATACCATACGGTGATGGGTACATATACATAATGGTAAACATGTAAACAATAATATATAGCAGACTTGTTGCACATGAATGAGAAAGTGGGTAGATAAAAACAAGCTCCAAATGGTGGAGTGCTGACAGCACACACAATAACCTGAGTAAACCATTTGCATCTAGAATATGCCCGACACGTTTCGTGGCAGTAGGGCCACTCTTCAGGGGCTGATACGAAATGAGTAGAATCTGAAAAAAGACATGGGCATGTCACTAAAGCACAAGCAAAGCGACCCTGCTGGGGGAAGCCAAAAAATTATAAAAAGTAAAAAATGGTTAATAGATGTAGATTGGGTACATGGTGAGCTACTTACATGAACCAGCATGCGCAAGACAGTGAGCTGAGATAGATGGCCAGACATGGGCGCCCATACCGGGAGCTGAGGGGTTATTCGTGGTACGAGGAAGCACAGGAAAGTGATAATTGGTGTCAGATTTCCCAACGAAAGGAACGCAGGGGCTCCAATCTGTGATGGATGTAAAGTATCAAAGAAAATTGAATTGAAAGAGGTCTAGTCCAAGGGAGTAAAAGCAAAAGACCCATACACCAAGGAGGGTGATAGGGATGTAGGACACCAACTGTGTGAGTTATAGTTTGTGAAGATAGGCTATGAAGCCAAGTGGACACAGATATTGAAACAAAATAAAAGTACTGTGCACCAAGGTAAAGCTGAGAGGGTGAAAAAAACACCAACAGAAAGGATGAACAAGATCAAAGTTGCAACAGTGCCAGTAAGACTTACAGCATATGAGGTACAATGTGCTTGCAGCAGGACCAACCGAACACACCAATGCCACGCAGACTGCCATGAAGGGGAGACACCTGGAGCAGAGCAGACAGGCCGCTCATATATGCATCCAGGTCAAACCCCATTGGTCAGCCTAGATGGGCAGACACGCCCCAGAATGTCAGCAACACAAGGAAGCTGAAGGAGAGGGGCGGATGCGTGGCGCTGATGCTCAGAGGACGGGACCCGCCCACACCCTCACACCAGCCACCTGGTGAATAAAGAGGGAGTGGGAGGGACACCTGTGAGCATTGCAGCTCCCAGATTAATCAGGCAGCAGCCAGACCGAACCTCCACAGCACACAGCATGACCGAACTGGCATGGAAGTGTCAAACCATGTAGCAATGTTAAATTGTAAAAAATATATGCATGTGTCTGTAGGCATGCATGACCCATGTCTTGATGCTAATAATTACCATATGGGGCAACATAGATAGCAAAAATTATTATTGGTTGTTGTTCAATGGTGAAAAAGGCAACACGAAAACAATAAAATGTGAAGTCATAAAACCTGATCCCAGGACATCAAGTATAACCTCCATCCCTAAATTGTGAGCTACAAAAAAAGGGGGAGCTTTTGGGACTTTACATGAGACCATGTGGACCATGCGTCTCCATTCCTATTGTATACATGAAAAGGGGAAAAGGGCGGGACTTTAAATGAGGTATACATTGATGTGACTTCAAACAAGGATACCAAATAATATAAATATTTATTGTTGAACTTTGACAACAATACCATACAGTGATGGGTACATATAAATAATGGTAAACATGTAAATAATAATATATAACAGACTTGTTGCACATGAATGAGAAAGTGGGTTGATAAAAAACAAGCTCCAAATGGTGGAGTGCTGACAGCACACACAATAACCTGAGTAAACCATTTGCATCTAGAATATGCCCGACACTTTTCGTGGCAGTATTGCCACTCTTCAGGGGCTTATGCGAAATGAGTAGAATCTGAAAAAAAGACATGGGCATGTCACTAAAGCACAAGCAAAGCGACCCTGCTGGGGGAAGCCAAAAAATGATAAAAAGTAAAAAATGGTTAATAGATGTAGATTGCATACATGGTGAGCTACTTACATGAACCAACATGCGCATGACAGTGAGCTGAGATAGACGGGCAGACATGGGCGCCCATACTGGGAGCTGAGGTGTTATTTGTGGTACGAGGAAGCACAGGAAAGTGATAATTGGTCTCAGATTGTCCCAACGAAAGAAACGTAGGGGCCCCAATCTGTGGTGGATGTAAAATATCAAAGAAAATTGAATTGAAAGAGGTCTAGTCCAAGGGAGTAAAAGCAAAAGACCCATACATCAAGGAGGGTGATAGGGATGTAGGACACCAACTTAGTGAGTTATAGTTTGTGAGGATAGGCTATGAAGCCAAGTGGACACAGAAATTGAAACAAAATAAAAGTACTGTGCAGGAAGGTAAAGCTGAGAGGGTGAAAAAAAACACCAACAGAAAGGATGAACAAGATCAAAGTTGCAACAGTGCCAGTGAGACTTACAGCATATGAGGTACAATGTGCTTGCAGCAGGACCAACCGAACACACCAATGCCACGCAGACTGCCATGAAGGGGAGACACCTGGAGCAGAGCAGACAGGCCGCTCATATATGCATCCAGGTCAAACCCCATTGGTCAGCCTAGATGGGCAGACACGCCCCAGAATGTCAGCAACACAAGGAAGCTGAAGGAGAGGGGCGGATGCGTGGCGCTGATGCTCAGAGGACGGGACCCGCCCACACCCTCACACCAGCCACCTGGTGAATAAAGAGGGAGTGGGAGGGACACCTGTGAGCATTGCAGCTCCCAGATTAATCAGGCAGCAGCCAGACCGAACCTCCACAGCACACAGCATGACCGAACTGGCATGGAAGTGTCAAACCATGTAGCAATGTTAAATTGTAAAAAATATATGCATGTGTCTGTAGGCATGCATGACCCATGTCTTGATGCTAATAATTACCATATGGGGCAACATAGATAGCAAAAATTATTATTGGTTGTTGTTCAATGGTGAAAAAGGCAACACGAAAACAATAAAATGTGAAGTCATAAAACCTGATCCCAGGACATCAAGTATAACCTCCATCCCTAAATTGTGAGCTACAAAAAAAGGGGGAGCTTTTGGGACTTTACATGAGACCATGTGGACCATGCGTCTCCATTCCTATTGTATACATGAAAAGGGGAAAAGGGCGGGACTTTAAATGAGGTATACATTGATGTGACTTCAAACAAGGATACCAAATAATATAAATATTTATTGTTGAACTTTGACAACAATACCATACAGTGATGGGTACATATAAATAATGGTAAACATGTAAATAATAATATATAACAGACTTGTTGCACATGAATGAGAAAGTGGGTTGATAAAAAACAAGCTCCAAATGGTGGAGTGCTGACAGCACACACAATAACCTGAGTAAACCATTTGCATCTAGAATATGCCCGACACTTTTCGTGGCAGTATTGCCACTCTTCAGGGGCTTATGCGAAATGAGTAGAATCTGAAAAAAAGACATGGGCATGTCACTAAAGCACAAGCAAAGCGACCCTGCTGGGGGAAGCCAAAAAATGATAAAAAGTAAAAAATGGTTAATAGATGTAGATTGCATACATGGTGAGCTACTTACATGAACCAACATGCGCATGACAGTGAGCTGAGATAGACGGGCAGACATGGGCGCCCATACTGGGAGCTGAGGTGTTATTTGTGGTACGAGGAAGCACAGGAAAGTGATAATTGGTCTCAGATTGTCCCAACGAAAGAAACGTAGGGGCCCCAATCTGTGGTGGATGTAAAATATCAAAGAAAATTGAATTGAAAGAGGTCTAGTCCAAGGGAGTAAAAGCAAAAGACCCATACATCAAGGAGGGTGATAGGGATGTAGGACACCAACTTAGTGAGTTATAGTTTGTGAGGATAGGCTATGAAGCCAAGTGGACACAGAAATTGAAACAAAATAAAAGTACTGTGCAGGAAGGTAAAGCTGAGAGGGTGAAAAAAAACACCAACAGAAAGGATGAACAAGATCAAAGTTGCAACAGTGCCAGTGAGACTTACAGCATATGAGGTACAATGTGCTTGCAGCAGGACCAACCGAACACACCAATGCCACGCAGACTGCCATGAAGGGGAGACACCTGGAGCAGAGCAGACAGGCCGCTCATATATGCATCCAGGTCAAACCCCATTGGTCAGCCTAGATGGGCAGACACACCCCAGAACGTCAGCAACACAAGGAAGCTGAAGGACAGGGGCGGATGCTTGGCACCGATGCTCAGAGGATGGGACCCGCCCACACCCTCACACCAGCCACCTGGTGAATAAAGAGTTCCTACAAAATTCATCCAGTTTTTCATGTTTTCCTTCTCAAACCAGCAATTCCAAGTCCTTTTCCCTGAAGAGAAGAACGGCCACCACCCCCAGTCTTGGTAGAAGGCGAACCTAAATTTGAAGTTGTAACAATCTTGTACTATGGGAAAAGGGGTAGGCAAGTTCAGTACCTCGTCAAATGGAAAGGGTACCCCCCAGAAGATAACTCCTGGGAACCCTCCGGCAATGCACATGCCCCACGGTTGGTACAAGCTTTCCACAACAGCCACCCAGAAAAGTTGTCCAGTTTGGGCAGCCCCTTGGGGGGGCACTGTCAGAGAAATAATAATGGGCATGATTGGCACATCACCACGTGCATGCGCAGAAGAAGGGTGCATCTGCACATGTGGATGTGCGATGGGGCAAGACGGCGAGCGCGCATGCGCAACTAATGAGGTCCTTTGCTGGCCTGTAAAAGGCTGCCCATGTTTTCTCCAAGTTGCTGGATTGTCTTCAGCTCACCGGTATTCCTGAACCTGAATCCTGTTGTGACCCGGCTTTGCTCCCTGACCTGCTCCTGATCTGCTCCTCTGGCAAGTCTTCTTACCTACCGCCTCATCACCTGTGTTTGACTCACAACCTGCCTTATGGACTTTGCTTCAGCCTGACCACCTGTGTTTGACCCTCGGCTTACCTAAACTGACTTTGCTCCTGCCTGATCACCTGTACATGACCCTGACTTGTCTCATGGACTTTCCTGAATTAAGTTACCAGCCTGCTCACCCAGGTGTGCGTGAACCCCAGCCGGGCATTCAGTGCCATACCGCACACAGAAGACCTTACTGCTATACTACGCTTGCAGCTTCCCACAGTCTTCAAGTTATGTCCAGCCCAAGTCATCCTGTCCCAGCTGGTAACCTGTTCTTCTTTATGCTCTATATCTCCTGTACCACCTTCAGGGGTATACTGCATTCAGCTTCAAGGGGAGCCTCTCTCAGCATCTCGGCCTCAGTTCAGGTACGTAACAGGGGCTCTGGACATTAATGAGGGGGGACATCAATTGGAGGGAATAATGGGGGGCTGATGGCAGTAATGGGTGGCTGAGGAGAATAACAGGGGGCTGATGACAGTAATGGGGGCAAAGAACAGTAATGGGAGGTTTTAGTACAGTAATAGGGGGCTCAGGACATTAATGAGGGGGGCTGAGAGCAGTAATGGGGGAGTTTATGAAAGTAATATGGGGGGCTGAGGATTGTTATGAGGGGCTGAGGACAGTAATGTGAAGGGGAATGACTGTGAAGTGAAGGGGGGACTGAGGATCCTAATGCAAGAACAGGATTGTGATATCAGACTCAGTTCAGATCTGTGCATGCACATTTTTGCGCATGCAAGTTGCAGGCAGGGCAGCCCATTCATTTTAATCAAAAAAGCAAGGGCCAGGAGTATGTAATGCACAGAGTGCAGGCATCATGAGTGTCAAACATACAGAATAGAGGTGGGGGATCAGGAGTGTGTCACACAAAGAGTGTGGGGGTTAGGTGTGTGTCATGCATGAGTGAAGGGGTTAGAAGTGTATAACACACAGAGAGCAGGGGTCGAGATTTGTAACGTACAGAGTGTAGAAGTATGGGGTTTTGTAACACACAGAGTGCAGGGGATAGGAGAGTAGAAAATCCCTCCTTAAAATAACTTTCAACCACTCTCCCTTCTTCACTACACAAAAAGAAAAAAAACAGCACTAACCCTCCCCCAAGCACAAATTCCCTCTCATTGCTTGGTAATACACCAGCATAAACAGTTTTCACTATGTTTATCCCACCCTCAGAGTCCATAAGTACGTATGGGTTAGATTCATTATCCATTCATTCAGCTACCTGTCAGCTCCCGGGGGGAATTGCACTTCTATATGCAAAGTTTATGACTTATATGACTTGATTTATGCTATATGAGCATATATTAGATCTACATATAATAGGTATTTGCGCTTTTTTTCTTCTCTTTTTTAAAAATATTTTTGTAAGTTTTTCTGTTCTGGTTTCCTCTTGTGGTTTTGAACTGCAATATCACTGGACTAGTTCATAATCTCATTGGTGTACCTACAATCTGTTGTTTTATTTATTCAGACTTTTTCAGAACTTGTTTAAGGTCAATTACAGCTCTGTAAACTGCACCTCTTACAACACAGTTCCTTTAGTATGAAACAAATTAGACATGTGCAATTTGTTACATTCCAAATTAGTTTTTCGTCGAAATTCGACAAATACATTAATTCGGAAACATTCGAATTAACGAAAACCCATTTAATGAATTTTTCATAAATTTGAAAATTCGAAAATCCGAAAATAAGAATGAAAACAAAAAATCTGAAAATTAGAAGACCTGAAAATCCAAAAAAAAACTTGACTAATAACTCAAAATAATGAATTTCAATCATAACGAATGACCCAAAAAATTAAGAAAAAAATAAAAAAAAGCGAATGAAACGAAAATGAACACATTTTTGAGGAGTGCACATGTCTAAAACAAATCCTCTCCTGTGTGCTTAAAGAGCTCTCTGATCCCAGTTGCATATTACACACCTGGGATCAGAAATCCAAGCGGTCTTGACTTTATCTCTAAGGCCCCTTTCATACTTGTGTGACGCGTTTTTACAGCGATTTCGAATCAGTACGAATTTGGTCCGACTTTGTTGCAATTTGTTGCACAATGAAAATATATTACAAAGTCATACAGAAATATTACAGAAATCACATCTATATTATTCAGGTGCTATTTGCATGTGACTTTTAGGGTTTAACATTGAAGTCTATGGACCTAAAGTTGCATCAAAGTTGGGCCAAAGTAATGCAGGGACTATTTTGAAGTCAGCACTACTTGAAGTCGTACAGATATGAAAGGAACTTATTGCAAATAATGAAGAACGACTTGTCATGCGACTTTGCAGTCCCAAGTCGCAGAACAAGTCGCATAAGTGTGAAAGGGGACTAACTCAAAGCTCTGACCATTTACTCACCATTCCAAAAATCTAGGATCATTGGATCCCCAGGTGGTCATATTTGTTTATGGTGGGTTGACAGAATTGTTCACCTTAATAATTATAGTCCACCTATGTCTATATTGTTACGTGGTGCCACATTCCTAAAGTAATACAGAAGGGAGAAAAAAATAGATGGGATTTTTAAAGCACCAATCATATAATAATAACTGATGATTTATATTTCTAATTTTTTCACAATTTTATTGTACAAAGATTCTTAAAAACAGAGCAATGGTCACCTTATGCTACCTGCTATTGTATATTGTTTAAAACAAATTTAAAATAATGTGATAGGTTTTTGATTTAATAACTGCCAAACACGCATACTCAATACTTGTTGAAAAATAAGCCCTGTCTTGCTAGGGAAAGAAAAGCAGGTTAGGCTCCATGCAGAAAAGCAAGAATGGCAGAGGATTCTTAGAGCCACCAATAGGTATTCTATAAGGAGCAAGCTCTGGATGTACCTGGTCTATACCATAATCTGTAGCGGTCATGTTGGTATTGTGAACTAGGCTCTCACTGAGTACTGTTCTTAGGGTGGTGTTGCTGGTAGCAGCTAAACAGACCAAGGTGGAGTAACTGTCATTAGGCTAGTTCATTCTTGGTGTCAATTCAATGATATATCAAGCATATAGCTGGGTGAAGATGGCACTAAAGCAGTGGTTCTCAACTCCTGTCCTCAGGACCCACCAACAGGCCAGATTTTAAGTATTACCTTGGGGAGATGCAGACTAGAATACTGCAATCACTGAGCAGCAAATTATATCACCTGTGATGCATTTCAGTTATCCTGCAAACCTGACCTGTTAGTGGGTCCCGAGGACCGGAGTTGAGAACCACTGCACTAGAGGCTAAGACTTTAGTCAGGGAGTGTAGACACTCACCAATGTCTGCTTACTCATGTAGCACCCTCCTAGATAGGTGTTAGGTTAGGTAAATTTAGTTATTAGCTCCACTGTAATCAGTTGAGCTACTTGTGATTATCTTGGCCTGTTTTTTGTTTCACTGGCTGCAGGATTGGCTGCTTCCCCCTACCTTCTGGAGGGCTCTGGAAAGTGATGGGTTTGGAGAGTCAAATCAGCTGCTGAATATCTATGCATTCCCAGCCAACCCCTGGGAGAAGCTGCCCAGACGGTAGCTCGGAGGGCACATAAACAGTTTAAGGCCTGGAACAGAGGGTTCTTGTTCAGGAGGAAGAGACCCTCAACTTGAAGGGCTGCTGCCCTACTGGGCAGTCCAGCTGTGCTTTCCTACTTCTCATCAAGTTTCCAGCTATGCTAGCTGGAGGGCCTATTTTGCTGAACTTTGCTGGAGCAGACAGAGGAACTTCTTTTTGGGAGCTGGTCTAGAGAGTTCACAGTAGAGGTGTCTAGAAGATATTGGAGGGAGGTATCCAACTATCCAAGGACATTAGTGAGTACAGATCAGTGTGTGAGGAAAATAGGTGTCCTCAAGTTACTATTTACCATTGCTGGAGTATCCCACGGTTAACCTGTACCCATCCAAGTTCACGCTTTTTCCAGTAAAGCAACAAAAATAATACCCCTAGACTGATCATTGAGACTGGAGGAATGCTTGATACTGTGTGTCTGGCTGCTAGAGCACCTATTGAGGAAAGAACTTTAGGACCAAATCAGCAAGCCCTCTAGGGGTTGATCACTACACTCATGATCAGCCACGCTATAAGGTTGAAAAGGATAATAGTGTGTGGACTATGAAGAGGAGTCTGTTGTGCAATATACAAGCGGAATTAAGATGGTATTGGCGCTGCTCTTTTCTGTAAAACTTGTGAAAAATGTAAAAAATTGAAAAAATATAGAAAAAATATTAATTGTGGAAATTTTCCAGTATGCTGGCAATTTGCAAATAATAAATTATAATAAATTATTAATAATGGATACTAATAGTTGATATATATGACTGATATATATAGCAGAGTATATTGTAAAAAGATATAGCGAAGTATGTCATAAATGATTCTGGTGGAAATTTTCCAGTATGCTGGCAATTAATAAATAAACGAATAAACAAATGGTAGAGATATATATGTTGTTGGGGATGTGTACAGCAGGATAGGGTCTTCTAATTAGGGTTGGTATATGTGAAGAAGTAAAGTTCTCAAATTATGACATCAAATTCACAGTGAAAATAAATGAAGTGGAATATCAGGTATGCGGCAAAGTATGGAAGATAAAAAGTGGCAATACACAAAGACAAAATATAAAAT
>BLSH010113818.1:248074-278998 GCA_018402905.1 Glandirana rugosa | reverse complement strand
CATTTTGTGTACATGTGTACGAAAATCACGTCAGAAATGACGTAAAAACCGTCTTAAAACACATATTTTAGGTCAGAGGAGTATATTTTTTTTCATGTATTTCGTAATTTTTTTCACAGTTTTTACGTATATCAACGTGATGTTTTTACGTGACTTTTTGCATAGTACGACGTCGTTGTGATCACACTTGGAGTAGAATCAACACCAAGACCCGGGGGCTGTTAGTCACCAATAGACACAACACCACACGACAGACCACACACCCTAATCCGTAACAGAAGCGTCGACTCTTACCCAGGAACGAGGGAGTAGTGTTTACGAAGATTAAGTCAACGGAGACAGGTACAAAAAAGAACACCTACAAGACTCATAGGAACGTAAAACCGAAACATTCCGCTTGTATTTATCCACTACCCACGTGTGGGCAGTTCGGTGGTGGCTGCAGCTCTTAGAGCATATTAAATCCGGTTGCGTGGAACATACACCTTCTTTGTCATTTCTGTTGTGCAATATGATGCAGCAGGCAAAGCCAAAATGCAAGGATACTCAGAACATCCACAAGAAAAAACATGGACAGAGGCAACTGAATTAGAAGCATTTGTGATGAGGGAGCAAGGACCCATTCTCAGCTGCGAAGACAATGCCTAATCCCACACACCAGACAGCACACCACAACACAGATAACCACTGATTGTCGGGGGCCCAGAACCACAACTAAGATGAGGTTCACACTAGTGTTGCTGCAGCATGATACGTTTTTCAGTGCATTTTTGTAGTGCAACTATATGCATTTTTGACACTTTTTTTAATGCTTTATGTACTTTTTTTTATATGAGGAGACTGGATTTTATACACAAAATTCTGCCAAAAATGCAGTAAAGACTGCACTAAAAGCATGTGTACATGTGTTTTACATGCTTTTTTGTTGAATTTTTATTGAAGTTAGCAGTTTAATTTGTTCTGCACATACAGGGGCTCTTTTGGGTAATGGTTGCCCATGGTAACCAGCAGAATTTGAAGAAGACTGCCAAACAAGGAGGACAGAATGAAGTTAAAAATCATGAAAAGTAGGGGAAAAAAAGCTATGAAATTTAGGTTTGCCATCTATGTATCACAGTGTTGCTGTCATACTGGTCCAGCAGGTTTGCTGTGCCATTGGTTTAAAGTGACTGTATAATCTCTCTTTTTTTTTTTTTGCTATAAAAATAACAAACATGTTATACTTACCTGCTCTGTTGTAGTGGATTTGGAGCAGCCCAGATCCTCCTCTTCTCAGGTCCCTCTCCTGGCCCCTACCTACTGTTCAGTGCCCCCACAGCAAGCAGCTTCCTATGGGGGCACCAGAGCTGAGTCACAGCTCTCTGTGTCCATTCAGACACGGAGTCCCGACCTGGCCCTGCCCCTCTCTCCCCTGATTGGCTAGCTGACCTTGATTGACAGCAGCGGGAGCCAATGGCGCTGTGTCTCAGTCAATCAGGAAGGAGAATCTCGGATGGCTGAGACACTGGTGGACATCGCTGGACAGAGATGGGGCTCACGTAAGTGTTAGGGGTGCTGAGGGGGGCTGCTGCACACAGAAGGCTTTTTATCTTAATGCATAGAATGCATTAAGACAAAAAACCTTCTGACTTTACAACTCCCGTAAACCTTTCAATTAAAACCATAAACCGATATTATATTATAAGGAATTTCTTTCTTGAATTCAAATACATTCAGAGTAATTCAATTAAAAACTGCTGCTATTGAGACAAAACTCCAGTTTGACATAAATATAACATGACCATCTTCCCAAAAGGCAAGAAAGCAGGCGATGCAAGTATAACATTGCCCATTTATGAATAGTTTCCAAGGCCACATCTTATGGCCTACACATCTGGGTGGTTTGTATTTCTGTCCATCCAGTATGGGGGTGTACACAACCCCTCACACTGCACAACCCTGTCTGGTAGGAAAGCAGACCTGCAGTTACAGAAGATTTACAGGTCTTGTCCCTACCTCAGTGTGTGAATGAGCTGTGAAAGGACAAGAAGCAGGCTGATGAGCTCATCTCTCCGTCACCCTGCTCCTTAATACACCTACCAGCATGCTCCTTAACTGCAGCGCAACTGCTCCTTGCACCAAATCTACCTCTGCTAGCCTGAGCTGCATAGGGACTGTAGGAGGCTGCTAATGATGTATCTTTTGTGTCTTTTACATCTACCTGGAGTTCAGATTTTAATATACAGGTTTAACCACTTGCCGACCATCCTATAGCAGATTTGCTGCTACAGGGCAGCAGCTCTGTGCAGAATCATGTATATATATATATATATATATGTGATCCTGCACTTTCAGGTAGGGGGCGCAGGACAGAAAGTGATGGGAAATTGAAAAGAGTGTGGTTTTCACTGGAACAGAAGTATGGGGAGAATTCTTCCAATGGGGACATCAGTTCCAGGGACAACTAAAATTACATTTCTTCTCACTTTAAAGAGATTTCATTTTACTTCTTGTTGTGTTCCCAGGACAGGAAGTAAATTCTCTCCAAAGGGACACCAATAACAGACAACAAGGTCTTTAGTCAGAGGTCTGAAGAGTTGGGGAAAACTTCTCGTCCTCCCGCCCTGTATTTGTGTTTTTTGGTGTGGAAAATTTTGGTTTGTTGTGTTTTTCTCTGTCATGCAGCAGGCGGGGTACAAGGTCCTTTTAGGCTAGAATGGATGAAAAGCTACCTTGTAGGGACCCGACCAAGGTATGGCTCTCTGTTGCTGGGATGTATACCTGCGAGTTGGTAGTCTTGTGGCTGGAGGCCTGATTAAGTGATACACAGGTGCTTTCTCTTGATGTCTAATAGGACCTTGGGGCTCCATTTGTGTTACACTGTGGTATTAAGTGATTTAAAGGTTATTCTTCTGTTATTTATATTTTGGTTAATAAAAGGCTGCTATTGCCATTTAGCTCCAGCTTGTTGTGGTGTCGTTATTTTATTGAATTTTGATGGGGTGATGGTCGGAGCAGAATATAGACAAGCCATATTTAATACCCTAGTCTGTGCAGGGTGCATATTGAACCACTGGAGACCTGTTTCTTTTTTTTACATGAAGGTTCAAAAGCCAGGACATTTTCTACCTTAATGTATTCCTTGCATTAAAATAAAAATGTCCCAGTATTAGCAATGCCTTCTCACCACCCCCCCCCCCCCATACTTACCTGAGTCCTCCCCTGATCCAGCGCTGTGCCCACAGGGCAGAGCGGCAGCCATTGGCTCCTGGTGCTGTCAATCAAATCCTGTGAGCAGGCAGCAGGGGCAGGGCCAGGCTGCACTGTGTGTGTAGAAGCACACAGTCTGGCTTGGAAGCAAGCCCACAGATACGCCTCCATAGGAAGTGGCTTCCTATGCTGGCACACTGAGAAAAGGAGGAACCCAGAGCACCAGTATGTGGAGGAGGATTACACAGTGCAGGTAAGTATAACATGGCTATTATTTTAGAAAAAAAATGTTTAGCTTTACAAACACTTTAAGGGCTTGTTCACACTATCAGTGATGACTTGCATTTTTCTGCACTGGATACACACAGCTCATCATAAAGGCACATAGGAAACAATTGTTCACACCACAACTCTGGTGCGATGAGCAGTGCAAGTCTGCATTTTCTCTCAATGGCAGGCACCATATTGCTGTGCAGTAACATGAAATGTAACTACATGACACTTCAAAAAAATAGTTAAGAAAAAAAAAGAAACAAATAAGGATCCAGCACTTTCACTAACCCATACGGTAGAATGCTGAGTGTTACAATGTGGGCTAGTGTGAATGTAGCCTTAGGTAATCTCTTTTATCGGCATGTCCAAAACTGTAATAATTATACATTTCTTTGCAGTAAAGGAGGTTCTAATCCTTATTTACATTTAAAAATGACAGGAAAGATTTCATGTAAGCTGAAAAATCCAATCCATCTTAATTCTTGCTGATGGCTTTCGGATCTCATCAACAAAAATTTTTTTCTACTGATTAAATTTGGAACTATTTTAAGTTGACTAATGAATTTGACAATTCAGCTTGCCCTCTACCGTTTCATCCAGTAAGGAAATTCCAGTTAGGATCTGCTATATCAGATATCCTGCACTTCAGCTGACCAAAAACCCCTGTTCCTCTCTAAGCCATTTGAGTACATACGAG
Organism: Glandirana rugosa; assembly: GCA_018402905.1. Taxonomy (NCBI): domain Eukaryota; kingdom Metazoa; phylum Chordata; class Amphibia; order Anura; family Ranidae; genus Glandirana; species Glandirana rugosa. The sequence goes on along the minus strand of BLSH010113818.1, from coordinate 274,839 downwards.
CTCAACCATCTCAGCCCCCATTACTTCTTTGTGAACTGAGAGGGGTTTCCCTTTAGAGGGAGCTAGTCCTAATTCCACGGTCTTCTGAGCAGCTAGAAGAGGAGTAAACTGTTCAGTAAGATTGCAATAAACCTTTATATATGCAGTTGTAACTTTGCAAGAAAAAGTATTTTGCTTGTCTTCTATGTCAAATATTTTCAAATGACATGCATGTTCAGAAACCTAATGGGGAACCCAAGTTTATATTTTGCAAGGACAGCTTTTGGGTTTTAAATGTGGTTTTACCTTAGCCCTCTTCCCTCTTGAGCTCATATTTTGCACACATATTAAAATCTGCATTCTTGGCTAGAAAATAACTTAAAATATCATTTTAATGTTAGAATAATTTCAATTAATAAATTAATAATAATTTTCTTAGAATAAAATTATGGTAGTTGCATTTTTTTTAAGTTGCACAATATTTGCCCAACGCTTTATCAAATCCATATTTTCGGGAAAAATACACACAAATAAATTTTACTACATACAAACATAATTTAATCCCAACCTTTTGTACAATTAAAGGATGCAATAGTGTAAATAGATATTAAATGTGTCAAGCCTTCAAACTGCATGCACCAGCAAAATGGAATAAAATTATCTTCCCAAAAATTGTCAATAGGTGAGGCTTCAATGCCTTTACAGCTTATCAGTTCAGAGCAAACTGTAAATGATGGACCTGGTACGCTTGCTCTTACTCCAAGTTTACGGCCATATTTAACAATCATCCTTTCCATACACGTGCATGTATGTGTTTGTTGGTGTGAGCAAGGTGATGGGGTTGCCATTCATTTTTTTTTATTTGATTATTTTAATTCATTTTATTATTTTCGTTTTTTAACTTTTTATATATTAAACTTTTTTTGCTATCATAAGGGGGGCAACCTGGACAGGTGACAGATACTCTTTATGGAGACATTAGGAGTCTATTAGACTCCAATGCAGCTAATCAAGCACATGACTGATGTATTGCTTATTTTGGCTGGCAAGACCATATCATACTTCCCGCCTTACCCACCTTATATAAATAAGACACGACCACCTTAGAATGGATTCTAAATGGCCATAGGAACTTTTTGTTATCAAAACACAATTCAACAAATCCATCTTTTATTACATTGTATGAAAGATAAACTTTACCCCTTAATGTATAATACTGACTCTCTTAAATCCAGGTATTTGGAGGCAGGCATGGTCTACCGAATCGGCTCTATCAAGCACCATGTTGCATACCACGGTCCCCAGCCTCAATTACACCGACAATTAGTTACCACATTACCATCCGATACAGCCCCAATACCGATATCGCCATACTGACCTCACATCTATGGGAAAGTACCCATACCAAAGATGGGCCCAACCCATCCTTCTCCACAGACAATTTTGACAATGCCCACCTTCAAAATTCTGAGACCCCTGCCCACTGCTATGACTCCGTTATACCCACAGGCTAATAGCGTGCACAAATGAACATAACCTCTCGCCAAACATCAACAGGGAAAGAAACACAGAAGGGAACACCATTCAACAGTAACAATTAGGGAAGGGAGGGAGGGAAAAGTTTCTTCTCGGATGTCCAAAATCTAACTGACCCTCAATCAACACCCCCTTCTTGCAAGGCCCCTATCGTCCCCGCCCTGCCACACCCTACCACACCCTGCTCCCATCCAAACAGGTAGCACTTTTAACCTGCCTAGCTACAGCCTACACTGTAAACCCAGTCATGTAGGCCCTCCTCTTCATGCTAGACATCCTGATCCAGGCCTGCTCTTGACTGATGTATTGCTGATTTTGGCTGCCAAGACCATATCATACTTCCGCCTTACCCACCTTATATAAATAAGACACGACCACCTTAGAATGGATTTTAAACGGCCATAGCAGCCTCTTATTAACAAAACACAATTCAATAAATACATCTTTTATTACATTCCATGAAAGATAAACTTTACCACCCGATACAGCCCCAATACCGATATCACCATACTGACGTCACATATACGGGAAGGTACCCATACCAAAGATGGGCCCAGCCCATCATTCTTCACAGACAATTTTGACCATGCCCACCATCAAAAGCCTGAGACCTCTGCCACTGATGCCCAAGTGTGAAACCTCACACTTGGTAGGCCTGCCGCAGACGAAAAGCCCTCTGAATACCCTCTTGCAAACTCAGGAACCACATATTTACTCCAATGGCATTCAGGTGAACCCCATCCCCCCTCCAGTTATCACACTCCAACTCAAAATGACGCACCGCCAGGCAGCCGTTTCTGACAAAAAATTTAGCCACTTCTTTGTTCACCTTTATCCTAGCCTTATTGAGCTTATCCACAGTGCGGGCCAGGCGCCAGGCGGATCTGCCCACAATGTCAGACCACACCACAATGGTGTCTGGGAAAAAGGATCTCAAACAAAATAAATCCAACTTTACATCCCGGATCAATTCCCGTAAAGCACAGAGCTCAAGATCATTACCCCCAACATGCAATCTGGCTTAACGATGGACTTCCGGCAACACTGGAGACAACAGCATGCCCGGGACACCGATCCACCTCTCACTGGCTGTACTCCGTGGAAACCCCAACTGCCTGCCCTCTGGTCTGACGGCAGCCCTCTTGGCACCCCAATAAACATAGGAGTGGCCGAGTATCCACACCAAAAATTCTCTGTCTGAAAAACACAACACAACATTTTTGAATCACAAGCAACACATAAAGACCAAAGCATAAACAGACAGAGACAACAAAATTTTACCCAGAACAACGGAAGACAGGAACACAGGGAGAACGTGACAGCAAGCTTATAAGAGATGAGGACGAACATATAAACTGGAATGCCAGGATTCCCAGCGCCCAATGCGCTGCAAAACCTGATGACCCAAGACCCATCTAGCGGCCTCCATGGCAGCCCCAATCCTAAAAGAATGTGAAGCGAAGTCCATCGGAGTAAAACCAGCAGACAGTAGGCACTTTCTAAAAACTGAGATGAACTAAAACTGTGACAACACCGAACCATGTGTCAAAAAGGCCCTGGCCCTATCGGCCTGAGCCTTAACCAATCGATCACGGCTAGTCCCGCGGCCCATCTGATCAGTCTTAGACCTCCGAATAAACAAAGAAATCCTGTCACCATGAACCATGATATCTGAGGCCCCCAACCCTCCCCCCGACATGGGTAGAAGAACTCACCAGTCCACCCACCCGGAGGGCCCTGAAAAAAGCCACCGCAAAAGCGGTCGAAAGAAGAAGAGCAAACCTTAGGAAAATGCTCCAAGAGTACTCCAAGCAGGTCGAAGGAAATGGAACCTTTCCTATAACCCCGCAGAGCATTTTTCACCAAAAAAGATTTTGTGACGCCCCCCAACCCCAAAAGCCGAAACAGGAATGCCAGGCCCGCCATCTTGCAATTCAGCGAGGAAATAAGCAACTCCTTCCTCGAAGTTCTTACCAATGAAATATAACAAAACATGCAACCAATCTTTCTCCTGAAAGGAACCACCCACTGAACCTACCAATTTGTGCCATTCGCACCAGACCCATTCATATGCTGTCCATGTGGATGGACAAACTGACTGCACAATCAAACCAGCTATGGTGGCAAGGAGACGTTCCACAAATGACTGGGGCACAGAAATCCGAGCTGCTCCACCTCTGGTGCCAACTGACGGAATTTTTCCCACTGCAGGCGAGAAAGGGCATCAGCCATTATATTATTTACCCCAGGCACATTGACAGCATACACAAAAGCATTTAAATTCAGACAGTGTAGAACTAAATGCCAAAGCAAATTCACAACTGGTGGAAAAGAAGCTGTAATGGTGTTAATGGCATTCACTACCCCCAAGTTACCACAGTGAAATCGGACATACTTGTTCCAGAATTACTGGCCCCATATTTCGACAGACAACACTATGGGGAACAATTCCAATAGCATGAGGTTACGAATGAAGTCTGAATTACTCCATGTTGCCAGCCATCATCCTGCGCACCATTGGCCCCTAAAATATGCCGCATAAACCACCGAACCTGCCACACTCGTATAGAGGTCCAAATCATAGTTGGACACCGCCACTTCCATCCACAAGGACCTCCCATTGTACTTGTCAAGGAACATCTCCCCCCAGACCCACAGATCCTCCCAATGTTCCTTGTGGAGTCTCATGAAATGATGTGGGGATTATGCCCCAGCAGTGGTAGCCACCAGCCGAATCCAAAATACTCGACCCATGGGCTTGATGCGGCAGGCAAAATTGAGCTTGCCCAGAAGGGACTGCAGGGATCGTAGTTGCAATGACGAGGACTGATAACTGTCCCCCGAAGTTCGTCCAGCTTATTCACGGGTAGCCTACATTTCACCCCAATCGTATCAATGACAATACCCAAAAATTTCAGTTTCTCAGTTGGACCTTTGGTTTTTCCGATGCCAAAGGCACCCCAAAAAGCTCTAACACATGCTGGACCATGGCCAATAAGATCTGGCAAGTCCGAGCCCCGAAGGGCCGATAACCAAGAAATTGTCCAAATCATGGATAATGGACTTCAAACCAGACAAATCCCGTTCCACCCATTCAAGAAAGGAACTGAAAGTTTTGAAAAAGGAACAAGAAATGGAGCAACCCATCGACAAACAGTGATCAATAAAATATTGACACTACCACATACAACCCAACAGACGGAAACTCTGTGGGCAGATGGGCAGCAATCGGAAGACCGCCTCAATGTCAGTTTTGGCTAGCAGCGCGCCCTTGCCAAACTTGCGCACCCACGCAATGGCAATGGCATCATCAAAAGAGGCATATGACACCGCACACAAGTGGGGATCAATTGCATCGTTGACCAAGGATGGCAAGTGGCAGAACAGAAAATGGGCCTGCCATCCTCCCTAAGAAAGGACACTTTCTTAGCCAATTCCGCAGAAACCACCTCAGAATTTAAGTATGCAGAGTGTAAGTTAGCCACCTCTGGAGGGATATTAAACATCATACAGGGAATCGGAAAACCAACAGTAAACCCCTGCAACAAAAACTGTACAGCGGCCCTGTCTGGATACCTACTGAGAAAGGGTGACATTTTTTCCATCCTCAGAGGAGGTTTACCTCTTTCCAGCATCGGTCGACTTACCCTTTCCTTGCTTAAGACATTTTGATGAGGGGTGAGAGCCTCTGCATCCGCAGGATGCGTGACCATAACGGCAGGATCCCCGAATCTACAGGTCCCGTCAATAAGCTGCCAGCAGTATCCCTTTCTTTGTGTGATCGATGGTGCTGACGTAGATGCACCCTCGCCCCCCGAAAGGGGTGGGTACCGGCCCTGGCCTGGGTCATCAGTTTCATCCACAAGCTTATGTCCTTGTGGTCCCACCTCAGTGAGGGTCTAACTGCCTTGCGCCGCCGGAACTGCTCGCCATAGCACAACCAGGCTACACTCACTAATAGAGTCCAGGCAGCAAAAGAGAGCAAAACAATCCTTCAGTGCCTTCTCTTCTATCACACTTGCCAAGATATTGAATACCTGAGGCCAATTCCCGAAGGTCCTTGGAATCAAGCGGTAACAACACTTTTCTTCCTCCTTTTTACTTTCATCTGGCTTTACCTTTTCCAAATTAAAGTTTTCAAGTGGCAGAAGGGAAAATATCTCAATGCATTCCCCCTTCCTGATCTTCTCTCTGACTTCTGGCTTAAGATGCGCACCTAAAGGGCCCTCAAAGCAAACGTAAATTTCCCATTTCGCTCTCCGTTGGAGGCCCCATCCGCCTTCTTTGATTCCATTCTATGCATTAAGATAAAAAGCCTTCTGTGTGCAGGAGCCCCCCCCCCTCAGCCAGCCCTCCTAATACTTACCCAATGTCCATCTAGATCCAGCGATGTTGCACAAGAGACTCGGCTGTCTAGGACTAACCCCCTCAATGGCTGAGACAGCAGTGCGGCGCCATTGAGTAATCAAAGTAAGTGAGCCAATGAGGAGAGAAAGGGGGTGAGCTGGGCCACAGCTCAGTGTCTGAATGGACACAGGGAGCTGTGACTGGATTCGGGTGCCCCCATAGCAAGTTGCTTGCTGTGGGGGCACTCAACAGGAGGGAGGGGCCAGGAGCACAGAAAAGGAACCCGAGAAGAGGAGGATCTGGGCTGCTCTGTGTAAAACCACTGCACAGAGCAGGTAAGTATAACATGTATGTTATTTTTTTTTTCCATAACATGTATGTTATTTTTAACCAAAAAACAAAAAACAAAGACAAGACTTTAGTATCACTTTAAGGCTTATTGCAAATCTTGTGTCATTTTCTACTACATTTTCACAGTGGCAGGCCCTCGCACTGTCACAATACAATATAAAAAGCTGTAACCCCTTGCATTTTTATGCTTATATATATATATATGTGTGTGTGTGTGTCTACTGTATGTCTTGGTGGGTAAATCAGGCGCTGTGTTGTTTTCCAGTTCATTCCCCTTCTTCCACTAGTTTAATAGCTTCCTGCATGAGGCCATATTCACAAAGACATTTGTTGTGTTTGTGAAGCATTTTCAAAGGGTCTGGAATGCAGTGTTTGAAGTTAGAAAATGATCTTGGAAAGAGTAGGTACACTTGCATTTAATGATTTTTTTGTCACGCGTCACATCACTTTGCTTGCCTTCTCAATGTGAATCTCAGACTTGTCCCATTCTGAATTCAAATGTTGGCCATTTTCCCTGAAAGCATGCTGTGTTTGACTTACTTCTTGACAAAAATAGCAACATAGAATTTAAAGCTGAATTTTCCTATAACACACATAGGCATCCCTATAGGGCCTCCTAGAGTCACGGCCCCCGGTAGCCACCAAATCTCTACTTATTATAATACAACACTGGTTAGAGATAGTACACTGTTGCAGTCCGCATGACTGACAGGACAGATGGTGGTGTCCTGAAGGGGTGAAGAATGGCTCCTTTCTTATGCTGAAGGGCTGACGGCCTGATGACCACGTCTCTGTGCTGAATCACCAAAATGAAACCAACACTTTCCCTAAGCTGTAAGAGAAGCAGCATCAATGGAACAACAACATATCTTTGGTTTAGGCAGGTGGAAGTGATGCTGTAGGAACACATTGTGTAGAGTCTTTCTGATTCCACCACTTGCCAGTTGTCTCCAGCAGCAGAATGACCAATGTGACATGTCTGGGCCTAAGGAGCACTAATCTGCCATGTTGAACACAATGTGTGACATTATCATTTGACCTCGTAATGGTCCCATCAGTTGGGTGTAACTGGAAATTTTAGTACAAATATCCTGGCAATGTAATACCTAAGATCTGTGTGATTCAGCTTGCAAGTACCCATGGAATAATAAAAGGTTAATTTTGAGGTAAAGTGCATCATTTCATTATTACAGGTACAGTGGTACCTCTGTTCACAAACTTAATTAGTGAACTGACTCTGGTCGCGAACCGAATTGGTCGCAAACCAATTCGGTTCGCAAATTTTCCCATAGAGTTCAATGTAAATCAGGTTAATCCATCCTGAACTTTTTTTTTGTTTTTGAACCACAAAGCTATGAAAAAAAAAGCACAGTACAGTACAGTACGAAGAGAGAGAACACTAACTTTGCACATTCTTGACACAAGCATTTGTGCTTTACATATTCTTGTCATTACTGCTCCGCACTTTCTTTTTGCCACCATGCTTGCTCTGCATTTTCTTGGGAGCCATGCTAGATGTACAGTACAGTATGTATGTTCTAAAAAGCACACAAAAAAGCTTCTCAATACTGTACTGTAAGTGTCTTCACAGTACTATACACTTTCAGTGTTTCTCTGTGATCTCACCAGAGCAGGGAAAATGGCTGCAAATCATGTTCGTGAACCGAAGTGGAGTTCACGAACCGAGGCAAATTTTTGTGAACTCTTCTGTCCGTGAACCAAGTTGTTCGTGAACAGCAGCGTTCGTGAACCGAGGTACCACTGTATTTACAAAGGGCTGACAATTTACACATTGCTGTACATTCACATCAGTCCCTGCCCTCATGGAGCTCACACTCTAAAGTTCCAACCCTTACATGCATATATACAGTACATATACTAGGGCAAATATAGAGAGGAACCAATTAACCCACCAAGTACAAGAAGAACATGCAAACTTTTTGTAGGTAGATCATGGTTGATGGTCAAATTCAGCTACAACAAATGAAAAGTGGCTTTTTTTGTCTGCACCAGCTAAGAGCTCGATAGTAGCCCTTCACCCCATTCTAAACCATTTAAAAAAAGCTAAAAATAGGGCTTGAAGCAACAAAATGGAAAAAATACTTACCTTGGACTGCTGCTTTATTGCTGGGATCCTGGGATCCTGGTAAAGCCGAGGATCTCAAATCTTGCAAGAACATTCTCTTGCGCTGTAGTAGGCAGATTCCAAGGTTTTCTGTTTTTCTTACTTTTTTTTTTCTTTAGCTTGTGGGAGAGGGGGGCTGGTAGGCTTTTTATATAATTCTTATCTATTGGGACTGCAGCAAGGTCCACTTTAAATGATAATCATATAGTCAATGAATCTACAGAAGGAATGAAGCATAACCTCAAAAATCCTGAATTACGTCAGTTTATACTTATAAGTTCATTTCTTGTGAAATCCACCAATTTAGGCAGGCAACTTTGTAATAAAACATCTGCAACATTCTTGCAACATATAAAGTATAAGGCTCCATGCACGCTGTATCTGATAAACGACCGTTTTTGGTCATTTTGCCATTTTTTTTAACAGCCCAAAAACGCTACTTTATGTTATCCTATGTGTCCATGCACACATGGATGTTAATTGTCGTTTATCAGCAGTGGCGTTTTTGGGCTGTTATCTGAATGCCCTGAATTGGCGTTCAAAAGTCATTCTTTTGACCACAAAAACCGCCGGACGCCGATAAACGACAGTAAACGCTCATAAACGCTCATAAACGCCGGTAAACAGTTGTTTATCGGCATCCGGCGTTTTTTGCAGTCAATGGAAGCTAATGGAGGAAAAAAAACGCTGACGCCGATAAAAGCCGGTAAACATTGCTTACAAAACACTGCAAAAGAACGTTTTGTAAGCAGTGTCTCCTGCCCGACGCCGAGAGAGCCCAGATAGCGTCCAGTGTGCATGGAGCCTAAATGCAGTGTACAATGTGCACTTTTCTTTACAACTTAACCAGACTCAAAAACGTTTTCTATTTTACTTTCTACAACCTATAGGCAACAGCGACAGAAAGTACCCTGTGTTTGCAGTTCTGGTATGCTGTCAGTTACTGGTGACAGAGCATTTATTTTCAACTCCCAAGACATGTGAGGGGTATGTGCACATGAGCAGAATTCCCTATGGCCTTTGTGAAGTACTGTTTCCCTAAATAGTCAAGTAGAACTTCTTAGGAAACCCATACTGGACCCAAGCCATGGGGAATACTGTGAACAAACCTTAAAGCAAATAAGACGGGAGGAAAGGGTTGTGCTTACTGAATAACATGCTGACTTCTTGCAAGGACTTCAGGTGCCTGGAATGCACTGGGACTAAATAATTCTTACAGGATATTCTGAGCCCTTCAGTTCACATTTTCTTCAGCTGAGAAACATAAACTTGGAATAGTACACCTACAGACATACGGTTGGACTGGCTGTTTGCAGTTGGATCAGAAAACACTGATAGGGTCCTTTTACGTGGGGCTGATTTGTTCAGCAGGGGTTTCGTAAGCAGATCCCCTGCTGAATCAGAGCACAACGGGACTAATATCAGGTTTGTAGCATCCGTACTCAGTTTTTTTAAGCATTTTGCCAAATTGTAGTAGATCCATATTGGATTTATGGGCTGACTTGTGCCTGTTTACATCAAGCTGCTTCCAATCTGTTACATTTAGGTCCAGAAAAACAGAAAAGGACGCAGTTTTTTTACAAACCTTGACAAACACAAAGGTAGGCGGATGTAAACAAACACAAGTCCATTTACATCCTCCTGCTCTTAGATCTGCATGGATCTTCCAATCAGGTCTGCCTGATAAAACTGACAGGTGGAACGATCAGAAAGCCCCTGTAAAAGGCCTTCTTCTGAAGCCTCCTGTCTGAACTTGTTTGGGGAAACAATCAGTCGGCTGCAATGGATTTGCTTGGCTCTGTGCTGTAGCTTTTCCATGATATAGGCAGCACTTGCATTGCTCCCCCTTCCAGCTCCCTAGACAATAGTTCACCCAATGCAAGGCCATGGGATTGATTTACTAAAGCCAAATAGACTGTGCCCTCTGCAAGTGCAGTTGCTCTAGAGCTTAGTAGATGAGGTAAGGCTTCACTTTGCAAAGAGCACCCAATCATGTGCAAGGAAAATAAAAAAAACAACATTTTTGATTGCACATGATTGGATGATGGAAGTCAGCAGAGCGTCTGCTCATTTACTAAGCTCTGGAGCAACTACAAAGTTCACCTTCTTTTTGTCTTTAAAACGGTTGTCTACTCAAAAAAAAAAAAAAATAAAAAATAAAAAACCTGTAAGGCAAAAGGCATAATGAGCTAGTATGCACCACATAGTAGCTCATTATGAAATACTTACCTTAGAACGAAGCTCCCGCAGGGATGCCCTGTCCTTGCAGAGGGAGCAGACATCTTCGCAGTGTGCATTCTTCCGGGTTCGTGGCTTCGGGCTGTGAGTGGCCGGAGCCACGAGACGTCCCTCCTGCGCGTGTGTGCAGGAGTCGGTCTCTCCGGCGGACTTTCCGGCAGGGTCTGGCACTATGTAGTGCCAACTACTGGTGCACAAAGTTGGGAGCATGAAATTGTCCAAAATGTCTTGGTATGCTGACACCTTAAGAGTTCCCTTCACTGGAATGAAGGGGACAAGCCCAACACCTGAAAAATAACCCCATACCATAATCTCCCCTCCACCAAATGATTTGTACCAGTGCACAAAGCAAGGTCCATAAAGACATGGATGAGCGAGCTTGGGGTGGAGGAACTTGACTGGCCTGCACAGTCTTGACCTCAACAAGATGGAAAACCTTTGGGATGAATTACAGTGGAGACTGCAAGCCAGGCCTTCTCGTCCACATCAGTGCCTGACCTCACAAATACGCTTCTGGAAGAATGGTCAAACATTCCCATAGACACATTTCTAAACCTTGTGGACAGCCTTCCCAGAAGAGTTGAAGCTGCAAAGGGTGGGCCAACTCAATATTGAACCCTACGGACTAAAGCCTAACACACAGTTTGACGGTCGTACGACCGAATGGACCAAATCGTATGTTGGATCATGTAACTTGTGTACTGACATGCACTAAACAATCGTACGACCAAGCCGAACATAGCGACATGTTATGAACATATAAAGAGAAAGTTCAGGTGCATGTACTTAGCGTCTGGCCATTCCTGACTTCTGAGCATGCGTGTTTTGCACAATACAACTTGTTGGAACTACTTCTCTGTACACACGATACAAAGGTCGTATGACTGCTTGTTGGTACTACCAAAATTTTATAGTTTGCTCATACAACTTCTTTTGTACGACCGTCGTACGTAGGCTGTTCTAATCGTGCGTACTAACGGTTGGATGAGCATACAACAAGCGGTTGTACGACCGTTTGCATAGGACCGTCGAACCGCGTGTACGAGGCTTTAGACTGGGGTGCCATTAATGTTCATGTATGTGTAAAGAAGGTGTCCCAATACTTTTGGTATTATAGTGTATTTGGGGTAGCACAGCTTATATACCTTTTGAATATCTATTTGAAACATAAAATAACAAAATTAAAATAAATCGTATAAATATGTACACAGAGTTTCCATAATTGTCTATTACATTCATAGGCTGTGCCTCCAGCTTAGTAGTGCTGCAGTGATTGTGCTTTACTGTTCTGCAATACAAGCATGCAAACTGGCTGACTGCTACAACCTCAGCATGAGATATTGTTACTTCAGGAGTAAAGCCCCGTACACACGGTTCGACGATGGTATACAACAGGTCGTACTCACGACCGTTGTATGCGAAATCAATCGTTCGTATGCGCGATTTGAACAGTCGAACATACGACGGTCATACAACGGGAGTTGTATGAGCAGACTAGAAAACTTGGTCGTACCAACAAGCTCTCATACGACCGTTGTATCGTGTGTTCAGAGCAGTTGGAACAACAAAGTTGTATTGTGCAAAACACGCATGCTCCGAAGTCAGGAATGGCTGGATGCTAATTACATGCACCTGAACGTTCTTTCCCCGGCCGTACGATTGTGTAGTGCAGTCAGTATGCTGCATACAACAGCCAACATACGATTCGACGCGATCGTACGTGCGATCATCGAACCGTGTGTACGGGGCTTAAGTCATCAATGATCCTAAATGCGCAAACCGTGAAGACCACCACAAGCATTGCATAAACTTTACAGTAATAAATCAATAGTCAAATGCATAGTCACTCGTAGTAAAGTACAATGGCCCCTTAGGGCATCAAAGCTGAAAGCTCATAAAATATGATTCTATTTCCTATGTGTAATGTGTAATACACGATACATGACACAGATGACCACAGAACTCTTTATTGTTCATTGTGTTGAAAAATAGGCCATGCAAATGGTTGAGAGTGTTGATAAATGAGAAATCCCTTTTAGCTTTCCCCAGATGGCCTTCGTACCAGATATAAATAGCTGCGGGTTGCAGACAGTACTGCTGAATAAGTGAAATGGGTGTGAAGCCTCTACATTCTAGAATGCCCTTAACACAGCAATTACTTTATACAGCACTGATGGGAAATATATCATGAATGCTAGAAAAGTTTCTGGATTAAATGTTTTACTAAATACTATATTCACTGAATCAGGAAGATTTCTGGTTTGCAGTGCAAAATACACATTTATTTGTTTCAACCACTTGTGCTCAGTTATTTTTATAGGCCCACATTTTACAATTTCTGTAGGCTTTGGTGACTTTGATGATAAGCAAACAGATTGGTTGCCCTGGCAAATACCAAAGTCATCAGATTGTCAGTACTTTCTATTAGAGCTCACTTACACTTGAGGTTGGGGCGAAAAAAACAGTTTAGCTGTATTTTTACCACTCCCTAAGCTGAAAAGGCAGCCGGACATGCCACCGCTGTGATGACTTGCTTTGCCGGCATGGCAAATATTATCCCCTGTGTCACATTCAATGGGCAGTACACTGTATCAAGGAAAACACTCTGCAACCATATGTAGTGCATGCAGTTGCGGCACGGTGTTGCGATAATTACTTGGTGTAAACAGGCAGTGAGGTGGCCTCCTCACTGCCTGTTAAATGCCTCTGAAAAGTGTTCCACCATGTGTAGCGTGCTCCATTTTGGGGGGGCAAACAAACCACCTGCCACCCCCCCAGTCAGTCGGTCCCCCCACCAAAACACCCCTCCCCCCCCCCCCCTATTGCTCGCTCGTCTGTCCGCCTCACCAGCCCAGCGTTTACCCCTGCAGAAAGCAGGACCAGAGACCAGAGGAGCCAAGGCGGGCCGAAGTGTCAGGTGCGCCTGGGTGACATGGAAGGAAGGAGAATGGAAGCCTGTACTTCTCCTCTTGGCCAATCGGGTCTAGGGACCTCAGGACCCTTTTTGAAGGCAATTAGAGCCTCCGGCTCTAATCACATTCTTCAAAAAAAATGAACCCCATTGGAATCCATGCATCTGGCCCTGAGCATGTAGATTAGGGGCCAGGCACATGGTTTAGGGGGACGGCGCCCCTGCACCCCATATGGATGGGCCACCACTGATGGATAAAGAAATTGGTTAGATTTTTTTTTTTCTGAGTAGCCTTTTAGCTAAAAGTACTAAAAGTATGGCCAGCTGTAAAACTGAATCACAGCCAGGTGGACTATTGCGCTTATTATTATATAATATATTATCTAAAATATATTGAAATTGAGCATACAACAATGAAAACACAACTCCTGTATTAGGCTACATTCAAGGGCAGCCACTGGCAAGAATCAGTAGATTCTTGGTGGCAGTTGTAAATGCTACCTGGACACACTGTGTGCGAAAAACAGCACCCCGAACAAATCAGTAGCCGATGTTGCCGCCTTTTCTGAGCAGTTGCATGCAAATAGATATTCCAATTAACCTGGGCGCAGAAAGTGTGCGTTCAGGGTCGGTGTTTCTTTGGAGTTCTGGTTGCAGCCAATCTGTCAGTCTGACTGTGGCCATAGCATTTAGGCTCCATTCACACTTGGCGCTTCCAAAAAACGTGCGCTTTGGCATATGGTAAACACGCCAAAATGTGCGTTGAAATAAATGCGCCATGCTCCACACTTGAAAAGGTACTGAAGCTTCTTTGCCGCATACCTCAGCCCATTCCAGTGAAAACCAAGCAAAAGAATGTGAGGGGGAATGCGAGTTCCCACTACCCCAACACGTGAATGCAGCCTTAGGCTCAATTCACGTCAATGCATTTTGCTTTTCAGCGTTTTTTCACTGCTTTTTATTGTGCTTTCCGCGTTTTTTTTACCGCATTTTTGCCGCGTTTTGTGTTTTTTTACTTTTAATTTTTTTTATAATATTTTATTTTATGGGAAAATGTTGTTGCTAAGCAGATTTAAAACGCAAAACATAGTAACAACGCGGTAAAAACGCAACACTTGCGTTTTTCTTGCATGCCCATTGAAGTCTATCACATGTAAAATGCTGCTTTTTGCATGAAAAAAAGTCCCTGACCCTTTCCTAAAACACAGAGGCACAAAAAAGCATTGGTATGAACATGTTCCATAGGAACCCCTGCTAAAAAAAATCCCTGCATCTCTGCAAACTGCAAAAAGCATCAAAAAACGCACTAGTGTGAATCGAGCCTTAGACACCTGAACACAGCAAACTATCCACCCCTGGCCACCCATGTGAATGTAACCTTATGGATACACTAAGGCCTGGTTCACACTTATGCATTTTTTAGTGCGTTTTCAGTTTTGCAGAAACACACTACAGTCCATTTAATATGGTTTCCTATGGATGTAGTACACATCTGTGCATTTTATGAAAAGGGCCAGGGATTTTTTTCTGGTTTTTGGTTCCAAAGACTTCAATGGATCAAAAATGTGTATTGAAAAACACAAAATTCACCTGGAATATGCAAACTGCAACCTGCATAGCTGTGACCCAAACCTAGGTTTTTTTTTTCTCTATCTAGAGCCTTTCTAAAAAGAAAAACAAAAGAAAATAACAAAACATGGTGCATATGTGATTTTTTTTCCGGTAAGTAAAATATACAGTAGCCCCCTTCTCCCCCTTTAGTAGTGTGAAGGAGTGTGGAATCTTGCCTTGGGCCTTTGCTATTCAACTAATTGAACACTACCTAGAAACGGAGTGTTCAGCAGCTGTCAGCTGTTCATTGCAAGAGATGAAGACAGCGGAAAAACTTGGAACTATACCAGGTGCCCACCTGGCATTCACAAGCATTTCAGGGACCTGTTTATTGCACTTGTTAGGCAACAAGATACATGTTCCACCTTTTCACTGGGAATGGGAAATTAGATTAATGGGAAAAAATAGGGTTTTTTTGGTAAATATTTCAAAGAGATCAACTTGATGTTAAAAGCGTATCAGTGGAGGAGCCTCACAGGACAGTCTGTCAAAATTCACCAAAACCTTGGCCCACTGGTTCCACTACCAGACTTCTAGGGAATGTCTACTAATGGTACATACTCTTCTAACAAAGCAATACGCCTTTAATGCCTCATCTCTACTTTAACCACCCTGGCGGTATGATTATTTCAGATTTTTGGTGCTGAAAACGGTACGATTATTTTGCATGGAAATTTGGCGTTTTATATTGTAGGCCTGTAATTCTTAGGAATAACTCACTTAAATCTGTCCAAACAAGAGTCTAGTAGACATCCCGGGTATGAAAAAGTTTGAAAAATTAAATCATAAATTATAATATAATAAATAACTATAAATAATTATCAAAAATAATAATGTAATAGTAATAAAATTTATTCAATAATGTAATCAAACCAAAAACACTGAAATTTGCTCAGTTGCAGAATTGTCGCTGTCGTCACTTTCAGTGTCTGATGATAAATTTCCCCAAAAATCAGTATCACTCTATTCTGCAAATGATTCTTATTTACTATTGGTGTTTTCTAGCTGATCAAAAACCACTTTTGACGTAAAGGGACGCTTTTTGGTTGCCATGGACATTCTCGAGTTTCCAGGCAGAAAGAATGACATTTATAATATAAAAGTGCATGCAGGGCACTGGGCAAACCACTAGGGACAAAGGGGATGTGAAATGTTTTCATACAGTAATGTAATCTATAAGATTACAGTGTACTGTATGTGTACTGTGTGTTTCACTTTTTGAATTTCCCGCCGGTCTCCGTCCCCGTGCGACGCGACGCTCGCAGGGAACGGAGCCCGACACACAGAGGCATCTGGCGGAGGACACAGCCAGCAGACACGGCGGGGGACATCGCTGGATCCAGGGGACAAAGTGAGTAGCACTGCCTGGATCCAGCAATGCAATCCCGAGTGGGGCTCGGGGTTACCGCCAGGGAGGTTAAGGCTGCTCTCACACTGCTCCCTTGCATAAACGCTGTAAAAACACATATGCATTTTTGCCGTATTTTTTACCTGTGAAAAAAGGACAGGTGACTCCAAAAACGTAACCACAGGTTTTTGATGCATTTTTGCAATAATTTCAGTGGGGAGGTGCAATTTTGGTGCATTTTTTTACCGCACCAAACATTCTTAAAAAATGCAGCATGCAGGACTTTTAAAAGCACAACTGACCCTCAACTCTCAACCGACCGGTGAGAAGAGCTCCATAGGATTTAAAGTGATTGTAAAGGCTTGTTTTTTTCCTATAAAAATAACAAACATGTTATACTTACCTCCTCTGTTGCAGTGGATTTGCACAGAGCAGCCCGGAACCTCCTTTTCTCGGGTCCCTCTTCGTAGCTCCTGGCCCCTCCCTCCTATCGAGTGCCCATACAGCAAGAAGCTTGCTATGGGGGCACCCGAGCTGAGTCACAGCTCCCTGTGCCCATTCAGACATGGAGCCCCGACCGGCCCAGCCCCCTCTCTCCCCTGATTGTCTAGCTGACTTTGATTGACAGCAGCGGCTGTGTCTCAGCCAATCAGGGAGGGAGAATCTCGGATGGCTGAGACACACATGGACATCGCTGGACAGAGAGGGACCTCAGGTAAGTGTTAGGGGGCTGAGGGGGGCTGCTGTACACAGAAGGCATTTTATAATAATGCATAGAATGTATTAAGATAAAAAAACCTTCTGCCTTTACAGTCCCTTTAACAGTCATGCATTTTTCACCCACCTTTGGTGTGGGGAGTTTATGTCTCAGTTATGCAGAACCCTCCAGCAAAGGGATGAGGGCCCAAACCTTGCTTTATATATTTTTTTTCACACCCCATCCAGGGGTCAAGTCCTGGGAAAAAAAGTGTGGGAACTCACCCAAGACCCCCCCCCCCCTCAAAAATAAAAAAGTGTGTGTGTGTCTTTGTATATATATATATATACACACAATAACCTCAGGCTGCCTGTATTGATTGTGCAAAGTGGGGCCCAGTCCCCAGGCTGCTCACTCCTGCCCATAAAATGCAGCCTGATCAGTGCCCATTAAATGCAGCCTTACCAGTGCCCATCAAATGCAGCTTTACCAGTGCCCAACAATGCAGCCTTACCAGTGCCCAGCAATGCAGCCTTACCAGTGCCCATCAAATACAGCCTGATCAGTGCCCATCAAATGCAGCCTCATCAGTGCCCATCAAATTCAGGCTTGCCAGTGCTCATCAAATGCAGCCTTGCCAGTGGCCATCAAATGCAGCCTTACCAGTGCCCAGCGGTGCAGCCTGATCAGTGCCCAGCAATGCAGTCTGATCAGTGCCCAGCAATGCAGCCTCACCAGTGCCCAGGAATGCAGCCTGATCAGAATCCAGCAATGCAGCCTTACCAGTGCCCATCAAATGCAGCCTGATCAGTGCCTATCAAATGCAGCCTGATCAGTGCCCATCAAATGCAGGCTTGCCAGTGCCCATCAAATGCAGCCTAATCACTGCCCATCAAATGCAGCCTTACCAGTGCCCAGCAATGCAGCCTTACCAGTGCCCAGCAATGCAGCCTTACCAGTGCCAAGCAATGCAGCCTTACCAGTGCCCAGCAATGCAGTCTGATCAGTGCCCAGCAATGCAGTCTGATCAGTGCCCAGCAATGGGGACTCACCAGTGTCCAGAAATGCAGTCTTACCAGTGCCCAGCAATGCAGCCTAACCAGTGTCCAGCCATGCAGCCTCACCAGTGCCCAGCACTGCAGCCTCACCAATGCCCAGCAATGTAGCCTGATCAGTGCCCAGCAATGCAGCCTCACCAGTACCCAGCAATGCAGCCTGATCAATGCCCAGCAATGCGGCCTCACCCGTGCCCAGCAATGTGGCCTCACCAGTGCCTAGCAATGCAGCCTGATCAGTACCCAACAATGCGGCCTTACCAGTGTCCCCAGCATGGGAAAAAGTAAAGCAACGGCTTTGCCATGTGTTCCCACAGGACTCGAGCCCTGACCCCATCAACCTTAGACATTGGCAATCATACAATGTGGTTGATTTACCAAAACTAGAGAGTACAAATCCTGGTGCAGCTCTGCATGGAAACCAATCAGATTCCATTTTTTTTTTGCCAAGGCTTAATTGACAAGCTGAATTTAGAAGCTGATTGGCTACCATGAACAGTCACACCACTTTCAAGTTTTAGTAAATCAACCCCAATGTCTCTGCCGGTTAGCGGGAGGTGCAAGCTCATTCCACTCCTCATTTTCTACACTCAATTCTGCAGTTTTCTAAACATGATGCCAAGCCTCTCCCTCATATTTCTCTCCCTAAGCCCCATACCTTTCTTTTCAAGCTGTGAAAACTCCAACCAGAATTTTAAAAAAGCCCACCAATTTATGATTAAAGTTGTATTAATCCCTCACTTATACGCACTTGATTTAATCACTTACTGAGTATGCAGCTTCTTTATCTCATCTTTATCTTTAAATCCTTTCCTGTATTCCATTTTAATCTGGTCAGCCCCCAAGTTTCCTATTTCAGGTGCAGCATCCTATGGAGTCACCCTTGCATGCAGGAACTAGAGCTGTGTCCTCCTACACTGTGTGCATCAATAGAAACACACAGCCATGTAGCCTAGGATGACAAGGCACCCTCCTGCTCCTCCCTTCTCCAAACTAACAGTCTGACTGGAGATTGCACTGTCCACTGTTAACTCTTTGCAACAATGAGAGAGCAGGACCCAAAAGTATTGAAAGTTGTAAAGTGCAAGTGCCGGAGTAAGAATTTTAACAAAAAGTTTACCAGCTAATTATTATTTTATTGTGCTCAGTGAAAAACTAAAAAATCTTGAGGACTTAATTCTACTTTAATTAAGTGTATATTTAAAGCAAGTGTAAGTAGCTAAATTTGGCTGGGTATCACTTTTGCAATCCTTGTACAGCAGAGCTGAGAGAGGGGTAGCACAAGTAACCAATCAGCTGTGCTGCTAACAAGAAATATGCAGATAGGAGGCGAGAACACAGTGATAGATTACCTCATCTGTCTGCTGCTTTCCTTTCTGCCCATCCACATAATTTAAAATAAAACTTTATTCATCAGACCAGGCCACCTTCTATTATTGCTCCGTGGCCAGTTCTGATAATGTGCCCACTGAAGGTGCTTTTGGCTGTGGTCATGGGTCAGCATGGGCTACCTAACCAGTCTGCGGCTACCAGTGTTGCCAACCTACCAGATTGAAATTTACTGGCACAAAACTCAAAATCTACTGCCAAGTTTTTACTGGCTTTTCCAAAAGTTACAAAAATACAGTTTTAAGTGTGATTTAAGGCAGATATTAACCACTTCAGCCCCAGAAAGGATTTACCCCCTTCCTGACCAGAGCACTTGCGATAAAGCACTGCGTCGTTTTAATTGACAATTACGCAGTCGTGTGACATTGTACCCAAACAAAATTGACGTCCTTTTATTCCCACAAATAGAGCTTTCTTTTGGTGGCATTTGATCACCTCTGCGGTTTTTATTTTTTGCGCTATAAACAAAAAAAGAGCGACAATTTTGAAAAAGCCCAATATTTTTACTTTTTGCTATAATATATATCAAAAAAAATAAAAATAAAAAAAAATGTATTCATCAGTTAAGGCCGATATATATTCTTCTACATATTTTTGGTAAAAAAAATTGCAATAATCGTATATTGATTGGTTTGCGCAAAAGTTATAGTGTCTACCAACTTGATTTATGGCATTTTTATTATTTTATTTTTTTACTAGTAATGGCGGCGATCTGCGATTTTTAGCGGGACTGCGTTCTTGCGTCAGACAGTTCAGACACTTTTGACACTTTTTTGGCACCGTTGGCATTTATACAGCAATCAGTGCTATGAAAATGCACTGATTACTGTGTAAATGTCACTGGCAGGGAAGGGGTTAACACAAGGGGGCGCTCAAAAGGATAAATGTGTTCCCTGTCACAGTGTTCTAACTGTATGGGGGCTGGGATGACTGGGGGAGGAGAGAGATCACTGCTCCCATATACTGGGAACATAGGATCACTCTCCTCTCCCCTGTCACGGATCCCCGTTCTGTCACTGAGGGTGGCCAGCGGACATCAAGTCCGCCCCACCCAGTGATTGGCTCCCCCACTAGTCAGTGAGCATGCGAGCGCACCTCCGGCTGCGTGCGCGCGCCCACAGTACTTGATCCTGCTCTCGCAATCAGGTGACGGCGATTCGTGCAGGGGAGCCATGTTGCTGCCGTCAAACCACGGCAGGCGGTAAGTAGCTCAGGGGCAGGACTCAAGAGGGCAAGAAATTACAATGGGCAGGCACACACACGAAACTGATTCTCACAGTGACAGCAGTGTGCAGCAGCACGGATAATGATGATGACCTCACCAACACAACACGCCCCCTCCTGAGTTACTGTGACATTCTCTCTCCACGGCAGGTGGTCCCTTCAGTCCATTCCAGTATAAACAGAACTGACAATCCCGCTCCCAGCTAGCCTTGCTCCGGTTCCACAGACCCACACATGAGGCTCTGGCCACTCCGCTCAGCTCCCTTGCACCATGACATCACACAACACGCTCAGGCACCGTCTCCTCCAGACCTGCTGGCACCACCCGAACACACTATAGCAGACAGTTGTTGGTCTTGGCTGGCTCTGACCCGGAACTGCGCTTGTGCAGTTTCAAGCCGTGCATCACAGCCATGTTTTTTACCAGCAACCTTTTCCTGTGACTGGCATTTACTGGCAGGAAAAAAGTGCCCATTTTTTATTGGCTGCCAGTAAAAATACTGAGGGTTGGCAACACAGGCAGCTACACGGCTACCTCCCAACTTTTTGAGATGGGAATGAAGGACACCTATTAGCAAAAGTATGTAGGCATAGGACACACCCCCTGCCACGCCCCCTTAAAAGAGAATTATACAAAAAAAATGATTGGTTAAAGCCTCACATACTTTTTTTTTACCTCTACTATTCCTTTATATTGGCTTTTTAACCACTTGCCGACCGCCGATCGCAGTCTGACGGCGACAGAGCTTGCGGGGGGGGGGGGGGCGCGGGTAGGGCGGACTCGATCGCCGCCGGCTACCCTCGATGGCCCCCCCCAGTGAGAAAACGGAGGTCCGTGTAAGTAAACACCGTTCTGTTAGAGGGGGAAGGGCGGTGATCACAGGCTTCCTGTATATGGAAGCCGTGATCATCCCCTTTCCCCAGCCAGGGCCCACACACAGTTAGAACACGCCCAGGGAACACAGTTAACCCTTAGAGCGCCCCCTGCAGGTTAACCCCTTCACTGCCAATGGCATTTACACAGTAATCAGTGCATTTTTATAGCACTGATCGCTGTATAAATGCCAATGGTCCCAAAAAAAAGTGTCAAAATGGTCCGATATGTCCGCTGCAATATCGCAGTACCGCTAAAAATCGCAGATCGCCGCCATTACAAGTAAAAAATAAAAACCCCAGAAATGAATTCTCATTGTCCGTAAACACGGCAACTTTTGCGCAAACCAATCAATAAACGCCAATTGTGGGTTTTTTTACCAAAAATATGAGGAAGAATATAAATCGGCCAAAACTGATGTAAAAAAATGTTTTTTTATTTATTTTTTTTTGGATTTGTATTTTAGCAAAAAGTAATAAATTTGGTTTTTTTTGCAAAATTGTCGCTTTTGTTTATAGCGGCTATCAGAAATGACGCAGAGGTGATCAAATACCACCAAAAGAAAGCTCTATTTGTGGGAAAAAAAGGTCGCAAATTTCTTTGTGTACAACGTCACACGGCCTCGCAATTGTCAGTTAAAGCGACGCAGCGCCAAATCGCAAAAAGTGCTCTGGTCCTAAAGTGTGAAATCCTTCCGGGGCTGAAGTGGTTAAATTTGCAAATGCAGCAATTTAGAAATTGGATGAAAGGTTTAACACTGGGAAACACTTTTTGAAAGAT
This sequence comes from Glandirana rugosa, assembly GCA_018402905.1. NCBI lineage: Eukaryota > Metazoa > Chordata > Amphibia > Anura > Ranidae > Glandirana > Glandirana rugosa. The sequence goes on along the minus strand of BLSH010113818.1, from coordinate 252,374 downwards.
AAATAGTGCACTTTATATACAACTATATAGATCAGACCAAGATGAGGGACAAACGAGGAGGACAGAGGGACATTGTTCCAAATCAGGGAGAGTCCCTCAAGATCAGGGAAAGTTGGGAGCTATGCATACAACAAATTGTGATGCCATTATTTTTGCTTTCAGCACATTAACTTCATTCTCTTACTGTTAATGGTACAGTACATGCTGGCCGCTGTAGTTCCTTTTCTCTTAATTCTCTTTGATTAGATTACTGCTTAATTTCCCAAGAAGGGGATCCCCTCTGCTCGCAGAGGCCCTGTCCTGGGTGGAGGCACTACCGACCTTGAGAGAGCCAATCATCCACTTTGTGAAGATTCTGGTTGTTGTATTAGTCTAAAGCCTCGTACACACGGGACGACGATCGTATACAACAGGTCGTATGAACGACCGTTGTATGCAAAATTGATCGTTCGTATGCGCAATTAGAACAGCTGACATACGACGGTCGTACTACAGAAGTTGTATGAGCAGACTAGAAAACTTGGTCGTACCAACAAGCTCTCATATGACCGTTGTATCGTGTGTACAGAGCAGTTGGTACAACAAGTTGTATTGTGCAAAACACGCATGCTCAGAAGTCAGGAACGGCCGGATGCTAATCACATGCACCTGAACGTTCTTTCTGTGGTCGTACGATCGTGTAGTGCAGTCAGTATGCAAGTTACATTATCCAACATACGATTTGAGACGATCGTAAGTACGATCGTCGTCCCGTGTGTACGAGGCTTAAAGGTTTAGCACAGTATCTTGTCTGGGGAGGGCCATTTCTCACAACCCCCGCCCCCCCCTCCCAAAAGTGGGCTACAACAGCAACACAGACATAAATGAGAAATGATTTTCTTTAGCAGAGTAGGAGAAAACTAAAATCTTTGTCAGATTTTTATTCCTGTTTGTGTCACTCTTGCAAATATTATTCCTGACTTCCTGTCTGGTAAAGCCATTGCTATGACAGGAAATGTGGCTAAATTTCTCTAAGCCCTGGTTCACGTTCAATTTGTCATGCGATTTGACAGTTCCAATTTGCATGACAAGTCGCACCCCATTGCTCACAATGGAACTGTTCAAATCGCCACAACTCATGTCACATCGACTTTGAAAAATGTTCCTGCACTACTTTTTTCTGATTTCATTGCATCTTGCATAGACTTCTGTTAAATGAAGTCGCAAGCCACAATTAACATGGAGGTGCAAATCCCACCGATTTGTGGCTTTGAAATCTCACTGAAACAGAGCGATTTCAAAGCTGCACTGGTGTGGACCAGGGCTTATGGAGCTCTGCTTAGCTGTAAAAATCTGACAAGAAAATCCTTAAAACTTCTGCACTCCATCCAGAGCTTTAAAATAAAGTTTTTGGCTAGATATAGGCAAGCTGTTTGCCTGAAGAAGCTCTTTCATTAAACCGAGGAGATCTCCCTCTACTGGTAAATCTACAAATCTCTGTATTAATAGGAGAATATGAAAGGGAAAGTGTGTAAAAATGAACACCTAAAAAAAGGTAAAAAGTACAATAATAAACTAAAATATGCTATCACTGAAAATACACTGTGCTTTCTCTTCAGTATTACCCTGTGCCAGATACCTCAAAAAGATGTGTGGCACAGAATAGTACAAAGGAAGGGAGATGAGTTGCAGATTCCTATCAACCTGCTGTAATGGTACCGACTACAAAATGCAGCTGGAAGAGCATTGCTTTTTGAGAACAGCTTTAGGGCTCATTCAGACTGGTACTGAGACCCATCCTGCGTGCTGTGCCCAGAGCTGGTGCAAGAATTTTTGACACCCTAGATGAAACCTCGTTTTGCCACCCCCAATGGCTCCACCCCTGACTCCACCTCCTTTGCCCTGCCCATGTGACAGGAGGTGGCGCTATACAGGAAACATCGGCTCTGCTTTCTCTAGCGCTGGCTCCAGTGTTGCGCTGCTCTGCGCCTCTAATTACACTACCGGTTGGACAGAGCACAGAGCAGCTGCCTGAGACTGAGTTAGTTACATGCTACAGCCTGCAGAGCATGCAGACCCAGAGGGAAACCAGCGGCCGGGCGCCCCTAGGCAGCAGTACGCCCTAGGCGGCTGCCTAGTTTGCCTAGTGGTAGCACTGGCCCTGGCTGTGCCACTGTCTGGTGCCTGCAAACCCACCATAGAAGTGAATGCTAGCGCAGGGGCTGCAAAGACACAGTCACATATCAAAATTTGGCGTGGGTGCACAGATCCAAAAACAGTGACTGCACCAGCAAACATGTCAAAGTTTGACATGCCACTGTGTCTTTGCAGCCGCTGCATCTGCATCCATTTCTATAGGCTGCCTGCTCTTAGGTGGATTCACACGCAGCAGACAGCAGCTCAGCATGGAGGATGGGTGTCAATCTGAATGAGCCCTTATGCTGATTTATATCAATATTTATGTCAATATGATGCAAAAAAGAAGATTTTTGACTTCTCAACAAATGTTATTGTAGATACACTGCCTTAAGCTCAAATGTCTTATCAAATATAGGACAGTCTGGCTGTATCCAGCTACTGCCTATTTGAAAGCTGGTGCTGTATTCCTGATTCCTGGTTGGTTTTCCTGATTCCAGCTACAGTATCTCACAAAAGTGAGTACACCCCTCACATTTTTGTAAATATTTTATTATATATTTTCATGTGACAACACTGTAGTGAGTGTACAGCTTGTATAACAGTGTAAATTTGCTGTGCCCTCAATATAACTCAACACACAGCCATTAATGTCTAAACTGCTGGCAACAAAAGTGAGTACACCCCTAAGTGAAAATGTCCAAATTGGGTCCAAAGTGTCAATATTTTGTGTGGCTACCATTATTTTCCAGCACTGCCTTAACCCTCTTGGGTGTGGAGTTCACCAGAGCTTTACAGGTTGCACTGGAGTCCTCTTCCACTCCTCTATGACGACATCACAGAGCTGGTGGATATTAGAGACCTTGTGCTCCTCCACCTTCCGTTTGAGGAGGCCCCACAGATGCTCAATAGGGTTTAGGTCTGGACACATGCTTGGCCAGTCCATCACCTTTACCCTCAGCTTCTTTAGCAAGGCAGTGGTCGCCTTGAAATTGTGTTTGGGGTCGTTATCATGTTGGAATACTGCCCTGCAGCCCATTCTCTGAAGGGAGGGGATCATGCTTTGCTTCAGTATGTCACAGTACATGTTGGCAATCATGGTTCCCTCAATGAACTGTAGCTCCCCAGTGCCGGCAGCACTTAAGCAGCCCCAGACCATGACACTCCCACCACCATGCTTGACTGTAGGCAAGACCCACTTGTCTTTGTACTCCTCACCTGGTTGTCGCCACACACGCTTGACACCATCTGAACCAAATCAGTTTATCTTGGTCTCATCAGACCACGGGACATGGTTCCAGTAATCCATGTCCTTAGTCTGCTTGTCTTCAGCAAACTGTTTGCGGGCTTTGTTGTGCATCATCTTTAGAAGAGGCTTCCTTCTGGGACGACAGCCACGCAGTCCAATTTGATGCAGTGTGCATCGTATGGTCTGAGCACTGACAGGCTGACCCCCCCCCCCCTTCAACCTTTGCAGCAATGCTGGCAGCACTCATACGTCTATTTCCCAAAGGCAGCCTCTGGATATGACGCTGAGTACGTGCACTCAACTGCTTTGGTCGACCATGGCGAGGCCTGTTCTGAGTGTAACCTGTCCTGTTAAACAGCTTTATGGTCTTGGCCACCATGCTGCAGCTCCGTTTCATAGACTTGGCAATCTTCTTATAGCCTAGGCCATCTTTATGTAGAGCAGCAATTGTTTTTTTCAGATCCTCAGGAGTTATTTGCCATGAGGTGCCATACTGAACCTCCAGTGATCAGTATGAGAGATTGAGAGCAAAAAAACACCAAATTTAACACACCGGCTCACCATTCACACTTGAGACCTTGTAACACTAACGAGTCTCATTACACCGGGGAGAGAAAATGGCTAATTGGGCCCAATTTGGGCATTTTCACTTAGGGCTGTACTCACTTTTGTTGCCAGCGTTTTAGACATTAAAGCGGAGTTCCGCCCACATAAATTGTTTGTGGTTTTTTTGCTGGCATCCACCTAGTTAGTATTCATTACACAAATAAAGTAATTGTTAGCTTTAAATCCGGGTAGTCTTCCTATTTATTTTGTACTTGCAGTGCTGATTTTTCCTTTACTGGGCATTCCCATCTTAGCTGTGGGCATGTGAAGCCCACTCGCACCCTCCTCGAGTCTCTTCCTGGATAAGGTGCATGCTGGGTAAAGTAACCT
>BLSH010113818.1:213466-228332 GCA_018402905.1 Glandirana rugosa | reverse complement strand
CAAGACCGGAGTGGTAAGCAACTCGCCGTAAGTCCGGATGGTATATTGCAACTTCCAAGACAGCCGATGAGCGTGGACTCCTTCCACAAAGTGAACACGTACATCGACCGTGTCTAACTGGTGCAGGAAAGGAACGTTGTCCTCGAAGTGGTTGTGGTCGTCGTGGTGCTGGTGCAGGGAATAAACTGTGAGAGGAGTAAGACCTACGTTTACATGATAAATCGTGTTTAAATATAATAAAAAATTTGGCCGTTATACGTTAAAACACGTTCTTTATGTGTCGTTCCACGTTTACATGATACATCGGGATAAATAATAAGAAAACAAGTGAAACACCTTCCTCAGGTGCGAGTAGCCGACAGAACCTTCAACGTTATATGGTAGGCCTGAATGCCGCTCAACGAATGGTGAGGCCAGAACAAGTACAGGCGATAGCTGATTGGGTGGCTGACAATGTCTCCAGTTCCTTCACATTGTCTCCCACCTGGTCCCTTATGCTTTTTGATGACTCTGCTGGTGTGCTTTCCGCCCTGCCCCAGAAGTGGAAGACATTGAGTGCACCGATGCCCAACCACTTCTGTTTCAGGATGAGGACATGGAAACACCACCGCAGCCCGTCTCTGATGATGATGAAACACAGGTGCCAACTGCTGCAGCTTTCTACAGTGTGCAGACTGACAAGGAGGGCAGTGGTGAAGAGTGGGTGGAAGATGATGTGGAGGATGACGAGGTCCTAGACCCCACATGGAATGAAGGTCATGCGAATGACATGTGCAGTTTGGAGGAAGAGGTGGTGGTCGCACAGAGGCACCAGCACAGCAAAAGAGGAAGCAGGTTGCAAAAGCGGAGCAACCGTCGCCTAGACAGTACGCCTGCTACTACCCACCGCACCCAGGGACCTAGCACACCAGAGGCAGCTCAAAGGAGTTCCCTGGCGTGGCAGTTCTTCAGACAGTGTGCCGATGACAAGACACAAGTGGTTTGCACGCTGTGCAATCAGAGTCTGAAGCGAGGCATAAATGTTCTAAACCTGAGCACAACCTGCATGACCAGGCATCTACATGCAAAGCACAAGTTGCAGTGGAATAATTACCTGAAAATCCAAGAAAGGTCTCGGGCTCCTCCTGCTTCCTCTTCTGCTGCTACCTCGGCCTCTTCCTCCACCCCTACAGTGCCAGTGCCACCTGTCACCCAGCAAACAGACGATGTGACAGCAACGCCACCATGTCCGCCACCATCCCCAAGCATTTCCACACGGTCCCATGGAAGCTGACAGCTGTCCATCTCCCAAACACTGGAGAGAAAGAGGAAGTACCCCCCTACCCACTCGCGATCCCTGGCCCTGAATGCCAGCATTTCAAAATTCCTGGCCTTTGAAATGCTGTCATTCCGTCTGGTGGACACGGACGGTTTTAAAAACCTGATGGCGGTGGCTGTCCCATAGTACGTGGTTCCCAGCCGCCACTTCTTTTCCAGGCGAGCCATCCCTTCCCTGCACAAATAAGTCGGGGAGAAGATCAAGTGTGCACTGCGCAACGCCATCTGTGGCAAGGTCCACATAACCACTGATACGTGGACCAGTAAGCACGGGCAGGGACGCTATATCTCGCTTATTGCACACTGGGCAAATGTAGTGGCGGGTGGGCCTGAGGTGGATAGCAGTTTGGCGCATGTCCTTCCACCACCGAGGCTTGCAGGGCAATTCTTTTTGCCTCCTGTTGCCTCCTCCTCCCTCTCTGCTTCCTCCTCCTCTACCACCTCCTCATCCGCTCAGCGTAACACCTTCACCACCAACTTCAGCACATCCAGGGGGAAACGACAGCAGGCTGTTTTAAAACTGATATGTTTGGGGGATAAACCTCACACTGCGCAGCAGCTGTGGACGGGCATTGAACAACAGACAGATGAGTGGTTGTTGCCACTGAGCCTAAAGCCCGGCCTGGTGATGTGCGATAATGGGCGAAATCTTGTAGCAGCTCTGGGCCTAGCCGGTTTGACGCACATCCCTTGCCTGGCGCATGTGCTGAATTTGGTGGCTCAGAAATTTCTAAAAAATGACCCGGGTATGTCAGAGTTGCTGCAGAAAGTGCATGCCGTCTGTGCACGCTTTCGGCGTTCTCACCCTGCTGCTGCTCGCCTGTCTGTGCTGCAGTGGAACTTCGGACTTCCCACTCACCACCTCCTATGGGACGTGCACACAAGGTGGAACTCCGCCTTGCACATGCTGGAGAGACTGTGCGAGCAGCAGCAGGCAATAGTGGAGTTTCAGCTGCAGCACGCACGGGTCAGTCGCTCTGTGGAACAGCACCACTTCACCACCAACGAGTGGGCCTCCATGCGAGACCTGTGTACCATATTGCGGTGTTTCGAGTACTCCACCAACATGGCCAGTGCCGATAACGCTGTTCTCAGCGTTATTATCCCACTTCTGTGTCTCCTTGAATAAACACTTCGGGCGATGATGGAGTATGTGGCACAGGAGGAAGAGGAGGAGGAAGAGGGGTCATTTCCATGGGTATCAGGCCAGTCATTCACAAGTGGCTCGGAGGGTGGGTTCCTGCACCAGCATAGGCCAGGTAAAAAAATTTCAAGCCAGGGTACAGTTCTGGAGGATGAGGAGGACGAGGATGATGAGGAGGAGGAACCGTGTTCACAGCAGGATGGCACCAACGCAGCTCATGGGCATCACTGAAGCATGGCTGTGGGGATACGGAGGACACAGATGATACACCTCCCACAGAGGACAGCTTGTCTTTGCCTCTGGGCAGCCTGGCACACATGAGCGACTACATGCTGCAGTGCCTGCGCAACGACAGCCGAGTTGCCCACATTGTAACTTGTGCTGATCACTGGGTGGCCATCCTGCTGGATCCCCGTTACAAGGACAACATGCCGTCCTTAATTCCCTCACTGGAGCGTGATCGGAAGATGCACGACTACAAGCTCACGCTGGTAGACGCACTGCTGAGGGCATTCCCAAATGACACCAGGTGCTCATTGGAAGCACAAAGCGAAGGCAGTGGAGGAGGAAGAGTTCACCAACGCAGCTGTGGCACCGCCAGCACCTCAGAAGGCAGAGTTAGCAAGGCCGAAATGTGGAAAAGCTTTGTCAGCAGCACGCCACAACAAACAGCCACCAGCTGATAGGCAACGTCTAAGCAGGAGGCAGCATTTCAGCAACATGGTGGAACAGTATGTGTGCACACGCCTACACGTACTGACTGATGGGTCTGCCCCATTCAACTTCTGGGTCTCCAAATTGGGTACATGGCCTGAGCTTGCCCTTTATGCCTTGGAGGCGCTGGCCTGCCCTGCAGCCAGTGTATTGTCTGAATGTGTGTTTAGCACGGCAGGGGACGTTATCACAGACAAGCGCAGCCGCCTGTCCACAGCCAACGTGGACAAGCTAACGTTTATTAAAATGAACCAGGCATGGATCCCACAAGACTTGTCTGTACCTTGTGCAGAATAGACATTTATACCGGCCTCACACAGCCACTGGTATACTTAAGTGAACTTATTCTTTTTTTTTGAGGCCTCCTCAACCTCCTCCTCCATTTTTTTTTTTAAATGTGATTTTAAGTTATTTCCCTATCCACATTTGTTTGCAGGGCACTTGTCCTACTTGTACCCCCATTTTGCTTCCTTTTGCACCCTCTAGCCCTTTCCAGGACTTTTTTAGAGCCATTTTAGTGCTGAGTTCGGGTCACCGTTGACTTAAATGGGGTTCGGGGTCAAGTTCAGGTCAAGTTTGGGGCCGAACTCAAACTTTTTCGCGAAGTTTGGCCGAACCCGCCGAACCTGAACATCCAGGTGTCCACTCAACTCTAATTATATGCATTAACATAAAAAAACCTTCTGTGTGTAGCAGCCTCTCCAGCACCCCCTAATTACTTACCTGAGCCCCATCTCTCTCCAGCTATGTCCACAACTGTCTTAGACTCTCCTCCTGATTGGCCAAGACACAGCAGCGACGCCATTGGCTGCCTCGGCTGTCAATCAAAGTCAGTTAGCCAATCAGGGAGGAGAGGAGGCAGGGCCGGGGCAGGGCTCCATGCTTGAATGGACACACGGAGCTGTGACTCGGCTCGAGTGCCCCCATAGCAAGTCGGGGCACTCGACAGGAGAAAGGGGCCAGGTGTAGCGAAGAGGGACCCGAGAAGAGGAGGATCTGGGTTGCTCTGTGCAAAATTAACTACAACTTTTCAATCACTTTAACAACTGGGGACATTACATAGCAGCATTACAGCACCTTTACAAAAGAATGCTCAAACTACTGGCTGCTGCAGTCTGAGGGCAGAGTAATAAGTGCCAAATTGGTGCATGCAGCCCTAGGGGCACAGGTTAGGTACCAGTGTTGTAGAGTCTTATATAGACTATGATATGCAGCTACATGTTACCCTGATTGAACCACAAAAACATTGCTGTGAAGAGTCCATGTTTTCGAGCTTTCATAATCTGCTACTTCTGCTATAAATGTATGTTTTTTTTGCCATCCTCAACCTGTGCTTCGTTATTCTACAGTGTTTGCATGTTTTTGTCATCCTGAACCTGTTTAGTTTATTAAAATTCAAATTACAATCACTCCCTGACTAATCATTCGGCCAATTACCTATTATGTTATAGAACCAATTAGCATAGAGTTCACTAATGGAAGGACTGATTGCACAGAAACCAAAAAGATTTCATAGTTTGCGGTAGCCTTTGCAACAGCTTTATAACATGTTTTTCTTTTTTTATAGGAGCATTGCTTTGACTCTACCGAAAGGGCCAACAGTTATATCTGTGTACCAGAAATCTGCCGCTGAAAAGGAACTTGCTTGAATGAAACTGAATACTAGGAGGACTGTTGTCAGAAATAAACTGAGCCTGATTCAATCTCACTCTGCTAGACATTTTATTTACTCCCACGCATCCACAGCTCTCAGGTCACATTTCATGAAGAGTGTTAGAGTTCTAAAAGAAAGACGTACAGTTTCAGCCTGTTCTAGAACAATTTATCAACTTACTGCCCGTGTTATTCACTGTCTCTAGTAATGAAGTAGAAGTAAAGCTGTTTATTTCATGTCATATAAAATGAGGTCCATTTTCGGCAAACTATTGGCCTCCTCTTACTTATACATACTCCAGCCTCTAGTGTAACTGGCAGCTTCTGATGTAGTGCCATGTCTGGAGCCATCATGGATTGTGCCTCCCTAGATTTGTGGTAACAAATTTCCCTAGGCTGGCACACACTTCTGTGTTTCATTGGTATACATAGTATTTCCTCACCATGCTTAGTTGCAGGCACAGGCCCTTCTTACTTCATTTGTCACAGCTCCCTGGGTTCCCAGACACAACCATGTCGTATAAAGTCCTCAGATTCCCTCCCCCATAAACCCAGAAAGGCTACATCTGATGAGGCAGAGGTGGCTGGGCAAATGATCTGCAGCCAGGCGAGTGACCCTCCACTATCAGAACTGGCTTTCAGACAGTTTTGCTTGAGCCTGAAGAATGCAACTTCTCCAGAAGACTCATATGCTTCTTGAGTACTTCAGTTACACTGGGGTGGTCCTTTGTTCTTGGGCATTGGATCCCTCCAGGTGGACACAGGTACTCTGGACTTCACTGAGAGGGTAGCTGTTTATGAGAATATTCACGAGTAGCTGTTCTGAATTGTCTGAAGTAGTGATTCTCAGCTTGACTCTGTTGTTATGGAGTGTTATGGAAAGTATATGTTACCTTGACTGAGTCACAGAGAGATTGCCATGAAGAGTCCATCTGTAAGAAGAATGGATTCACTTCAGTATAAAGAATTCAGTATACTTCTTCCCATACCTCTGTACAAAAGGTAACTGTCAGATACACATTAAAGAGGCGGATGCATGCTCAAAAATTAGCATGCATGCTCAGCACTGATTTTGGTGCCCAGTGGCCTAAATAAACTCAAGGATAGCATTACCGTGCATGACCCTGCTTGTCTCCTGACCTGCCTCTGTTTTTTTGCCTCTTTGTTGTGACCATGGTCTGCTTTCCTGACTCTGCTTACTGCTTTCTGCCTTAGACTTTGATTGCCCAGCTGTTACAGACTTCGGCTTGCTTCCTAGGCTCTCTTTACTTCTGGATTTGGTACTATGCTGCTTGGCTGTTTCTGACCTCAGATTGTGCCTTGACTGTGCCTCTTTGTCTCCTGATCTGGTACCCTGCTCTTGACCGTGTCTGCTCTTGGTAACCTTAACCTAGTTCCTGAGACCTGTAACAGCACCACTGTGTCCTTGCACTTGGTTCCTGCTCCGTGATCCTCAGGTCTCTGCTCTACGTATCTGGCAGCCACACAGATCCAGTACAGTCTGCAACTCGGGCACTCATGCCACTTCATGCCCTCTCACTCTCTATCACCACCTTCAGGAGGGCTGAGCAGCACATGCAAGAGGAGCCCCCTCATATACTTGGTCTCTACCAGGTACGTGATACCATGTTTGTGCAGCTTTCATATGTTTGTGCAGCTTTATTTATTCTGCAGTATCTGCCTGTTTTCTGAGACCCTAAACATGTTTTGCATTATTGCTTCTAATTTTGCACCTGTTTAGTAAACTGCATGTTACAGTTACTACCTGTCTGATCATTCAGATTACCTATTCTGTTAAAGTATATAGTACTTTATTATGCGTTCAGTCCTAATTTTCTCATAGTTTAATTGTTCTTAGTATGTTATTAGTTGTTTGCAAATGAAGAGCTGCAGTAGGCATTTGCAGCTTGGAATACATATGCATTCTTTTACATATCTTAGACTTACTGTATATAGATGCTACATGCAGTCAGAAGAAGTTGAATTCTGGCAAATTATGCTTTATATAAGGTATTGGCATCAGCCTTTTGAGGGAGGAAACTGTTCGGCTGAGTTCATACTGGCATTAAAAGCGATAAAAACGCCCCTCAAACGCAATTGCAAATGATACAATGGACAGCACACAGTGCTATTCAAATGATCAAACCATAAAGCGTTAGCGTCACGTTAGTGTCACGTTAGCGTCACATTAGCGTCGCGTTAGCGTCACGTCACTTTGCTTTAAAACGAAGCCTTTCAACGCCTCCCATTCAAGTCTATGGTAATGCGCCACAACCACTCTGGCATACGGCTGTGGCGCACTTGCAGCGTGGTTGCGGCGTGTTAGTAGAATTTCAGCTGGTTGTTAAGGATCATGACCTTAACAACTCATCACCATCAGCTGTCAACGGGCTTCCCTGCTGACAGCTGAATGTGAAAACAAGCATTGCCAGCAAAATTGGTAAAAAAATGGCATAGGGTCCCCCTCCATCAATCCATACCAGACTCTTATCTGAGCATGCAGCCAGGCAGGTCAGGAAAAGGAGGGACAAGCAAGTGCCCCCCACCCCAAAGCATCTTGTACCCATGTTGATGGGGACAGGGGCCTCTTGCCCACAACTCTGGGCTGTGGTTGTGAGGGGCTGCGGGCAGGGGACTTATCGGAATCTGGAAGCCTTCTTTAAGTCCTTTATTAAAAATAAAAAAACAATGTTCCCCAAAGTAGATCCATTGTCAATCACAACGCCTCCACCACCAGCAGACCCGAGAAAAAAAAGAAAAGAGCTCCACTCATGCTAAAGGCTCCCTTGTGCATGCTGGGTCGGTGACATCACAAGGGGGTGGTGCCACCCGGTGACGTTGCCGGCTGGCCCTGCCCTTACCTATTTAAGAATTGTCAAGCGGCAGAGCAAGTAGGCAGGTGGGAGCTCTTTTTATTTTTTCGGGTCCAGTGGTGCGGCAGACATCGTGATTGACGATGGATCTACATCAGGGGACATTGTTTTTTATTTTTAATAAAGGGCTTGTCAAAAACTGTGTGTGTTTTTATTCTTGACCCTTTTTATGGTGAATCGGTAGGGGTACGTGGTACCCCATACTCATTCACATAGAGGGGGGCCGGGATCTGGGAGACCCCTTGTTAAAGGGGCTTCCAGATTCCGATAAGCCCCCTGCCCGCAGACCCCCACAACCACAGCCCAGGGTTGTGGGGAAGAGTGCTTTGGGGTGGGGGGGCAGAGCTCCCCCCTGCCCCAAAGCACTCCCCCATGTTGAGGGCATGTGGTCTGGTATGGTTAGGGGGTGCACGTGCTCTTCCCCTCCCTTTCCTGACCTGCCGGGCTGCATGCTTGGATAAGGGCCTTGTATGGATTTTGGGGGGGACCCCACGCTATTTTTTTTACACGTGCATTAGTGCTATAGGAGCATTTTATAAGCGTCAGTATTTTGAGCAAATGTGAATAAGCCCTTACTGAGAACAGTGCAGCCAAAGAGTGGGGTTTATGTCTGTGTTGGGCTTATAGAAAAATATAGTTGCCTTTGATCAGTTTTGATTTTCTGAAGCTGAAGTTTAGTGATTTTTTTAAAATCAGCACCAGAGAAGGTACTTACATGAATGATGAGTGTCCCTGTGCTGCTGGCTGCTCTTTTCCCTTAAATCTTTAATCTTCTGCCTCTTGGATAGTGGGCAGGGGCAGGGAAACCCTGAAGTACCCAAAGATCACAGCTGCAGGGTTTAATTTGAGTGATTCCGCCTGCACATGCACTTTCCAAGCCCTTTCTCTTTTTGCCCCCCACTCCATTCAAAGAAGCTGTACTATCGGCTTCCACAATAAAAAGTGCTCTATGAATAGAGGAGGTAGATGTTTAATTCATATGCTCGTCCTCCATTCATAGTGAGCTTTTCATTGTGGGAACTGCCAGTATGACTTCTGTAAATACAGCGGGGGGTAGAAAGAGCAGGCATAGTCAGCACTTTTGACAGATGCCTGTGACAGGTGGAGTCACTCGTATTAAAGTAGTTCCCTGCATTAAGAGCCGGTTCACACTGAGGCGACTTGTCAGGCGACTTGAGTTGCCTGACAAGTCGTCTCCATGCAGTGCAATGGAACCGTTCTAATAGGAGCGACTCAGGTCGCTCCGACTTAGTAAAAGGTTCCTGCACTATTTTTGGGACGACCTCAACGCGACTTGCATTGACTTCTATGGATAGAATTCTCCTTGCAAGCCGCGCTGAGGTTGCCTCGAGCGGGGAGACTTGCTTCGCCCTGCAAGTCGAGCCGCTCCAGTGTGAACCGGCTCTAAGGTAAAAAATGTCCTAGTAGTAGTATGGCCACCCTAACCCAACCCAAATACTTACCTGAGCCCAGTCAGTGTCTCTCTCCCCTTTCTCATAGGCAGTAGTGGAAGCCATTGGCTCCTGCTGCTGTCAATCAAATTTGGTGGGCATGGGGGAGGGGCTGAGTCACGCTATGTGTGTAAATAGACACACAAATCCCTGCTCTTGAGCTAGCCCACAGGTGTGCCACCATAGGAAGCAGCTTGCTATGATGGTGCACCAAGAAGAGAAGAAATCAAGAGCGCTGGCAGGGAACCCCAGAAGAGGAGGATCGGGCCACTCTGTGTAATACCCTTGAACAGAATAGCTAAGTGTAGCCAGGAGTTCAAAAGTGCTCCTTTAACATAGAGACATTATTGCCTATGAATGCTATGAAGTTTTCCCCTAGTGCTGAGGTTGTTAAATGTAATGGTCATGTGAGAAATGCTGCCTTGTGGGACCTGTAGTGTCACAGAGGAAACTTGTCATCAGATCCTGCAGAGGAAGGACTCTAGTTCCCAGTGTGCAATGCTGTAAGTTAAGGCTCTTGGGTGGAACAATGCTTTGTGGGAGAAAGTATATAAATGAGGGGAGGAGCTGGCTTCCGTCTCTTGGGACGGCGTGATCGATCACAGGAGACCTGTGTGCCTTGTCAGCTGGATTGCAGCCTGCGGCCTACATCTAGTGATCCAGCCGGCTGAATTTGTACAGTGACCCAGCGTGCTGCTGTGATACTGAGTTGCAGTGAGAGACCTTTGGGACCAGCATATCAACACCTGAATTTGTTCCAGAGTCAGCGGTAGCAGCAGCGTCCACAGAGATCGATCGGGAGAGCTGTAGGGAGTACAGTGGAAGTCGTTTTCCCCAAAGAGCAAGCGGATATCATCAGTTCCAGTGCTTTCACCATCTTCTGAGCAGCCGGACTGCTTTTGTGTTCCTCCATCAGGGTGGTGAGCAGGCGTTAGCCTATACATTACAGTGCATATTTGTCTATACCATACAAGGAAAGACAGGCCTAGCTCCTACTGTGGATTACAATTGTCATTAAGTGCACAGACTTGCTGTTAAACAAAAAATTACTTTTAAATTAGTGGTCTTCAAAAATAGGCATTGCATTAATTCAGTGAAGTTTGATACCTTTGTGCCTTCTCTAAGGCTCCTTTCACACTGAGGCGCTTTACAGATGCTATTTAGTTAAAAATATAGCCTGTAAAGCGCCTCAAAAATCCCCCCCAATCCACCCCAATGTGAAAGCCTGAGTGCTATCACACTGGGGCGGCATGCTTGCGGGACGTTACAAATAGTCCTGCAAGCAGCATCTTTGGGGAGGTGAGGGGAGCGGTAATATACAGCTCCTCTATCGCCCCTGCCATTTAAATGAATGGCAAGCGCTTCCGAAGCGGCTGCACACCGCTTCGGTAACGCCGAGCACTGCCACTTTTAACCCCTTGTGGGGGGTTAAAAGTGCCGCGCTCCCGACTGAATAGCAGAGCCATATTGCCGGTAAAACTCTGCTAAAACTAGTGGGGTTTTACCGTGGCTAAGCTGCAGTGTGAAAGTAGCCTTAAGGATCATTGAACACAGTAATTCAGGTACCTACTTCTCAATTAACCAAGCCGGCAGAAAATCAACTGAGCTTTGCAGCAGGACTACTACCATTGTAGTTACTACTTCTCACATGACCCTATTCTCTTAAAGAACTCTTTGGATAAGAACAGGAGAATTTATTCAGTTACATACTAAAGTTGTTGGTTTATGCTTTAGAATATAACTAAACTGCTATAGAATTGTATTAAGATTGTATACATCCAATTGAGTGGTATCAATATACCTAGAAGTCATCACTACATATTTACTTGTATTTAAATATAGAGAGTTCATTAATGTATATTGATTCAACATTTAAATAATCCTTGCATCTTGTGTCTTCTCTGACTGCGGGATATTTGATTAAGCTCAATGGGAAAATTGGAAATGTATATTGGATAGAGTTGATAAAGAAAGGTTAAAGGTAAAGTGAATATTTCATCAATCCCCATTAATCAAACACCATATTTCAGTTAAAGACTATATTTTATGATCCTTCATTGTGACCTTATCTGTTATTAGTGCATTTGAATAAGTGAGTTTCTGCTTTAAAGTTTATCTTTTGCAAACAAGTAAATATTTTGACCTTAGAAGTTGGTGTGGTCTCAATTAATATATATCAGTGTGAACTAACAATGACATTGCAATATGAGCGAACCCAGAGTGTCAGGGGCAGTGGAGGACTCTCAGAGTATTGGAGACCAAGGGGGAATTGATTTCTTAACCTGTTAACAACCGCCCTATAGTAAAATAATGGCTACAGGGCGGTTGCTTAACTCTGGGAGGGCGTACTATGACGTCCTGCCATGAACGCGCTTCTCACGCGCCCCCTGGGGCACGCACACGGGAAGATCCGTAACCGCCGCGTCCTGGGGACCTAGCGCTACATGGATCGCGGTGAATAGCCGCTCACAGCGGCCTTTTACCACGTGATCGCTCGAGTGATCACATGTAAACAAGCCGGTGGAAGTGCCGGCTTTTCTCTCCCCTCTCTGCACAGATCGGTGCAGTGTGTGAGGAGAGGGGGGAGAGAGCAGATGCTGCAGTGCTGTGGACAGGATGTGTAGTGCCCTCAGCGCTGCTAAGTGACAGGCTGCACCCCACCATGCATCCATCCATGCTCACCCATCCAGCCATCCTCACCCAGCCATGCTCACCCATCCAGCCATGCATGCTCATCCACCCATTCATGCTCGCCCAGCCATCTATCCATTGTCACCCAGCCATCCATCCATGCTCACCCAGCCATCCATCCATTGTCACCCAGCCATCCATCCATGCTCACCCAACCATCCATCCATGCTCACCCAGCCATGCTCACCCCTCCATCCTTGCTCGCTCACCCAGCCATGCTCACCCATCCATCCATGCTCATCCAGCCATCCATCCATGCTCACCCAGCCATCCATCCATGCTCACCCATGCAGCCATGCTCACCCACCCAACCATTCTCTCCCATCCATGCTCACCCACCCAGCCATGCTCACCCATCCATCCATCCATGCTCACACACCCAGCCGTACTCACCCATCCATCCATGCTCAGTCATCCCCATTAATGCTCATCCATACGCATCGGTGCTCAGTCATCCTCATTTGTGCTCATCCATCCCCATCCATGCTCATCCATCCCCATCCGTGCTCATCCATCCCCATCTGTGGTCAGTCATCCCCATCCATGCTCAGTCATCCTCTTCCGTGCTCCGTCATCCCCATCCGTGCTCATCCATCCTCATTCGCGCTCAGTCATCCCCAATCAATGCTCAGTCATCCCATCCATGATCAGTCATCCCTATCCGTGCTCATCCATCCCCATCCATGCTCATCCATCCCCATCCGTGCTTTGTCATCCCCAACCATGCTCAGTCATCCCCAACCGTGCTCATCCATCCCCATCCACGGCTCATCCATTCCCATCCATGGCTCATTTGTGCCTCATTCATTCTCATCCATGACACATCAATGCCACTACAGTGCCCATCCATGCCCCTACAGTGCCCATCCGTGCCACTACACTGCCCATCCGTTCCACTACAGTGCCCATCCATGCCACTACAGTGCCCATCCATGCCACTACACTGCTCATCTGTGCCACTACACTGCCCATCCGTGCCACTACAGTGCCTATCCATGTTACTATAGTGCCCATCCATGCCACTACAGTGCCCATCCATGCTCATCCATCCCCATCCATGCTCAGTCATCCCCATCCATGCTCAGTCATCCCCATCCATGCTCAGTCATTCTCTTCCATGCTCTGTCGTCCCCATCCGTGCTCATCCATCCTCATTCGTGGTCAGTCATCCCCATCCATGCTCATCCATCCCCATCCATGCTCAGTCATCCCCATCCATGCTCAGTCATCCCCATCCTTGCTCATCCATCCCCATCCACGGCTCATCCATCCCCATCCATGGCTCATTTGTGCCTCATTTATGCTCATCCATACCACATCAGTTCTCATCTGCGACACATCCGTGCCACTACAGTGCCCATCCATGCCACTACAGTGCCCATCCGTGCCACTACAGTGCCCATCCATGCCACTACAGTGCCTATTCGTGCCACTACAGTGCCCATCCATGCCACTACACTACTCATCCGTGCCACTACACTGCCCATCCGTGCCACTACAGTGCCTATCCATGCCACCACAGTGCCTCACAATAGTGTAAAAGGTAGACTTAGATTTGAAATGTATGCCTCTAGAACACCTGACGGTGCTCCCTGCATGTTGGGCCTCTGTATGTGGGCAGGCTGTATAAAAGTGTCACACATGTGGTATTGCCATACTCGGGAGGAGTAGCAGAATATTTTTTGGATTGTCATTTTTGCTAGGTACATGCTGTGTGTTAGAAATATCGTATAAATGGACAACTTTGTGTAAAAAAAATGCGTTTTCATTTTCTTTCCACATTTTCCAAAAACTTGTGGAAAAAATTACATGTTCAAAAGACTCATTAGCCTCATAGAATATACGTTGGGGTGTTTGCTTTCCAAAATGGGGTAATTTTTTGGGTGTTTCAATTGTCCTGGTGTTCCATGACCTTCAAAATTGCAAGAGGTAGTCAAGAAATGATATGTGTAATTTATGTCCCTAGAACGCCTGATGGTTCTCCCTGCATGTTGGGCCTCTGTATGTGGCCAGGCTGTGTAAAAGTCTCACACATGAGGTATCGCCATACTCAGGAGGAGTAGTAGAATGTGTTTTAGGGTGTAATTTGTGATATGCATATGCTGGGTGTGATAAATAACCTGTTAATATATGACAATTTTGTGGGGGAAAAAAAGAAAAAAATCTTCATTTTGCAAAGAACTGTGGGGAAAAATTTCAACTTCAAAAAATTCATTATGCCTCTTACTAAATACCTTGGAATGTCTTTGTTCCAAAAAGGGGTCATTTAGGGGGTATTTGTACTTTTCTGGCTTGTCAGGGTCTCAAGAAATGAGATAGGCCGTTAGTACATCAGGTGTGATCAATATTCAGTGATTGGCACCATAGCTTGTAGACTCTATAACCTTCGCAAAGACCAAATAATATACAGTAATTTGTTTTTTTAGCAAAGATATGTAGCAGTATACATTTTGGCCAAAATTTATGAAGAAAAATTACTAATTTGCAAAATGGTATAACAGAAACAAAGAAAAATGTGTTTTTTTACAAAATGTTTGGTCTTTTTTTAATTATAGCGCAAAAAAATTAAAAACCCAGCGGTGATTGAATACCACCAAAAGAAAGCTCTATTTGTGTGAAAAAAAGGACAAAAATTGGTTTGGTTGTTAAGGGGATTTAACCACTTAACAACCGCCCCATAGACAAATGACGTCTACAGGGCGGTTGCTTAATTCTGGGAGGACGTCTATTGACGTCCTCCCAGAATCGCGCTTCCCGCGCGCCCCCTGGGGCGCGCACACGGGAACATCCGTGACCGTCGGGTCCGGGGGACCCGACTGATCACGGATCGTGGTGAATGGCCGCTGTGAGCGGCCTTTCACCACGTGATCGCGCCGTCAAATGACGGCGTGATCACTTGTAAACAAGCCGGCGGAAGCGCCGGCTTTTCTCTCCTCTCCGCACCGATCGGTGCATTGTGAGAGGAGAGAGGGGGAGAGAGGAGGTGCTGCAGCGCTGGGAATTGTTGGTTTGGTTAAAAACAG
>BLSH010113818.1:177633-188656 GCA_018402905.1 Glandirana rugosa | reverse complement strand
CGGCCAACTGAATTTTCACTTAGACGGTACTTACGCGTAGTGAAATACTTTTACGATCGACGGACCGATAATACTCCAGAGAGATCGAAGTTTTGGAAAAATCAATGACGAAATATTGTTCATACGTCCAAACTTATATTAGTCTTAAATATCGACGTACAAGGACCACATCGTGGGAGATCAATCCATCCACGATCTTCAATCTAAAAAGACATCTCATCCTTTTAAATCTGTCCGGATCATTCCACCGATCCGGACACCCTCACCGAGTCACATCACGACCCACTGAGTGTCCACCACAGTAGTGACAGCTCCTCCCCAGCTGGGCTGACCCCGGGTATTTGAGGAGGCCTGCTCCCTGCCAATCTGGGTTGGGGATTGGTCAGGGCTCCTCAAATTACCCCTGGTGGCTCCACCTCCCCTCTACGCTGATGACACCACCTGTGAGTCACCCAGCACTACACTGAGCCACTCCCACAGGCCTAGCCACCTTACTAGGCCTGTCTAAATTTTCCTACTCTACAGAAAAATCTAACTTCTAGCACCTACCTAACTAGAGGGTGCTACACCAGGAACATGCAGCTATAAATTCTGATTATATTCAAACCTGCATACTTGTTATAAAGCAGTAACTAAAAAGGTTTTGAAGCTAGAGAGACCTCATAATAGCCAGGCAGCTAGCATTTTCATAAAGTGATGCGCATTCATGGCAGATTCACTTTTAAGTCAACCGGCTTGGACAAACATGGAGGCTGTCATTCCAGACTATCTCTTTCTGTAAGTGACAGTTGCCTGGCTGATCTATTTGCTTAAATTTCTTCTGGGAGAGTGACTTTGTTGGCTGCATTCTTGTTCTGGGTGTTGGGAAGCCATAGGCAACTAGTATTTTTAGAGGGACATCAGCAACTCGCACTTTTCTCTTAACACAGGTCTTCCCGCATGCATCGTACGGACCTGACAGTGGGGGGCTTTACACACAATCTGGTGGCAGCCACCAGAATTATGTACAAAACTGAAAAGGCAGACTCCCAACCCCCCATCCCCCCCCCCCACACACACACACACACACACGTGCGAGCGCTTGGGCCAACCATGAATTTCAGGCTCCGCTTGCCCATCTGCAGGCCCGGGACCGATATGGCGGGTAGAGGGGAAGGAGAAGATGGGATGCACATCTGCTCTCCTCCCCTTCTTTCTGTGACCTGAAAAGTGGCATGTATGAAGTCACTTCCGGGCCACCCTGTCACTTTCCCTGGCCAGTGCATAGCCCGGAAAGGGATGTATTGCAATGCGATCTGCATTGCATTCAGTGGAGCCCAGAGCAGGGGGAGGCAACCTCGGCCCTCCAGCTTTGGTGAAACTACAAGTCCCATGAGACATTGCAAGACCCTGACAATCACAGGCATGTCTCCTAGAGGCATGATGGGATTTGTAGTTTCACTACAGCTGGAGTGCCGAGGTTGCCTATCCCTGGCCCAGAGTAGACATGCAGAAGACCCTGCATGTCTCATTAAAGAGAACCTGTCACCTAAAATGATCACCCAGGCACATAAATCCCCCCCCCCAAAAGAAAACTTTGAGACCCCCCACATATACAAACATAAACGTATACATCAGGGGTGTGAAAACGTTGATTGCAATACATTAGTGTGTTTTTTACTGAAATTTTACATTTCCTAGACCAGTGGTTCTCAACTCCTGTCCTCAGGACCCACTAACAGGCCAGGTTTGCAGGATAACTGAAATACATCACAGGTGATATGATTTGCTGCTCAATGATTGCAGTATTCTAGTCTGCATCTCCCCAAGGTAATACTTAAAATCTGGCCTGTTGGTGGGTCCCCGAGGACAGGAGTTAAGAACCACTGTCCTAGACCTTTGTGGTAATATCAAGTGACATAAAAAATTGTACCTACCACTATTTTATGCTTTAGGGTGTCTGCTTCCAGAAAATATATTATGTTTAGGGTTTTTTGTAATCTTCAGGTCTAAAATGATTTTTTAAACATGTGTGCAAAAAATGTAAAGATGGATCTGGCAGCAAAAGGGTTAATGTGCAAGTCAATGACTACTATTTTTGTACATATGTAGCACCCCCCATAGTGTAGGTGCTTTTACTTTTGTAGATTTTTGATAGGAGAGGAAAAATCTAGTCAGGCCTGACTGTAAGTGCAGGCCTGAATGTTTTGATCTGGGCTGGGAGTGGCTCAGGGGTGGGGCTGGAGATGGAGGGAATCTACACTCCTTGGAGATTCCTCCCCTTGAGCTGGGAAAGCTCTAGAAGGGGGATGGATGAGGAGGGGGTCACTTCCTGATGTATGACAAGGAGCCTTGACCAATCCACAGGCTGGGTTGTCAGGGGGCAGGCTTCCTTAAATACAGCGATCTGCCAGCAGGTGTCAGGAGAGTTCGGGTGGAAGAGATGAGGATGTAGCTGGAGGTGCGGAGCAGGCCTCGCCCCGGTCTAAGGGGAAGGAGAGCCATTAGACCGCAGGACAGGCAGGATGAATCTGGAAGATGGATGGGCTGGGAGTTGTAGTTCATCCAAGGCCCAGCTAGCACCAACGTACTTAGCTACACAACACAGAGTCAACGGTTTCAGGAAAAGAAACCTGTGATTCTTACCCACAAAGGGTGGTTCTGAGGTCTTGCATGCGGCTGCAGCAGGCCTCTCCATATGCTAGCTGTGGTGAAAAGGAGGTGTCATGTAGGTCTGAATAAATTTCCTTTCGGACCAGGGAAACAAGTGTAACGGTCAGCAAGTAGTGTGCTGGAGAGAGGAAAGGAGAAGAGTAACGGTCAGTAAGTAGTGTGCTGGAGGAGAAGAAGTTATACCGGAGGTGTATATAGTAGATCCCATGTTCAATTACTGGGCATCCCACAGTCATCCCTAATCCCTATCCAAGTTCAAACCCCTAAAAAAACAACAAAACAAAGTACCGGCCTGTTCAGTGACTTTGTGTGATTGAGGGCAGTGGACAGGTGGACCATAACTATCAGCCACTCTTGAGGGAGCACATGGCTACACATAGGTCACAACATTTTAATATCTATACAAGAGACCAGAAGTTAGTATGCATTCCTATTCTTCAAAGACAGCTAGGAGTGAAAGGGCATGAACCCAGATACAGATCTTTAAACTTAGCAATAAACACTGGAGAGAAATTGAATATCCCTATGGTTTAAGTTGACAGGTACAGGTAATGAAAGGTTCTGGAATCCTCAACCAGGTAAGGTGGTCTTTATCAAACAGGGCCCCTTTCTCTCACACTCCTACTGCTTCTCTGATAATAGATGTATTTTACCCTAGCCATACATACATACAGACTCAATTGTTCTAGCAGAATGATCAGATCCATAAATGATCCTGTTTGACAAATTTCAGTGCACAGTAAGCAATCTCCAAATCTCTAAACACAACAAAACATATTATTCACATGATTATGATGATTTAATTCCACAATCTAGTTCAGCAGGTTTGTGTTCAAACAGTAGTAGGTTTGTTTGTTTTTAGCCAATGTTCACTGAACAGGTTGTCAAAGGTCAGATTCAATTGAAAAATACCCAATAAAATAAGTGTAATGGCAAAACTTTATTTTTTATCCATTTATTTTTTTTTAGTTTTAGATGACTTAGGGCGGTGGTTTTCAACCTCAGTCCCCCAATGAGCCATGTTTTGGGAATTTCTCTTAGATAGCTGTCCAAAATATCAAGCCATTGACTCTGATTTAAAGCACCTGTGCAAGATAAAGGAAAACCTGCAAACATGGCCTCTTGGGGGTACTTGAGGACTGAGGTTGAGAACCACTGGCTTAGGGGAGGGTTGGGCATTCTGTCAAGTTTTCGTTGCTGTCTGTAAAGATTCACCCCTCTGTTTGTCCTGATGGCTATTGCCATTGAAACAGAAAGTGAGAGAAAAGCCAACAGCAAAAGGTGAGGCAAACTATCCAATTGGGACAAATATTCTGGTGACAACTGTCTTAAATGGGAATCCACCTCACTTTAGGAAGGTTTCCTCTCACTTCCTGTTATGCCTCCAGATCCTCCCCAGCACAAAACAGACAGCAAAGAGTAACCTGAACAACCAGCGATTCAGGTTCCAGTTAAAGACTTTACTGGAGTTCCATACCAGAACAACATAACATTCGGTGCCACAATGGTCCCCTTTGTCAAGGTAACATACAGAACAATCAACATACGCTTGTAAAGCAAATGTATGTGTAGTCACCCTGCCCTATGAAGAAGTGTCAGTATAATTTTAGTCTTGCTAAGTGGTAAACATACGGAAGGGTCCAACTTCACCTGTATGCGAGGGTACCTTTCTCCATGAACACACTCACCAATGCCCAGGACCAGGCGGAGACTGCAATCATGTGAAAGTCTAACATTAAGGCAGGTTCCTGACTTAGAGATGAACCATGACACTGTGTACAGTAATAAAAGTACAGAGTTCCTCTGAAAGTACTGTCCCGTCACTACACACTGTAACTCGTTGTATGTTTGTATTAGGAGGGACACTGCTGAGCCCACGCCCTCTCCACCAGTCCAGCATACCTCACTCCCAGTAACAAAATGGGGTCGCACTGTGCACACCTATGTGACAAGGTCACAAATCTCCATATTGCAGGTTGGGTTCTGGTTTTTACTGGAAACCAACCGCTATGGAGGGAGCCAAAACATTGAACCCCTTGCTACCAGAAGACCAGACAACTATACCAGATATCACACCTAACAACTGGTTGTGTTGTAACTAAAAATAATGCTTAGTTACCCATAGCAACTACTGCTCCTCTTGTTAACTTGCATAGCAGTAGAGCTTTGTAACCCACATGTGCTTTACTGACCCAGGTTCTTTTGATATGCTAGAACCAACATGCACCCCTTTAAAAAAAACTTTAGGCCAAGCTCAGAACAGTTGATTCAACTTTACTAAAATACTTTTTAGTACAGTCCAACATGAACAGGCTGCCCAGGCAAACCTCAGAAGTGTAGTAGACCATATTGGCATTCTTCAGGTCTTGGTTGTTCTCCAGAACCTCTGTGCCTCCGTCAGATTGCAAGTCCCAGCAGCACCTTCCTTCCCTTTCTTTGTTTCCTCATTCTCCATTTCCCTACAAGGCAAATTTTAGTAGCTTATCACAATAACTACTAATCTCCAGTGGAGATTGTTTGCTCTACAGATTAAAAACATAGAAGTCGCCTTTTGAGACTTTATATGAGGTGTGCACAACTGATCGATGAAATTAACAAATATAAATACAATAAAACCATTTATTGCAGAATTATCACACATGAAAGAGTGGCAGAAACAAAGGCAGAGCCGATACAATTTTGCACATGGTTAACGATCACATTACATATAAAGTACAATAGTATGCACAAAATTCAAACACCCGACGCGTTTTGCGAGATAGGACTCGCTCTTCGGGGGGGTTGAAAAATATATCTGAAAATAACCAAAAAAGATAATGTCACACATGAGTAAATGGACAAATGGTAAGAGGGGCCTTACAGAGAGAGAAAGGACCCCATACTCGCCAATCGGCAACGCCTAGGTGCCTTGGCTATGTTCACCGAGGATAGCAGCAGTATGTGCTTGGGTATGTGCTAAGCTCAGCTCCCTTCCCAAGCACATACTGCTAATATTATTCAGCCCATGATATTCAGCCCATGTGTACCAGCCGTAAAGCTGAAGTATAGCCAAAAATGATTTGCAGCCCTACAGCTTAAAAGCGGCTTGCTCAGCAGGAACCAGATGACTTCCAGTCAGTGTGTGCAGCAGTCTGGCTTTTGTCGAAGGGACATGCTGGAAAACCAGTATCCGATCAGCGCTGGCAGCCAATGGGATTGTGTTACATACAGTGAAAGCAATGTAAGAACTTTTCTCAACAGAGCAGAAGGGAGAAGGGGTGGTTTCCTGTCGAGAGATTCTTCTATTGAATTCAGCCCAGAGACCTAAAGCTATTAATCACCATAACACCAGAAATACAAAGCCAGGAAAAGGATCATTGGAGTGAAGATTTCTCCAGGGTCCACGATGCAGGATATACTTAAAGTGGTGTTAAAGGCCCAAGGTCAACCTTCTCTGCGCAGCAACCCCCCAGCATCCCATAATACTTAACTGAGCCCCCTTATGATCCAACGATGTGCACAAGAGCCTCAGCTCTCCGGGGACTCTCCTTCCTCAATAGCTGAGGCTTAATCACAGCCAGTGACCCAATGAGGAGAGAAAGCGGACAGGGCTGCAAAAATATAAGATGCAAATAGGTTTGTTAGAGTAGGAAAATTGATTTGGCTGAGAGTCAGGCCTGGGTTGAATCTGGGTCAGTGTTGAGTGACTCAGGGAGGCTGGATGACTTGGCAAGCAGCTTCTCTGGTGCCTCCCTCTGTTTTCTGGAACCTTGGAGAAGCTTCCAGATGTAGTAGGTGGAGGTTAGGAGGAGATTTTTGGCATATTTAGGGGGGGTCCAGGCCTAAAGCTGTGTAAGGGGCCCAAAATTTCTGATGGCTGACCTGTCCGCCCTGCCCTCAGTATAATTTACACTTATTACACTGAATAGGAAAAGAAAATTAACCAATACCAGCAATCGGAAATCGTTTTTTATTGATCTGACTGTGATAAATAAAATAAGGGTAACATATCATAATTTATGAGGGTGTGTTTAGTGGCGGGGCAGGGTAGGGGTTGGGTGGGGCACCTGGTGGGGAGTAACTGTTAAGGCCTGGCTAGTAGCTCAGGACTTGAAATTATGAGCCCTGATATAGACTGTATATAGGAGAAGTGTCCCTGAAGTTTGTACCTGAAGTCAAATGGGCATCCCATAATTCCCAATCCCCATCCAAGTTCTAATCCCTCCAATAAATAACAAAAACAAAGTACTGGACTGTTTTTCTGATTCTAGGAGACTAAGAAAATTTGGTGTGTCTGGCTGTGCAAGGTGGGGGATCTAAGTTCATCTGCGGCCCTTAACCACTTGCCAATCAGCCGCCGTTATACGGCGGCAGGTCGGCTCTCCTGTGCAAACCACCGTAGGTGTACGGCGGTCTGTTCATGTGAGATAGCCCGCGGGTGGCCACCGCACATCGATCGTGGTGTATAGAGGTAGAACGGGGATCTGTAAACAAGGCAGATCCCTGTTCTGACAGGGGACATGTCTGAGATCTGCTGTTTCCAGTGATCGGGAACAGTGATCTCTGTCATGTCCCTAGCAGCCCATCCCCCTACAGGTAGAACACACTGAGGGAACACAGTTAACTCCTTGATCACCCTCTAGTGTTAATCCCTTCCCTGCCAGTGTCATTTATACATTGATCTGTGCATTTTTATAGCACCGATCAATGTAATAATGTCACTGGTCCCCAAAAAGCGTCATTTGGGGTCAGATATGTCCCCCGCAATGTTGCAGTCCCGCTAAAATTCGCTGATCGCGCCATTACCAGTAAAACAATAAAACAAAGTAAAAGTCCCTAAATTTATCCCATAGTTTGTAGACGCGATAACTTTTGCATAAACCAGTCAATATACGCCTATTGCGATTTTTTTTTTTTTACCAACAATATGTAGAAGGATATATATCAGCCTAAACTGATTATTAAATTGTTTTTTTTTTATATTTTTTTATTGGATAGGTATTATAGCAGAAAGTTAAAAAAAATTTGTTTTTTTTCAAAATTCTCACTCTTTTTTTGTTTATAGCGCAAAAAATAAAAACCGCAGAGGTGATCAAATACCTCCAAAAGAAAGCTCTATTTGTGTGAAAAAAGGATGTCAATTTAGTTTGGGTACAGCGCTGCACAACCGTGCAATTGTCAGTTAAAGCGACGCAGTGCCATATCGCAAAAAATGGCCTGGTCAGGAATTGGGTAAATCCTTCCGGGGCTGAAGTGGTTAAGGGGGTGCGCTACACAAACAAAATTAAAGAATTTTGTAGTCACAAGATATTAATCAATACTACAAAATATTTGTGCAATTTACACCATTTTTATCAGAAATTTTTCACCCATGAAGTTTTAGCTTAAAAATTACAGGGAAGAGGGTCATAAAGCCTCTGCCCAGATGACAGCAGGTAAGGCACCTGCCATTGTTTCCAAGGCAGGTGCCTCTTCCACAGCTTTTGGAACGGAAGGAAAAAAGGCTACAAATCACCATCATGCCTAGCATCTTAATGACAGCTTTGAAAAACTGCTGGCTCTGCAGCTGCTCCCCTTTCAGCTTTTGGAATTTATCCCCTTCCACTAGTTTTTGGCCTGTGCTACATAACAGTGGCTGGCCAGGTACCCAGTCACCATTATTTTGCATAGAAGGGCCATGCTGTCACTGGCAGGGTATATATAACCATCAATATGTAGTCCAGTAAGTATGGACAGTGATGCTATATATCCTTCATTACATCAATCTTCTGGGACCTGAGAATAATGTACAGGGTGGGCCATTTATATGGATACACCTTAATAAAATGGGAATGGTTGGTGATATTAACTTCCTGTTTGTGGCACATTAGTATATGTGAGGGGGGAAAGCTTTTACTGACCATAAAAAACATATGCTGTGAAGATACGAGATGTGCAGCACCTGAAACTACGGATACTGGAAGCCTGTGCTAGCATTTCTCCTGCGGTGTTGCTATCAGTGTGTGAAAAGTGGGAGAAGAGGGTTGCATTGACAATCCAACACAATGGGCAGCACATTGAACACATTTTATAAGTGGTCAGAAACTTGGAAATAACTCATGAATGAATAAAGTTACGTTAAAACCAAGCACACCATTGTTTTTCTTGTGAAATTCCCAATAAGTTTGATGTGTCACATGACCCTCTTCCTATTGAAAAAACAAAAGTTGGATTCAAAATGGCCAACTTCAAAATGGCCGCCATGGTCACCACCCATCTTGAAAAGTTTCCCCCCTCACATATACTAATGTGCCACAAACAGAACGTTAATATCACCAACCATTCCCATTTTATTAAGGTGTATCCATATAAATGGCCCACCCTGTAGAATGGGGCACAATGCTGGAGGTTTTTTATAGTGACACAGTAGTCACCTGCACCCCTTGCTGCTCACTGGCCTCACACTCCAACAGTATTCCTCAATTACCCAGAGCATATGCTGCGTCCTGGCTAAAGGCTGCCATGCTGTACCCATTACCAACTCTTACTACATCTCCTGGCCTATTCCAGTGATTTGGCACTGTAAAGGTGCCACACAGTGTTTCAGGGGGGAAACCTAGGGCCACAAGCACAAAGGGAAGCCTTTACATTCAAAGCATCTCTCACCAACACCCACCCCACCATATCCAGTAATAACCTTTCCATGCCAGGTTTTTACTAAGGTGGAACTAAAAATATCCCAAAAACCTCTATGCCAGTTTGATACTTCAACTACTTCAACTGCTTTCATACCTGATGAGGAAAACAGCCCTTTTTCTTTAGTTCATGACCTGGGCAGTCCAACATTGTCAGTTCCCACCTGCCACCACTATTTTTTTATCTTGTTTATTAATATTATTTAAAGATTTACATTTTTTTATACTACCATTTTTTTAGTTCAATATTATTTTATTGAAAGACCAGACATAACAAGTAAGCATAGTTACATAATAAATCAGTGTTGTTGAATACTTGTTATACATACAGAACATGGTTCCACAAAGTTTGTAGTATTTCTCTCTGTTTTTTTGTCTTCAACAGATACAGTATATAGCTAAAGTATCATAACATCAATATCATGGATGGTGTATGAGCACAAGGTTAAACATTAAGGCATCGTGTAGCGTGCTGAGACCCTCTTTCTTTCAGAGAGTGATATGCTGTAGAGATCACGTACTGCCTTTATGAGGTGAGGAAACATTACGTAACTAGTGCTCCAAGTGTAGCTAGAGGTACAAAACAGGATAAAGAGTACAAGAAAAAAAAGAGGCGGGGGGGGGGAGAGCAGTAGAATCAAAGATTAGGAGTAAAGGGACACTCCATTCAGGCTATGAAGTATTAGTATCAGGTTTACCTTCACCCCAGGGGACAAACTCCGTAGAGTAACAAAACATGGACCGTGAAGTCCAGGTAAGATAAAATTGCTCCTCTTTTCCATTTTCCTGGGCCAACAGACGTTCCAGGTCTCTAATACAGTCCACTTCAGTAACCCAATCACTCAGGAAAGGCATGTCTGTTGATCTCCAATGTCAGGGTATCACTGCCCTTGCAGCGGCAGTACATCTTTTTTTGTTGATTTGAGAGGGCCCAAGATCATAGACAAAAGGGCTACCTCTGGTGAGGGTTGAATAGAGGTCGCCATCAGTTTGCAGTACAGATCAAAAATTGTTTGCCAGAATTTCCTTACAGGAGGGCAAACCCACCAGATGTGGAGCAAGGTACCTCTAGAAGACAAAGATCTCCAACAGGTGTCCGGCAGAGACAGGTTGAAACGTTGTTAATTCGAAGGGCATCTGTGCCATCTAGTCACCAACTTGAACCCTTTTGCTTGGGTCTTAGTTGCTAAAGAAAGTTTATGTGTCAAAATTAAGCATTTTGCCAGTCTATATGTGAAATAGAGTGTCACAGCTATGATTTCTAGGTCTGCGTGTATGAAAGGACGTCGGGAGAATAAGCGTCGAGCAGTAGGGAGTAGTGTTGAGCGAACCCGGACTGTAACGTTCGGGTCCGTACCGAACTTTCCGGTGTCCGTGGCACGGACCCGGACCCGGACATTTCAAAAATCGTTCGGGTTCGGTCCGGGGTTCTGCTATTTTACTCCACGTGTTGAGAAGCTGCAGGGCAGCCAATCAACAAGCGTTTCACTGGTTTGCCCTTAGAAGCCATCACAGCCATGCCTACTAATGGCATGGCTGTGATTGGCCGGTGCATCATGTGACCCAGCCTCTTTATAAGCTGGAGTCACAGTGCTGCAGTCACATGCTCCTTGGGTTAGTGTAGGGAGAGGTAGCTGACTGCGTGAGGGACAGATTTGAGCCATTTTAAGACCTGATCCTGCATCCTGAGATAGATTACTTTACTACTGCTGTCTGTG
>BLSH010113818.1:158107-173297 GCA_018402905.1 Glandirana rugosa | reverse complement strand
GTTTAAACCCTGGCTAACTGTAGTAGACCACGGTATAGGTTTGGTAACCCTGGGTATTGAGGGAAGAAACCCTGGGACCGGAAGGGTGGTCGACATACACTCTGCCACAAGCCTGGAACCGCATTCCTACTAATGTCCGCTGAACAGGTCCAGCAAGTACGTCTGGGCACGTCTGTTGTTCAGAATAGTATATAAGTATTAAAAGGGAGGAACAGTCTATAAGATAGACTTGGTAGCCCTAAACTTCTATACGAGGATGTCCGGCTAATGGGTTGTGTACATCAAAGGGTTGAAATGAGGGATGATCTCAACTCGCTTGGAGACCTTCAAGCCCAAGACGACCAGGCAGGCTTGAAGCCCTGTTTCGTGCGATCGTTCGGGTTCCGTCCGGACCCGGACCCGGACTTTGTCCCGAAGTTCGGACGGACCAGCAGAACCCGAACTTCCAGAGGTTCGCTCAACTCTAGTAGGGAGTAAAGTTGGGAAACTACATGTGTTGGGTAATCGGCCTGTAGGAGCATATCTTCAAATCCCGATGGTTCAGATAGAATATCTGACAAGGAGGGAAAATTATGAATATATGATAAGACTTGTTGTCTGCACGGGTCTGCATGAACGACCTGGACAAGTCGCCTGTAATCATCCTTACGCCAAGGTCCGAACACCGTCTCACATACAGCTGGTGGGAAGGCCAGGGTCCCAAAGAAGGGAGTTATGGGTCCCAATGGTTTGGATATGGCACCAGATGATGTCAATCGGTCCCAAATTTGGATTGACAAAAGGTAGAATGAGGGGTTGGCCCTGCGCTGATGGTTCTAGTATGTGTGGTAGGTAGAACTGCTGCCTCTACTGTTGCCACCTCAATAAGAGGGACAATAGGTAAAAGGTGTAGTCAGAAGTAGATATGGCGCTGTTCTTAAGGGGAGTGAGTATAAATGATAATATTGAAAAAATATATAGTAAATGTGTGCTTCAAGTTAGCTGTGCTTTGTACTTTGATTCCGTGCATTTATAAATACAAAATAAGTAAATAGAAATATATATATATATATAAATACTCTTATATACTGTGTTGATATATTGGCATGAAACCCAAGAAAATGTTATAAATACATCCTTAAATCAATACTTGAAAGTTCATTAGTGCGGTTTAAAAATTCAATTGAAAAGTTCATGAAAAAAGTCCATAAAATGACGTGACTTGAAATAAAAGTGATCTGTGCTCAAAGTGACTGGTGCTTTACAGTGTTGCTTTCTTATGGCAATACTCTTACCAGAGGTATTCACCCTGCATAGAGGTACAATGCAGTTTCATATAAATCAAAGGTGCTCCTGGTGCTCTGGTGCTCCTTACATGCCCTAATGGGTATGTGCTATCATTTCAGGGACAACCTCAATCACTTGCGACAAAAAAAAAAATATTTCATGGACTTAACATGCCTCTCAGCAAATAGCTTGGGGTGTCTACTTTCCAAAATGGGGTCATTTGGGGTTTTTTTTGCTATCTGGGCATTCATGGCCTCTGCAACTGTGATAGGTAGTGTGGGTGAAGGCATACATTTTTGACCTTAGATATCCTGAAGGTGGTGATTGGTTTTTGGGGTCCCGTACGTGGATAGACCCACAAAAAGTCTCACACATGGGGTATCCTGGTCCTCAGGACATATAATGAATTAGGTCAGTGGACCAATCTGACCGCAACTCAGGTTCTTTATGTATGCCCATGAGGATGGTAAGGCCCAGAAAGGACTTCAATTCTGGAACCATAATTGGTTTCCAGTCTCTGGCAAGTGAGAAATGGGGATTAGCGGCGATGTATTGACCAGCATATGAATTGCTTTGGTCCACTATGGATCTATAGAGATCTTCATTGAAAAACAGGGAATAAAAATCAATGGCCCTAAAGTCAACTGTATTCACCTGAATTCTAGGTTGGCCTGTGAATAGGGGAAGTACGGGCACTGCATTAGTGGTGGGTAGCTAATCAGGGTTTGCAAGCGCGGCAGGAAGGGCACTATGGGCTCTGCGGGCCTGTGTTTGTCTTTGTCTTTGTGGCTGCGGGATACTTCTTGTGCTAGCCACACCAACTTGAACTGCACTTATGGGACTCGCCACATCACCAAGTGTTACTGCAGTGCTGGTTTGTCTATGACCAGGATGTACTGGGCCGCTGGTGCTTGCCAGGTCACCAGAAGTAGTAGCGGCTCTCTGCTCCATATGGGAGCCCTGCGGTTCTTGCACTTCATTGGGTTCTGTAATGATTTTAGAAAGCTGAATAGCGTGTCCAGTTTTGATTCATACCCGATGCCTTGGGTCGACGAACTTGTGGACAGGTTGGGAGGTGCCCGGTACATAACAGCCCTAGACCTAACTAAGGGCTATTGGCAGATACCCCTAACAGAGTCAGCAAAGGAGAAGACTGCCTTCTCTACTCCCGAGGGGTTGTTTCAGTACAAGTGAATGCCGTTTGGTCTACATGGTGACCCTGCATCATTCCAAAAAGGACAAAATGTTGAGACCACATCGCCCCTATGCAGCCGCCTATTTGGATGATGTTGTCATCCAAAGCCCCGACTGGAAATCTCATTTGCCCCGGGTACAAGCAGTAGTGGATTCCCTTCGGAAGGCAGGGCTCACAGCCAACCCAAATAAATGTGCCATAGGCTTAGAGGAGGCCAAATACCTTGGCCACATTATTGGTCGGGGACTGGTTAAGCCACAGGCCAATAAACTTGAGGCAATCCAAAAATGGCCCCAACCGCTGACTAAAAAGCAAGTGCGTGCATTCCTGGGGATTACAGGGTACTACAGGTGGTTCATACCCAACTTTACCACAATTGCCGTCCCTCTAACAGATCTGACGAAGGGTAGAAGGTCGGTCATGGTGAAGTGGAATCCCGAGGCCAAAAAGGCACTCCAGAGGTTGAAGCAAGCCCTTTGTGTACAAGCGGTGATCGTGACCCCGGATTTCTCAAAGAATTTTGTCGTGCAGACAGACTTCTCTGATGTGGGACTAGGCGTCGTACTGTCCCAGATCAGAGACGGTGAGGAGCATCCGATTGTCTACCTGAGCAGAAAACTGAACAGGCATGAGAGAAATTGTGCCATTGTTGATAAGGAGTGTTTAGCTATCAAATGGGCCTTAGGGGCCCTGAAATGCTATCTCTTGGGGAGACCCTTTAAGCTAGTCACCGACCATGCCCCTCTGAAGTGGATGTGTGACAACCGGGAGAAAAATAGTTGGGTGACAAGGTGGTTCCTGGCTTTACAGCCATTCAAGTTCACAGTGGAGCATAGGGCGGGAAAGCTCCAAAACAATGAAGATGCCCTTTCCCGGGTCCACTGTATGGTTGGGACAGTTGCTCAACTGCAGAGGCTTGAGCAGAGGGGGGATCTTTGACATTATGCAAGGTGTGGTGGTAGACAGACGCTATCTGTCACCTCGTATGAGTTCATTTGGAATGAATTAAAGTGGGATCTGGCTCGGGCTTTACCAGCCACCGTGACAGGGTTGGTTCCGGACCGGATTTTCGGGTCCACTGAAGTCGATGCTCAGCTGTAGTTTAAATGACCAGGAAGAGAGCAAGCAGAGCTCTGCCCGTGGAATCTGAGAGCGATCAGCCTGAGAGAGCTGACACATGGAGCTTTGTGCTTTGGACTAAAGAAAGGTTTGCACTAACTTTGTTTTGTGGGTGTCTGGAAGTAGCCTGACACCACTTAGAAAGGTATGCTGAAATGTTGAGTTAGAGCCTGGATGGCAAGGATTTTTTTTATGTTTTGTTTGTTTTAAAATGCAACCTTTTTACCAATAAACCTGTCTGCAAGCCAAATTTTAAAAAACGGCTGTCTCAACTGCCTTTTTCCCAGGAAAGGTGATCCTCACCAGAGCTAATCCCTCACAAAATATAATCTTACACTGCCTGCACTGCCTCTATATACTGTACACTGAATGAGCTGTATATATAGTATACACTGAATGCAGCGTGTATCGGCTGGCTACAGGTGGAAGAGAGGAAGCAGCAGCGCAGGAACAGCAAAGAATAGTCAGAAGTAATAGCAAGGGTCAGGGCTACAAGCAGACAGGAGAAACAGAGAACAAGCCAAAGATCGAGGTATCAGGCATCAGGCAGGCAGGCAGGGATAGTCAGACAAGCCAAAAATAGTTACACGGAATAAGACTCGTGTCGAGCAAACGAAAGGAACAACCACACACAAAGCCAAACACAGACAAGCGTTGATCAGCAATAGGGAAGGCGTTCGTGTTTGGCTCAAACGTAAGTTTGATCCGAACATCGCCCGTATGCTGGATCGGGTTTTCCCGAATATTATGGGGCGTTCGCGGCAACTTCGCGCGCCCCATAATGTTTTAAAATGTCAGCGGAATGCCGTCCGCTGCTTGGCCAAAGCATGCACATGACCTGCATGCTTTGGCCAATCAGCGGGCAGCCTGCTGTGAGAGCTTTAATTGGCTAAAGGCATCCTGCCTTTAGCTAATCACTGCACAGCCGTCTCAATCCACGCCCCACACTATATAAAGCCGCTTGCACAGCGGCTCTATGATAGTGTGTCAGCGGCGGTGTAGAGAGTTAGTGTAGGTTCCTGAAGACAGGCAGTTTAGATAGATAGATTTTTAAATATGTTAAAAAAAGAAAAGAAAATAGATAGCTAACTAGATAGATAGTTAGAAATCTGTCAGTTAGTGCAGACAGGTTAGTGTGGGGAAAAAAAAAAAAACATATAGATCTATATATAGATATATATCTATCTATCTATATATATATATATATATATATATAAAGATATAGATATCTCTCTATACATAGCTCTATATATATATATATATATATATATATATATATATATATACATGCACAGTGTACTATACTATATATCAGTGTACACTGTACATAAGGTATATATATAAAATATATACAGCCTGATATATATGTATGTATATATATATACACACACACACACACCGCGTATTGAGTGTCCACTATATATCTGTCCATACCGTATATAGTACACTTGACGTGGTGTATTAAAATATATACCATTTTTAACCCCCAGAGCCCTTTTTTACATTTGTTGTTTACAAGTTAAAATCTGTTTTTTTTTATAGAAAATTACTTAGAACCCCCAAACATTATATATTTTTTTTCAAACACCCTAGAGAATATAATGGCAATCATTGCAATACTTTTTGTCACACAGTATTTGCGCAGCGGTCTTTCCAGCACTTTTTTTTTGGGAAAAAAATCACTTTTTTGTGTTAAAAAATAAGACAACAGTAAAGTTAGCCCAAATTTTTGTATATTGTGAAAGAGGATGTGACGCCGAGTAAATAGATACCATACATGACACGGTTGAAAATTGCGCACACTCGCGAAATGGTGACAGACTCCGGTACTTAAAAATCTCCATAGGCGACACTTTAAAATTTTTTAACAGTTACCAGGTTAGAGGCGCAGAGGAGGTCTTTTGCTAGAATTATTGCTCACACTCTAGCGATTGCGGCGATACCTCACATGTGTGGTTTGAACACAGTTTTCATATGCGGGCGTGACTTACGTATGCATTTTCTTTGCTGCACGAGCTCGCAGGGACGGTGGCGCTTTACTTTTTTTTATTATTTTATTTTTATTTTATTATATTTTTCATCTTAACACTGTTCCTTTAAAAAAAAAATCTGATCACTTTTATTGCTATCACAAGGAATGTAAACATCCCTTGTGATAGTAATATATGGTGAGAGGTACTCTTTATGGAAGGATGGGGGGTCTAAAAGCCCCCCATCCCTCCTTTACACTTCACAGTATTCAGATCACCAAAAATGGTGACTCTGAATACTGTCATTTTTTAAAACTGGCACTGAGTAAACCGGAAGTGACGTTGTAACGTTGCTTCCGGGAATGTACGAAGGAGTCCTGATCGAAGCCGATTCCGCCTTCCAGGGGGACTCCACACAGTGGCCAGAAGCGGCAGATCGGAGCTGCGGTCTCCCGGTGGGACGGGAGGCCGGAGAAGAGTGGTGGACGGTGGCAGGAGGGGGGGTGTCCCCTCCTGCTGCCTGGGATAACGACCGAGCGGCTCCCGAGCCGGATCGGCTATTATCAATGGATAGCCGGCCGCCTGCTCTAAAAAACGATACCAGGGTATAGCCTGTAGCTGCAGCCTATACCCCAATACTTCCACTTAAAGCAGCCACCGTTTATAAACAGCGATTCGCGTTAAGTGGTTACACTAATTTACAACAGCAGGGCCCGTTCCTGCGCCCAACAAAAGTAACTGCAAGGGGTTACAGTGTTCTGGCTCCGACAACACCCAAGGCCAAAGTTTTCACCACCTGTTGGACTGGAGCATGTCATCGCAATTTTTAAATACTTAACGCGAATCGTCGTTTATAAACAGTGACAGCTTTAAGTGGATGTATGGGGGTATAGTCTGCAGCTACAGGCTATATCCTGGTATCGTTTTTTAGAGCAGGCAGCCAGCCATCCGGTGATAATGGCCGATCTGGCTCGGAAGCCGCTCAGTCTTTATCCCAGGGAGCGGGAGGGGCCACCCCCCCTCCCACCGTCCGCCGCTCTTCTCCGGTCTCCCGTCCCACCAGGAGCTCCAATCTGACACTTCTGTCCGCTGTGTGGAGTCCCTGTGGAAGCCGGAATCAGCTTCAATCGGGACTCTTCCGTACATTTCCGGAAGCAACGTCAGAACGTCACTTCTGGTTTACTCGGCAGGAAAAAGCGCCGGTGTTAAAAAAATGACAGTATTCAGAATTGCCGTTTTTGGCGATCTGAATACTGTGAAGTGCAAAGGAGGGATGGGGGGTCTTTTAGACCCCCCATCCTTCCATAAAGTGTACCTGTCACCATATATTACTATCAGGAGGGATGTTTACACTCCTTGTGATAGCAATAAAAGTGATCAGATTTTTTTTTAAAGGAACAGTGTTAAGAGGAAAAACATAATAAAAAAAAAATTTAAAGCGCCACCGTAACCGGGAGCTCGCACAGCAAAGAAAACGCATATGTAAGTCACAGCGCATAAGAAAACGGTGTTCAAACCACACATGTGAGGTATTGCCGCGATCGCCAGAGTGTAAGCAGTAATTCTACCAAAAGACCTCCTTTGCACCTCTAACCTGGTAACCGTAAAAAAATTTTAAAGCGTCGCCTATGGAGATTTTTAAGTACCCGAGTTTGTCGCCATTCCGAAAGTGTGCGCAATTTTCAACCCTAACATGTAACATCCTCTTTCACAATATACAAAAAGATTAAGCTAACTTTACTGTTGTCTTATTTTTTAACTCAAAAAAGCGATTTTTTCCAAAAAAATTGCGCTTGAAAGACCGCTGCGCAAATACCGTGTGACAAATAGTATTGCAACGATCGCCATTTTATTCTCTAGGGTGTTAGAAAAAATATATAATGTTTGGGGGTTCTAAGTAATTTTCAAGCAAAAAAAATGATTTTAACTTGTAAACAACAAGTGTAAAAAAGGGCTCCGGGGCTTAAGTGGTTAAACTAATTTACAACATCAGGCCCAGTTCCTCTGTCCAACAAGAGTAACTGCAAGGGGTTACAGTGTTCTGGCACCGCCAGCGCCAACAAGCAAGGCCCAATTTTTGGCCACCTGTTTCACTGGGGCTTTCATCAGAATTTGTAAACTAATTTACATCAGGCCGAGTTCCTCCCTCCAACAAAAGTAACTGCAAGGGGTTACAGTGTTCTGGCAACGCCACCACACAAGGCCCAATTTTTCGCCACCTGTTTGACTGGGGGATTTTATCACAATTTTTTAACTAATTTACAACAGCAGGGCCCGCTCCAAAATAAACAAAAAAATGACGTGCGGTTCCCCCCAAAATCAAAACCAGGCCCTTCAGGTCTGGTATGGAATTTAAGGGGAACCCGTGCCAAAAATTTAAAAAAAAAATGATGTGCGGTTCCCCCCAAAATCCAAACCAGACCCTTCAGGTCTTGTATGGAATTTAAGGGGAACCCCCTGCTATAATTAAAAATAGCTCGCTCACTCGCCCCCCCCCCCCATCCTAACCGGCCAGGGCTGAATGCTCGGATAAGGGTCTGGTTTGGATGTTAGGGGGACCCCCACGTCAATTTTTTTTTAAATTTGGCGCGGGGTTCCCCTTAATATCAAAACCAGACCCGAAGAGCCTGGTTTGGACTTGGGGGGGACCCCATGCACTTTTTTCAGCGATTTTTTGTATATTGCTGGTAACAGGCAATACATTACAGCCGCAATTTTAAATGACAATTTTTCCTATGGAAATGTCATTTTGCTCTGGCTATGTTCCACACCTCACAGAGATGCGCCCTTTTACACACAGACTAAGGACACCCCCAGGCACAATATTTAAAGGAATTTTTTCACTTTAAGTGTTATTAAAATCACTGCTCCTGAAAAAACGATTGATTTAAAAACTTTTTTTTTCATTGATACATGTCCCCTAGTGCAGGACCCGGGTCCCCATACACTTTTTAGGGCAATAACATTGCATATAAGCCTTTAAAATGAGCTCTTTTGATTTTTCGTGTTCGCGTCCCATAGACTTTAATGGTGTGTGGATGTTTGCCCTGATCTTTTTGTCTGTTCGCATGTTCTGGTGTGAACCGAACCGGGGGTGTTCAGTTCATCCCTAATCAGCAATGCAGGCTTGGACTGCCAGGTGTTATATTCTGTTCCCAATTAAAGCCTGGGGTGGAGACCAGCTGAGGAGGGCCTACTAAAGCACACAGGTGAGGGAGGCCCAGCCTTTAACTGGACAAATGCAGCAAAGGTAGGCAACAGATAAGACATGAATGTTTTCGGTGGTTTCATGACAGAATGTTTACTGTGGTTTCATGACAGTACCCCCCCCCCCTTACGAGGCCTCCCCCTCCCCCCACTTGGGTCCAGGCTTGGAGGGAAACCTCAAATGAAACCTTTTCACAAGACAAGGCGCAAATACCTCATATGCAGGAATCCACAATCTCTCCTCAGGACCAAACCCTCTCCAATGCACAAGGTACTGAAGGATGCCTTTACATCGGCAAGAATCCAGAATTTGACTAACCTTGTATTGCTGATTATCCTCAGAGACCAGAACCACGGTAGGGAAAGGACGAGAGACCTTATTGAGAACTAAGGGCTTCAGAAGGGAAACATGGAAGGAGTTCGATATCCTGAGGCTTTTGGGGCTCTGAAGGTTAAAGCAAACTGGGTTAACATTATAAATTATTGAATACGGACCAATGAAAAAGTTTGATGTTCCTGGTGGAAAGCCAGACCTTGTCTCCAATCTGTAGAGAAGGCGGTTTACTCCTGCGACGGTTGGCAAAACCCTTAAACTTATCATCCGCTGCCTGGAGAGAATCATGAACCTCACCCCAAATGGTATTGAATGATTGCTGAACGGTAGGCAAAGCAGGAATATCCGGAGAACAGGTAATGGGAAGAGGAAGCTGAGGGGGTCTTCCATAACCTGTGAAAAAGAGGGTCTTCTGAGAACTGGTGTTGACATGATTATTGTGAGAGAACTCTGCCCACGGGAGTAGAGAGGACCAGTCATCATGATGAGCGCAGACTAAGGTACGAAGGAAGACCTCTAACTCCTGATTAACCCTCTCAGTCTGTCTATTAGATTGAGGGTGGTAAGAAGAAGAAAAATCCAAGACGATATTGAGGGACTTGCAAAAAGCTCTCCAGAAGCGGGATGTAAATTGAACCCCCCTGTCTGAAACAATATGAGAAGGAACCCCATGGAGGCAGAGGATTTCTCGAACAAAGATGGGGGCCAATGCAGGAGCAGAAGGGAGACCAGGAAGGGGAACAAAATGAGCCATTTTGGAGAACCGATCGATTACCACCCAAATGACTGTTTTCTCTTCAGACAGCAGAAGATCAGTGATGAAATCCATCGCAATGTGAGTCCAGGGCTCCTTTAGAATAGGCAAGGGCATGAGCAGACCGGCAGGAGCTTGTGCGGAGGCCTTAGACTGGGCACAAACATGGCACGCTTTCACGTAAAATTTGACATCTGAACGGAGAGTAGGCCACCAGTAGTGGCGACTGCTACTAATGAGCTAAAGGAATCGGAGGAACCCAGCATGGCCCGACACCTTGGAATCATGTCCCCAATGGAGGATCTTAGGTCTTAGTTAAATTGGCAGGGGGAATTTTAGACTCCAGAGTGGTGAAATGGGCAAGAATACACCTGATTGGAATGATCGGCTCAGGATCAGAGGTGGGCTCCTCATCCAGCGTGTTAAATGACCTAGAGAGTGCATCAGGCCAACTGTTGCAGGAACCAGGTTTGTGTGATTGTAAAATTGAAACGGGAAAAGAACAGACTCCCCCTGGCCTGTCTGGGATTCAGTCATTTAGCACTCTGTAAGTACTGTAAACCTTTATGATCAGTGAAGATCGTTATGGAGTGAGGGAACCTTCCAAGAGGTGACGCCATTCCTCTAGCGCCAATTTAATAGCAAGAAGCTCCCGATCGCAAATAGTGTAATTTTTCTCTGCCTAAGAAATTTTTTTGGAGAAAAACGCACATGGCTGTTGTTTATTCTCAGATAATTGAAGAAGCACCGCTCCTACTCCAGTAGAGGAAGCGTCCACTTCAATAAAAAATGGGACCCCAGGCTTAGGTCTTCTTAAGAGAGGACCAAAAACAAAGGCTTGATTCAGATCATGGAACGCGGCAACAGCTTCAGGAGGACATTCCTTGGCGTTAGCACCTTTCTTAGTCAAGGCAATAATAGGCGCAGCAATAGACGAGTAGTTCTTAATAAATTGCCTATAATAATTGGAGGACCCAAGAAATCGGTGCGTAGCCTTGAGGCTGGCAGGAAGAGGCCAGTTGGTAATGGCCGAGACTGTTTCGGGATTCATACGAAGACCCAAACTGGAGACAAAGCATCCCATAAACAGAACCTCAGAACATTCAAAAGAACATTTCTCCAGCTTGGCATACAGGTTATTTTCCCTAAGGCGCTGGAGTACAACCCAGACATGGTTTCTGTGGACAAGCAAATCTTTCAAAAAGATTAGAATGTCATCCAAACAGATGACCATAAATTGATACAGCAAATCCCTGAAGACCTTATTGACGAAGTTTTGAAATACCGCTGGGGCATTACACAGCCCAAAGGGCATAACCAGGTATTCATAATTCCCGTCTCTCGTGTTAAACGCGGTTTTCCATTCGTCACCTTCCCTTAGCCGAATCAGATTGTAGGCACCCCTGAGATCCAGCTTGGTAAAGATGGAGGCACCTTTCAATCTGTCAAATAACTCAGAGATTAGGGGTAAGGGGTATCGGTTCTTGATTGTTACTGCGTTTAAACCTCGACAATCAATGTAAGGTCTTTTTTGGCATCGAAAAAGAATCCTGCTCCGGCCGGAGATTAGGACTACCGAATGAACCCT
Source organism: Glandirana rugosa (assembly GCA_018402905.1). Taxonomy (NCBI): domain Eukaryota; kingdom Metazoa; phylum Chordata; class Amphibia; order Anura; family Ranidae; genus Glandirana; species Glandirana rugosa. The sequence continues at coordinate 161,864 of BLSH010113818.1, read as the reverse complement.
TTCTCTAGGTTTTCAGTGACATACTCTGACATGGCTTGGGTCTCTAGGATGGACAGAGGATAGGTATGACCCCTGGGCAGATTTGCTCCAGGAACAAGGTCAATGGCACAGTCAAAGGACCTGTGAGGAGGAAGCACTTCAGCTGATTTCTTACAGAAGACATCCTGGAAATCGCTATATGCAGCGGAAACAGCAGAGGAAACGGAGGTGGCCGCAACAGGAAGTCTCTCTTTAGGAGCAACCTTGCGTAGGCAGGATGAGATACAAGAGGAACCCCAAGACAGTATCTGCCCGGAAGTCCACTCAATGTGTGGGGAATGGAGCTGTAAGCAGGGAATGCCCAATACAATGGGGGTTGAGGCCTTAGGTAGGACAAGGAAGGATATCTTCTCCTGGTGGAGTACTTCAACCGACATCTTAACCAGAAGGGTCTGGAAGCGGATAGGCCCTCCTGGAAGAACAGTGCCATTGATCGCCGAGACCATAAATGGAGTGGCGAGAGGCGAAAGGGTAAGCTTCATGGAAGAAGATGCTCTCCAGTACATAAAGTTGCCAGCAGCTCCAGAATCAAGGTATGTCAGGACCAAATGAGAAGAAGTGCCGGCGTAAAGGAACAAGGACAGCAGGAGACGTGAAGGTGAGGTTTCTGGGTCCAATACTCCACCTTTCAGATGTATTAGACCCAAGCATTTTCCGGACGCAGAGAGCAAGTGTCACGAAAATAACCTTTGCCCCCACAGTAGAGACATAAGCCCAAGGCTCTGCGCCTAGCACGCTCCTGGGGGGATAGCCTGGTCCGGCCCAGCTGCATGGGTTCCTCAGCTGACAGGGGATGCTCCATGGATCACAGAGAGGGGAGCTCAGGCTGACTAGGGACCAAGGGGTGCTGGCGTCTCTTTTCTAGGGTCCTCTTCTAGAAGCGAATGTTGATCTGGTTACACAGGGAGATCACGTCATCCAGATCAGCGGGAATGGTTCTACCCGCTAATTCGTCCTTCACTCTGTCGGAGAAACCCTGTAAGAAGGCTGCAACTAACGCCTCATTGTTCCAGTTCAACTCAGCAGACAGAATCCGAAAATGGAGGGCATATTGGCCCACAGAAAAAGACTCCTGGCGGAGGCGTAAAAGGCCGTTGGCTGCTGAAGAGACACAACCTGGTTCCTCAAAGATGTTTCAAAAGAGCTTCAGGAAACTAGACAGACTAGAAACCACGGGTCACTCTTCTCCCACAGAGGGGCAGCCCAGGCTAAAGCCTCGCCGGACAGGAGAGAAATAATGTAGGCCACCTTTGCCCAATTGGTCGGAAAATTTTGAGACTGAAGCTCAAAATGAATGGTGCACTGGTTGAGGAACCCCCTGCAGGCCTTAGAGTCCCCAGCGTAACGGGATGGAGCCGGTAATTGCAACGTGTTAGCTGCTGCGAGTGTGACTGGAACCGATACGGCCGCAGGCTGTGGTGGAGGTTGTTGGACTGGTAGTCCTAGGGAGGCCTGCAGCTGGTCAAAGCGGGACGCCAAATCTTGCAGGAATCCCATCCCCTGCGTCTGATTAGACTCTTGGGTCTCCAGTCTGTGGACTATGCCCTGCAGCGGATCATTCACAGATAGCGGCACATCAGCCGGGTCCATGGCTGATCAAACTGCCACAACTCCTGTGGTCAGGTGACAGGTGCCCACCATCGGAGTGCGAATTACACCAAGGGTTGTGAAGCGCACCACAAAGGTTGTGGATCTATGGCTGACTGCTGCTAATGAGTTCCGGCTGATACGGGAAGAGGTCGCGGCCCCCAGGGTCCCCTAACTCATGCTCAGCTGGCTACAGGTGGAAGAGAGGAAGCAGCAGCACAGGAACAGCAAAGAATAGTCAGAGGTAATAGCAAGGGTCAGGGCTACAAGCAGACAGGAGAAACAGAGAACAAGCCGAAGATTGAGATATCAGGCAGGCATGGATAGTCAGACAAGCCAAAGATCGGTACACGGAATAAAACTCAGAGCAAATGAAAGGAACAACCATACACAAAGCCAAAGCTGAGGAGGGCCTACTAAAGCACACAGGTGAAGGAGGCCCGGCCTTTAATTGGACACATGCAGCAAAGGTAGGCAACAGATAAGACATGAATGTTTGCTGTGGTTTCATGACAGAATGTTTACTGTGGTTTCATGACATGGGGTACATTGCAACCAGTAACACAGGTGGGGTATATTGCAGCCAGTATCACAGGTGGGGTATATTGCAGCCAGTATCACAGGTGGTTTATATATCGCAGCCAGTATCACAGGTGGGGTATGTTGCAGCCAGTATCACAGGTGGGGTATATGACAGCCAGTAACACAGGTAGGGGTATATTGCAGCCAGTAACACAGGTAGGGGTACATTGCAGCCAGTAACACAGGTAGGGGTAGGCCACACTACCACCCACTAGTACGCAGGCATGAATAACAAGGTTGTAATTTATTAGAGTAAAAGAACTGTAACATACGTGAAGAAAAAGACAGCAGGCTGGCTGAGCCTGGGTGAGCAGCAGAACTTGCAGGTGCCAGGTGGAGAATGGTTGCGTCAGCAGCAGCCAGCTCAGCAGCAGAGCAGAGTGCAGACAGTCCTAGAAGCTAGGCTCCTCTCTCCTCTCTAGCGAGGTCGCACTCTGAGTCTCACAGCGGCAGCAAGCCTCACAACTGCCAGGGCCAGTCTATACTACTCCTCTGTGGGGGGGAGGGAGATGAACGAAAGGCTTGTTCAGGAGCACACAGTACTGAATTTTCACAGTTCACACACATAATTATTACACACACACATATATTGTGTATGTGTGGGGGGATACAGGGGCAGCGGCGGCAGTAGAACTGAGTTATACTTATAAGTACAGACCTGTGTGCCCCCTCTAGTACCCCCTGCCCGAATGGTCAGACTCACTTACTCAGTCACTAAGTTCATCACCTGGCCCGCCCTGTCTCCACCTCCACTTGTGCAGGAACAAATTAGGGAGCTCAATAGGCGGGCCAGGCCGGTATATCGGCCCGTCCTAATGAGCTCCATTGACTGGCAATAGGGGCTGCCAAGGGAGCAAATGGAAAAATGATTTTTCTGTGCTTCTCTATGACAGTTTTTATTAGTTCTAGGATGGATGGCATGTTACTAGGCAGATTAGAAAAAAAAAAAAAATCACAATTAGACCTTTTTTTCCAAATCTACCTAGCAACAGCAGAAAAAATAATTATATATATATATATATAGTTTATTTATTTATTTTTTCTGAAAACTTTTTTTTTATTGTTTGTATTTTCTGAAAACGTTTTTTTTTTTGCAAACTGCTAGGGGAGAGGGGCATTGCCCCAGGAGCCCCTATGGACGAGCCTCCACTGCTCACATTACACTCACACTATACTCACACTACAGTAATATATAGAAGCAAAAGAGAAACCCCCTCTGGGACTTTGAACGGGGAGACCAACTCACCAAGAACAAGATAGAAAATCGATAAAAATTGCAAACATTTATTGGTACATTTAAAAGGAAGGGCTCACTGCAGCATGGGGACCTCGGGCACTCTACATCTCTGGACGTTTTAAGATATATTGCCTTCTTCCTTCACCTGGCTATCCCACTGGCCTCATACTTTTAGGTCTTCGGCACATCTACATATGTTACATAGTTACATAGTTAGTCAGGTTGAAAAAAGACACAAGTCCATCCAGTTCAACCAAAAAAAAAAAAATGTATATACATATATATATATATATATATATACACATATACACA
>BLSH010113818.1:112375-127305 GCA_018402905.1 Glandirana rugosa | reverse complement strand
TGGCTATGGGGTTTTATTTTCCTGCCTCTAAATGCCTCTGCATGTAAGCCTATGGGGTTGATTTACTAAAGACAAATAGACTGTGCACTTTGCAATGTTCAGTTGTACTCTGCAAGAGCAGTTGCTCCAGAGCTTAGTAAATGAGCAGAAGCTCTGCTGACTTCCATCATCCAATCATGTGCAAGCAAAACTTCTGTTTTGTTTATATTTTCCTTTCACGTGATTGGGTATTATTTTTTGGTTGAAGCTTTCCTCATTTATTAAGTGCTGGAGCAACTGCACTTTGCAAAGTGCACAGTCTATTTGACTTTAGTAAATCAACCCCATAGGCTAACATGCAGAGGCGTTTAGAGACAGGAAAATTAAACGCAAAACGCCCCTAGGAGCAGAAAAAATGTCCAGTGTGCATGAAGCCTAAAACCTAGCTCTAGGAAATTAGAAAATCTTCCCTTTCAGTGGGGCTGTGTCGTCATTGCAAGGCTTAAAGCGGAGTTCCACCGATGTAAAGTCAGCAGCTACAAAAAGTGTAGCTGCTGACTTTTAACAATCGGACACTCACCTGTCCCTCGCTCCAGCGATGCGGTCGCCCGAGGGCTCGCTCTTCGCCCCCTCCCCTCGGCGGCGCTGGCATCATAAGTGTGGGCACCCGACTTTGGCTTCAAAGGCTGGGCTGCGCCTTTTGACTGGCCAGTGTATCTTCTGCGACCTGTGACGTGTCCCAGAAGATCGCCGAGAGAGAGGGGGGAAGGTGGACTTCCTTCCTGGAGCCACGGCTCCAGGGGAGGAAGTGGACCTGGGACCTTGTGAAAACAGGGTCCCTGGTCACCCCCCAAAATAATTACATGACAATTGTGGCATGTCAGGGGGGTCACCTTCCCTTAAAGTGGAAGTTCCACTTATGGATGGAACTCCACTTTAATTCCACTTCTCCACAGCAGCAGTTTGTATCAATGAGGCCAGCTCTGTATACTTTGAGTTTTCTCATGGCTCCGATCAGGTGTGTCCTGGATATCAAGGGTCTGATGATCTCCCAAGCTCACCATAAAGAAAGTGCTTACATGGATGATCTCTTCTTTTTCATATCCAATCCAGAGGAAGCCCTCCAGATCATTTGAATGCTTTTTAAACAATATGGCAACCTCTCAAACTTTAAAGTAGTTGTAAACCCTCTCCTATACCCAGTGAAGTGAATAGCTTTAGATGATATACAAAGATGAAACAAATCTCCCTACATAAGTTTTACATGTATATCTTTTGTCTTTCCCTTTCTACACTCTTTGGAAAGTGCAGATCATGTTAGAAATCTTTCTTCCTCTTTCAGCAGTGGGTGGGGAATCTGCACTTACGCTATCTGAGGGCTGATTGGAGGAAAGGCACACACCCCACTTTACATAGGCAGAGAAATTAAGGAACATGCAGGGCTGTAGTCTGAATAGACAAGCTCTCTGCTCTCTAAGCTCCCTCCCCGACACAATTTTTCAGCTCCTGTTATCTCGTGTGTCAGAGAACTTGTCAGAAGTGACTCTGCTGATAAGAGAGAAACAAAGCACCAGAGAGAAATGACAATTAGAGCTTTGGACAGAGATAAGTAAACACTACAGATATATGTGCTTAGGTCAAATTTCATGAATGGGGTTTACAACCACTTTAGGATAAATGATACCAACTCTGAAACTCTAAACATATTCCTTAGCCCAGAAGGCTGCAGGCAATAATGAGGGAATCTCCATTCCAATAGGTCCACTCTAGCTTTAAGCATTTGAAAATCAGGATCATTCCCCATCACAACATTTTTATGAAGCTAACTTTTGCCCCTTTTAGCTAAAAATCACAATCACAAGGCAATTGTTAAAGTGGTTGTAAACTCTGTAAACCTGCACGGTATAGGAGATATACACTGTACTCGCATGTGCCGACATCATCAGCACATGCACAGTGAAGAAACGTGCCGACGTGCCGTTTCTTCACGAACATCATGCCGCGATGCATGCGCAGGTGTGACGTCACGCGACTCCGGCCAATCACAGAGCCGGAGTCCGTGGCCCCGGAAAGAAGAGGGGCAGTGGTGGATGCGGCCTGGAGCAGGGACAGTGCGGGCTTCGAATGCAGGTAAGTGACACATAATAGGCTAGTATGCGCTGCATACTAGCCTATTGTGCTTTTACTTTACAGGGTAATAAAGAGGAAGTAAAACCCATCAGGGTTTACTTCCTCATTAAAGAAATTGTAAAGGTAATTTTTATTTTTTTAAATAACAAACATGTCTATACTTACCTGCTCTGGGCAATGGAGTTGCACAGAGCGGCCGTGAACCTCCTCTATTCGGGTCCCCCGCTGGTGCTCCTGACCCCTCCCCTCTTTCCAGTGCTCTCATGGGAAGCTGCTTCCCATGGGGGCACTTGTGCTTCCTCATTCCTGAGCCCCACTGCTGTGTCCATTGACACAGACAGCGGGACTCGGCCCCGCCCCGCTCCCTTGTCACTGGTCAATGGCTCCCAGTGCCCCAGCAAAACCAGCGAGACCCAGAAGTGAGGGGAGATAAGATCTGCAGACGTGCACAGCGCTGGATCAAATGAGGGCAAAGGGGTCTGAGGGGGCGATGCTAATAACCAAACATTTTTTACCTCAATACAAAGAATGCATTAAGGTAAAAAATGTTTAGGCTTTACAATGACATTAACCCTGCTATGGTTTGGGAGAAGCAGTGCTTTCAAGGTGACCATTCTCCTTTAAATACTATACTCGATCCAAACACTTTTCATCAACATTCCTCAGTACTACTTCTCCAACATCAGCTCCCTACATTGTAAATTCATCCACAACAAGGACCCGACCCCCTCCCCCACGCGCATGTATGTCCCTCCCTTATTCTTGCCAAACACAATGGTGGCATAAACCGCCCTGAAATACTGTATTTCAAAATTGCAAAGTACTCCACACTCCTATACTTTCAGCTCCAAGTGAGTGGTTAATCCGAAACTTGACCTTTCTACCCCTTGGACGTCTGGGCTGTGTATCTACTAAAGCTGGCCATAGATGGGTGGAATTTGAAACAAAATTTCACAGGAAAAGACGGGCCCGCAGCAAAAAAAAAAAAAAAATAAGCGCAGGGCCGCATGACGGGGTGTCCTGGGCATACAATGGGTTAAGGGAGCCAAGGGGAGGTCAATTTTCAAAAGGGGACAGAGGTTTTTAAGGGCTGGGCGGGCTCCAAAAGGTCAGAGCAGGAGCAGAAGAGAATCCAGGAGGACCTGTTCGTTCGGGAGCTGTGCACTAGGCCCGAGTGACCTCATGGAGATCGAGACCATGCTTCGCCAGCTTCGCGTGGCCGCAGCACATCGCGGCGCGGGCTGGCTCCAGGATTGGATGGCGGAGATCGGGGTGGACCTGGAGGACGAAGGGGGGCGGGCGCCAGCACTCGCTCGGCGGTCTCGGCCGCCGGAGCGGTATAGTCCAGTCGCCTCTCCTGGAGCTAGGCGCCACACAGGGAGCCTGGACACGGACCCTCCAGGAGGACCGGCACGGCCTGCTCTGCCTGTGGTGGGCCGGTCCCCTGGGAGGAATCCCCTTCACAGGCGTGGCTCCGCCAGGCGGGGCCGTGCATCGTCCAATTCTCCCGCCCCGCCTGGTCGACGGGGGAGTGAGCAGTCAGCGGTTGCCCCGCCTGGTGATGTCCCGGCCAGGGGGTTAACCCGGCGTGAGAGTGGAGCCAGTGGTGCCGAGGAGGAGTCCAGGCGAGGAGGCGTGGGAGAGTCTACAACGAAGAGGAGGAAGTCGGGGCGCGGGAGGAGGCCTTCGGCGAGAAGTGGGGCGGCGCAGCGGCCTGTCTCCCCCGGTGATGACAGCGACCATCCATGCCAGAGGAGATCGTCGCCTCGCTCTGAGGGCGAAAGGTCCAGCTCGGATGACGCAGAGGTGGATGGGTCGGCGGCAGTGGAATCAGGGGCAACGGCTGCGGGGGCCCTGCCCGGGCAGCCCGATGAGTGCATACCTAATTCCTTATCAGTACTTTATGATAGTCTGTGCTTGCTATTGGGGGTAAATAGGAGGGCCCTAGCGGCCAGGTTGTCTGGTCCTATCCCGCACCCAACGGCGGTCGGGTCTGTTGCGTCTGGGGTAGTTCCTGCAAGGGGGGTAGTTGGTGACACAAAGGTCCGGGGGCGGCGGGCAGGCATGCCGGTGGACGCATGGGTGACGCCTCCCGCAGGGGCGGTTGGCTCCCCGGAGGCTGGGCCCGCCGCGTGTGGGCTGACGCCCCCGGCGACTGCCGCAGGGGTGGTTGACGGGGTGCCGCGGATGGCCACGGGTATATCCGAGGCCGCGAAGGGCAAGGTTTACGTCTGTTTCGAGGGCCCCCTTGGGGCTCACCTGAAGCAGAAGTCCGTGATGGGATTTGGCGAGGTGAGTATGTGGACATTTTTTTCTTACTCCCCCTTGAACGGTTTAATCTGGACCGGGTGCGGTCGGAGGAGTCTCGCCGTGATGAGGAGGACCGCAGGCGCGCCCGTTTTATTCCGTGGACGTTTGCCAATTGGCTGCAGGCCTTTGCCATTATGGCCAGCGTCATAGGGGAGAGACAGCCGGAGTGCTGTTCGCCCTTGCTCTGCTATTTAGATGCCATCCCACAGGGTATACGGGGGCCTGGCATGGTTACGTTACGATGAGCAGTTCCGGCAGCGGAAGGCTCTGTGACTGGCGATGCGGTGGGATCACAAAGACATTAGTCTTTGGATGAAGTTGATGATGCCCGCTAGGGCGGGGCCTTCCCAGTTTTTTTTCAGGGGGGGGCGGCGGTGCGGGAACCCCAGGACAGCCGGTCGTTAAGCGCGAGGGGTTATGCTGGCAGTTTAATGAAGGGGGTTGCCGTTTCGGGGGCAGTTGCCGATTCCGGCACGAGTGTTCAGGATGCGGCAGGGCGCACTCACTGTCCCGTTGTATTAGACAAGGTAGGGGACGTGCCGCTGATGTTACGGGAAAAGGGGAGGACCCCGGTGAACGTTCGAACGCTACGCCCCTTTCTAAGTAGGTACCCGGACAGGGCGGGGGCTCGGTTGTTGCACGGCGGTTTTGCGCACGGTTTTATGATTCCTTGTTCCCTGACAGTCCCCCCCCCCCTTTGCGGACAATTTGCACTCCGTTAGGCTTCACCCGGAAGTGGTGTCAGGGAAACTGGCCAAGGAGGTGGAGTTGGGCAGGATGGCGGGCCCCTTCCGGAATCCCTCCCTCAGCAACTTAGTGGTGTCCCCTCCACTTGTCTTTTCCAAAAGGGGGTTTGGTCAATGACGCCATTGACCCGGAGGCCTGTGCGGTGCCATACACCTCTGTCGATGCAGCGATCAAATGGGTTCGGCGTTACGGTCAGGGGGCTCTCATGGCTAAGGCGGATGTCGAGTCGGCCTTCCGTCTCCTCCCGGTACACCCAGACTGTTTTCACTTGTTGGGTTGCAGGTGGATGGAGCTATTCTATGTGGATCGCTGTCTCCCCATGTGTTGTTCCATTTCTTGCGCATTGTTTGAGCAATTTAGCTCATTCGTGGAATGGGTTGTCCGTGAGGTGTCGGGGGTTAGCTCGGTCATACACTACTTGGATGACTTCCTATGCATAGGTCCGCCGGAACATAAGTTGTGTGGGGTTCTTTTGGCCACGTTGCAACACGTCGTGGAGCGCTTCGGGATTCCCTTAGCGGCTGAAAAAACCGAGGGCCCGTCCCCGCGAATTACCTTCCTTGGGGTGGTGATTGATTCCATAGCCATGGAATGCCGGCTACCGGACAATAAGTTGATAGCTTTGCGGCAGGAGATACGTGGGGCCTTAGGGCGGCGTACCATTCAATTAAGGGCCCTCCAATCGTTGCTTGGTAAGCTGAACTTTGCCTGTCGGATCCTTCCGATGGGCAGAATTTTCTGTCGCAGACTGTCGTCGGCGACGTCTGGCGTTTCTTCTCCCCGCCACTTTGTGATGTTGTCAGGTGAGCATAGGGCGGATCTGCAGGTGTGGGACATGTTCCTGCACAATTTTAATGGCCGGTCATTGTGGCAACAAGGCCTGGTCAGCAGTTTCAACTTGGAGCTGTATACGGACGCGGCGGGGTCCTTCGGATATTGTGCCTTCTTGGGTGGTAAGTGGAGTGCTGAGCGCTAGCCGTTGTCATGGCGGGAGGCTGGATTCTGCAAGAACCTGGTCCTATTAGAATTGTTCCCGGTACTGGTTGCGATGGAGGTATGGGGTTCGGTCTTTAACAACAAGAAGGTGAGGCTTCATTGTGATAACTTGGGGGTGGTACAAGTGATTAATCGCTTGTCGGCTGCGTCTCCGCCGGTTGTTGCGCTTACTTCGCCATTTGGTGTTGCGCTGCTTACAAGAGAACGTGTTTTTGTATGCGGTTCATCTCCCAGGGATAACTAATCTAGTGGCGGATGCCTTGTCTCGCTTTCAGCTGGACAAGTTTCGGGAGTAGGCGCCGGGAGCGGAGCAACACGGGACACCCTGTCCAGAGGGGCTGTGGCAGATTGCCTTAGAGTCGCCGCAGGTTTGATCCTGAGGTCGGTGAGTGAGGGCACATGGGCGGTTTATTCAAAGGCTTGGCAGGAGTGGAGTGCTGTGCTGTTGCAGGGGACAGGTGTGGGCATGGATAGCGAGGAAGCGGAATCGGTCTTGCTGTATTTCATTGGTAGGAATTTCGCACGGGGCTTGTCGGTGGCCTCCCTGAACCGTAAGATAGCCGAAGTAGCCTTTTGGTGTAAGCTCTCGGGGTTTCGGGACTTGACGAAAGGGTTCCTGGTCCGCCAGGCGTTGAAGGGGTATAGGAAGGGCCGCAGTAGGCCAGACAGCCGGAGGCCGGTTACGTTTACTGTACTTCAACGTTTGGGGGCACGAGTTCGGGAAGTTTGCTCCTCGGCTTACGAGGCGCTGCTATTCCGCACTGCTTTCAGCTTGGCATTCTTTGGGGCATTTCGGGTGAGGGAGCTCGTCAGCCGGGGTACTGCCGTGCACGGTGGCCTTCTGGTGGGGGATGTTACCTGTGATGGGGCTTCCGTAGTGGCGAGGATACGGCGTTCAAAAACGGACCAGTTAGGTAAAGGGTCATGGGTACGACTCTTTCCTATTCACGGTTCCTCTGTTTGCCCAGTAGCGGTGGTAGCGCAGTATATGCGTTACCGCCCGGACGGGAGCGGGTCCTTTTTGGTTCACGAGGACGGTAAACCTTTGTCGGCTTTCCTCCGGCTGACTTCTCGTCACACTCCTTCCGCATCGGGGCTGCTACCGAGGCAGCCAGGTGGGGTTTGGATGACGCGGTGGTGAGACCTATAGGCAGGTGGGAGTCTGATCGCTTTAAGCCGCTCGACCTCGGCTCATTTTGGGGGAGAGGGCTGCATAAAGTGGGTGTTTTAGCAGCAGGTTCAATGGGGTAGGTGTTGTTATTATGTTTTGTTGTGTTCTTTTACAGATGGTGAACCGGCCTTGGTCTGGGTACTGGGACATTCGTACGTGTTTTGGAGGGCCAAACGGGCGGAGGTGCGACCCAACGGTCGTCAGCTGGGCTTATCCAGAGACACGGCAACGGTGAGGTGGATTGGGGTACCGGGCCTGCTGTGGTGCCGAGTTCTGCCAGAGTTTAGGAAGTTTGCTGCATTAGACAGGGCCCCGGATGTCTTAGTAGTGCACGCGGGAAGGAACGATCTGGGGGTCCCATCTATGCAGCACTTGAGACGGGATGTCAAGTTTGATTTTTTGCGTCTCCAAGCTGATTTCTCGGGGACGGTGTTTGTATGGTCAGACATAGTGGGACGCACGTCTTGGCGTTTTGCTAGGTCGGCGTCTAAAATAACAAAGCGCGGGTGAAAGTAAATAAGGAGGTCGGCCGCTTTATTTCCTGGAACGGTGGCTTTGTGGTAAGACACACCGATTTGGAGTCGGACACTTGGCGTTATCTCCGGGGGGACGGAGTGCACCTTAACACTGTGGGCATCGACTTGTGGAGCCTTGGGCTCCAGGATGGTGTTCACAGGGCATTGCGGGCGTGGAGGGGCTCCCGGGCGTAAGGCTTTACGCCCGCGAGCGGTGGGGTCTCAGAAGGCCTGTCAGTTTGGTCAGGTTGGGAAGGATCCATCGTAGGTATGGAGTCCTCAGTGGATTGGTCCAGTTACACAGGTTAACTGGAGAAGACGGGTACCCGAGCCAGCGTATTGCGGCTGGGAGTGTGTCGGTACAACAAATCTTACGAGATGGGTGATATGGGGGCCTCCTGGGATCGCTACCTGCCTAACATGTACTGTATCGTTGTAAATGTTTAATTGGTTGTGTTAAAATAAATGGCCTAACGGCCAATTTTCTCCAAAACGGTGTGTTGTATTTATTTATGGGACAAGAAGGTAAGAGGTAGTAGGCATCAGGTCTACCCGGGTCAAGAAAGTTCTAAGAAAGTTTGTTTGTTTTTCTGATCATTAATGGGTCAAATTATTGTTAGTTTTTAACCACAGCGATGAGAAAATTAAAAGAAGCAGGATGGAAAATTTTTCTAACAGTGTATGTGGTTTTTCTTCCAGTAAAGCCCATTCATTCCAAAATCAAATGTTAATAGCAACGAAACCTTTCGAATGACATTAAAATGTTCGGAGAATTTTCACACACATTTTCCTAAGACTTTTCTTATGACTCCCTAGTGCAGTGGTTCTCAACTCCTGTCCTCGGGATCCACCAACAGGCCAGATTTTAAGTATTACCTTGGGGAGATGCAGACTAGAATGCTGCAATCACTGAGCAGCAAATGATGTCACTTGTGATGTATTTCAGTTATCCTGCAAACTTGGCCTGTTAGTTGGTCCCAAGGACAGGAGTTGAGAACCACTGCCCTAGTGTCTGCATTCTGGGGAAAAACAATATATATATATTTAGTATCTCACAAAAGTAAGTACACCCCTCAGATTGTTGTAAATATTTTATTATATCTTTTCATGTGATAACACTGAAGAAATTACTCTTTGCCACAATGTAAAGTAGTGAGTGTACAGCATGTATAGTAGTGTAAGTTTGCTGTCCCCTCAAAATAACTCAACACACAGTCATTAATGTCTAAACCGCTGGCAACAAAAGTGAGTACACCCCTAAGTGAAAATGTCCAAATTTAGCCCAATTAGCCATTTTACCTCCCCGTTGTCATGTGACCCATTAGTGTTACAAGGTCTCAGGTGTGAATGGGGAGCAAGTATGTTAAATTTGGTGTTATCACTCTCACTCTCTCATACTGGTCACTGGAAGTTCAACATGGCACCTCATGGCAAAGAACTCTCTGAGGATCTGGAAAAAAGAATTGTTGCTCTACATAAAGATGGCCTAGACTATAAGAAGATTGCCAAGACCCTGAACCCAAGCTGCAGCACGGTGGCCAAAACCATACAGTGATGTAACAGGACAGGTTCCACTCAGAACAGGCCTCGCCATGGTCGAACAAAGAGGTTGAGTGCACGTGCACAGCGTCATATCCAGAGGTTGTCTTTGGGAAATAGACCTATGAGTGCTGCCAGCATTGCTGCAGAGGTTGAAGGGGTGGGGGGGGGGGTCAGCCTGTCAGTGCTCAGACCATACGCCGCACATCAAATCAAATTGGTCTGCATGGCTGTGGTCCCAGAAGGAAGCCTCTTCTAAAGATGATGCACAAGAAAACCCGCAAACAGTTTGATGAAGACAAGCAGACTAAGGACATGGATTACTGGAACCATGCCCTGTGGTCTGATGAGACCAATATAAAATGATTTGGTTCAGATGGTGTCAAGCGTGTGTGGCAGCAACCAGGTGAGGAGTACAAAGACAAGTGTGTCTTGCCTACAGTCGAGCATGGTGGTAGGAGTGTCATGGTCTAGGGCTGCATGAGTGCTGCCAGCACTGGGGAGCTACAGTTCATTGAGGGAACCATTAATGCCAACATCTACTGTGACATACTGAAGCAGAGAATGATGCCCTCCTTTTGGAGACTGGGCCGCAGGGCAGTATTCCAACATGATAACGACCCCAAACAAACCTCCAAGACGACCACTGCCTTGCTAAAGAAGCTGAAGGTAAAGGTGATGGACTGGCCAAGCATGTCTCCAGACCTAAACCCTATTGAGTATCTGTAGAGCATCCTCAAACAAAAGGTGGAGGAGCGCAAGGTCTCTAACATCCACCAGCTCCGTGATATCATCATGAAGGAGTGGAAGAGGACTCCAGTGGCAACCTGTGAAGCTCTGGCTAACTCCATGCCCAAGAGGGTTAAGGCAGTGCTGGAAAATAATATTGGCCACACAAAATATTGACACTTTGGGCCCAATTTGGACATTTTCACTTAGGGGTGTACTCACTTTTGTTGCCAGCAGTTTATATATTAATGGCTGTGTGTTGAGTTATTTTGAGAGGACAGCAAATTTACACTGTTATAAAAGCTATACACTCACTACTTTACATTGTAGCAAAGTGTCATTTCTTCAGTGTTGTCACATGAAAAGATATAATAAAATATTTACAAAAATGTGAGGGGTCTACTCACTTTTGTGAGATACGGTATATTCTTGATGGAATACCCCTAAATAAAAGTAATGGTTTTAGATATATTTTATTGATTATTTAAAATAATAACATTTTGAAACCCCAGAAATCCCTTATATTTATCGGTTTGGCTTGACACTAAAGCCTAGTACTGTACACACAAGTCGAATGTCAGATGGCATTGGCTGGTTCAATAGGGGTGCACTATATACAGTAGGATTAACCACCTCGCGTCTGCGCCATAGCCGGCTACAGCGCGGCTCTAAAATGCCGGGAGGCCGTCAATAGATGTCCTCCCCTTCGGCTGGCTCTGGCGGCACCCTGCGTGGGCATGCCTGCCAGTCGGGCGGACCCGATGTCCGCCGGAGACCCGCAATCTCCTCACAGAGAGCCGGAACAGGGAACCGCCAATGTAAACACAGTGGTTCTCCGTTCTGTGATGGGGGCATGTTAGATCTACTGATCCCTGTCACTGGGATCAGTTAGACCTGTCATGCCCCTGCCAACCCCGCCCCCCCACAGTTAGAACACACCCAGAGAACACATTTAACCCCTTCACTGCCCCCTTAGTGTTAACCCCTTTCCCTGCCAATGACATTTATACAGTAATCAGTGTCTATTTTTAGATCTGATCGCTGTATAAATGTCATTGGTCCCAAAAAAGTGTCAAAAACGTCCGACATGTCCGCCGCAATATCAAAGTCCCGATAAAAATCGCAGATCGCCGCCATTACCAGTAAAAAAATAAATAAAATAAATAAAAACGCCATAAACCAATGTTCATAGATTGTAGTCGCTATAACTTTTGCGCAACCCAATCAATATTCGCTGATTGCGATTTTTTTTACCAAAAATATGTGGAAGAATATATATCAGCCTAAACTGATGAATAAATAAATTTTTTTATTTTTGGACATTTATTATAGCAAAAAGTAAAAAATATTGTTCTTTTTTCAAAATCGTTGCTCTTTATTCTTATATAGAAAATATTTATAAAAATAAAAACCACAGAGGTGATCAAATACCACCAAAATAAAGCTCTATTTGTGGAAAAAAAAGGACACCAATTTTGTTTGGGTTCAACCCCACACGACCGCGCAATTGTAATTCAAAGAGGGACAGCGCTGAAAACTGAAAATTGGTCTGGGCAGGAGGGAAGGAAGTGGTTAAGGAGTGTTCAAAACACAGAATGCAGGGTTCAGGACTGTGCTATGTACAGAGTGCATTGTTTAGGAATGTGCTATGTACAGAGTGCATACAGAGAGCTCTCCTACCACCTCCAAGTCACCCCTCCCCACCTAGAGAAAACTGCACTCTCTGTTCCAAAAAAAACTGTACATTGAATATGTAATACTAAGAGCTGATACAATACAGTATCCCAGAAAATGTTCAAAGGTCCATGGACCCATTGGTAATTTGTTTTTTGCTGAGATTTGTAGTTGTAAAAAAGTCTGCCAAGCACTGCCCCTTCACTTAACTCCATTATAAAAAACACAGACAGGGGAGCTTAATAGCAGCAGGATAGTAGAGGCTCTGGATGTGTGTTTCAGCAGGAGAGTACACGCTGTGGATGTAGGATTCAGCAGACTAGCAGGGCTGTGCACCTCCCCTGCCTCTCCTCTACTCTCATAGCAATACGCAGAGCAGTGAAAGCTCTGTGTGTAGCTACCGGGAGAAGATCGCTGTCACTTGTAATTACAAAAGCTGGGCTTCTGTGTTTATAAGTGCCAGTAGTGAGCTGTAAGCACAGGATCAGCGTTGGAGGTGGCGGAACTCTGTTCCACTACACTCAGGCTGAAAAAGAAAACCCTGGTTATAGCAATAGTTTGTTTTTTCCTTTTGGGATTAAGGTTTATAAATTAATAAAAGTTAAAGTGATTGTAAAGGCTCATTTTTTTTTTAAAATAACAAACATGTTATACTTTACCTCCTCTGTGCAGTTGGATTTGCACAGAGCAGCCCCGATCCTCCTCTTCTCAGGTCCCTCTTCTGCTCTCCTGGCCCCTCCCTCTAGTGAGTGCCCCCTTAGTCAGCAGCTTGCTATGGGGGCACCAAAGCTGAGTCAGAGCTCCGTGTATCCATTCAGACACGGAGCCCAAACCCAGCCTGCCCCCTCCCTCCCCTGATTGGCTGACTGATTTTGATTGACCGCCACGGGAGCCAATGGCACAGCTGCTGTGTCTCAGCCAATCAGGAGGAGTGTTTGGGATGGCTAAGACACTCATGGACATTCCTGCAGAGAGAAGGGGCTCAGGTAAGTGATTAGGGGGTGCTGGAATGGCTACTTTAGGCAAAAGGTTTTTTATCTTTATGCATGGAATGCATTAAGATAAAGTTAAAAACGTATGCCTTTACAACTCCTTTAATCATTGTAAGCACCCCTGTGGTTGTTAAATGGTGTGTCTCAACCCCCTAACTACCACTTTTGCTGAACACCTTGGTCTGTTTAAGAGGAATTCCAGCATTGGTATTCAGCTTGGACCAATGTAACTATGGGGGAGATTTACTAAAACTGGGACATGCAAAATCTGCTTCAGCTGTGCATAGAAACCAATCCCAACCCATATACCCCTGTCGATGTCCGTTGGGACGAAACGCGTCGGGTGAAGTGGACCTGCTCATTTTGCACACTACGCTTTTATTCGTTTTTATGGAATTCCTTACCGCCTGATTGACACTTTTAAAATGTAAGTGTGATACTTTTTTTAATAAATTCATTTGCCGATACAGTATTACGCTATGTAGACTCCTTTTTATATTGAGGCATACTGTTGCATGGTGGTGTCGGATTTTGAGACCTAGCTGGAGACTTGCAGGAGTTCCTGGTCGATGGTTGAATCACCTAACAGATTGCTGTATCCGTGTTGGAGTTTGGCATCCGGCTGTGGACCCTCGGGGAGTTCCTGACAGACGGTGGGACTGGAGCCACACGGCGAAGTCTAGAGGATGTCTCTGTGGGATTAATTATACGCTCAATTTCCTCTTATCGCTGGTAAGAGTACCTTTTACACTTTTGATGGGAGTGTACAACACATGATGCAATGTTTCTACAATCATTGAAGATATATGATTAATATTTCGGATGTCTTGATCAGATTGAACACATTATCTTTATTTTGGACTTATTTTCGGTTGATATTCACTATTGATTTACATTGTAATATATACAGTGTTTCTTTTAGCGCTACACTTTTTGGTTCACATAGAAACCAATCAACTTTCAGGTTTTATTGTCAAAGCTTAATTGAACAAGCTGAAGTTAGAAGCCTATTGGCTACTATGAACAGCTGCACCAGATTCTGAGTGCTCCAATATTAGTACATCTCCTCCTAGGTATATACCACACCTGGCCGATGCCCCTGGTAGATGTAAATCACTCAAGAAGATGCCAATACTATAAGTGATGGCAACTTGCTTTAGGGTCCCTTGTAGAGTGGCTGCCCTGCTGCATTCTGAATGCAGCAGGCTGGCTGCTCAGTGCGGGCAACATTCAGAGAGTGCTTTGCAGTTTTGAATGAATGCACAACATATTCTGATTGAACAAGTTGGAGAGACGGGGTGATGAGGCTCTCAGAGAATGCTTTGCATTCGTTCAGAAAGTGCAAAGCATTCTTTCGTTATCCTGTGAAATCTAATGTTACACCTCTCCTATGCAGTGATGGAGCAACTACTCACAAGATTTGGACTCCTAAGTATTCCCAGGATCCGGGGAGGAGGCCTAATGTTATCACATTTACTTACAGCAGTGGTTCTCAACTCCTGTCCTCAGGACCCACTAACAGTCCAGGTTTTCAGGATAACTGAAATACATCACAGGTGATATAATTTGCTGCTCAGTGAGTGCAGTATTCTAGTCTGCATCTCCCCAAGGTAATAGTTAAAATCTGGCCTGTAGGTGGGTCCCGAGGACCGGAGTTGAGAACCACTGACTTACAGGAAGCAGCCTAAAACCATGGTAGAAGGTGAGAACCCTACCTTTTTCTTCTAATATTTTTGTTTTTCACCTAGTTTCTTAATGAGGGGAGATACAAAAGAAGTAGATCTTGGATTTTCATTCATTAGCAGTATAAGAAAAAAAAATCCAGGTAGTTGTTATCAATGGAACTGTTATTTCACAGTTAGGTCTATGTCTTACTAACTGTCCTGTTTGTAGCGAGCATTCACCAGTAACAGCATCACCAGAAAACAAAACAAGGACACTTACCTGTTTTGTATGTGTTGCCCCCTCACCAGCCTCGGCCGCAAGGTATCACTCCCCTACTGAATAGCTAGTAAGAAAGCACTACCTCGATCCTTGAGCCGGCAAGAGAAAGACACATGCAAGCTGGCCATTGTATTCACTTATAATCTTCTTTTTCCATCCCAAGAGTGGAAGATGGTACCAAAATCCGACGAAGGACATTCAGTC
>BLSH010113818.1:100796-112365 GCA_018402905.1 Glandirana rugosa | reverse complement strand
TCGACGACTGACTCCCCCGTGAGTGATCTCCCTCCCCGGTCCTCTCGTCTTCTCCCTGGACTCTTCTCCTCCTAGCCCCGACGAGACACGTTTAGGTTGTCGTGTCTCCTCCATTTCATTTGTACAAACAATAAATTTTTTGTTTACTCGGAAATGTTAGTGAAATTGAAAATAAGTAAATATTTGGAATTAGGGTTTTCCTTTTTTGTTTGATAACGACATTGGTCCCAAAAAAAAAAGTCGGACTCGCATCACCTTGTCTCAAGGCGGTGGAGGTTGCGACTAGGACACGAATGTCGAGTGATGACGACCGTGAATACATCGCGAATGGGGGCATCCGTGGAATCCGGTGTGCCAGAGTGGTCAAGTTTGTTTAAAGGGTTGTACTGTCAGAGTAGTAAATTATATCTTCAAACTCAGCCGGTCCTACGGGGGTAAGCGCTACATAAGTGCCAGCAGTAGTGAGCTGTAAGCACAGGATCAGCGTTGGAGGTGGCGGAACTCTGTTCCACTACGCTCAGGCTGAAAAAAAAAACCCTGGTTACAGCAATAGTTTGTTTTTTCCTTTTGGGATTAAGGTTTATAAATGAATAAAAGTTAAAGTGATTGTAAAGGCTCATTTGTTTTTTAAATAACAAACATGTTTACTTTACCTCCTCTGTGCTGTTGGATTTGCACAGAGCAGCCCCGATCCTCCTCTTCTCAGGTCCCTCTTCTGCTCTCCTGGCCCCTCCCTCTAGTGAGTGCCCCCTCAGTCAGCAGCTTGCTATGGGGGCACCAAAGCTGAGTCAGAAATCCGTGTATCCATTCAGACACGGAGCCCAAACCAGGCCCGCCCCCTCCCTCCCCTTATTGGCTGACTGATTTTGATTGACAGCCACTGGAGCCAATGGCACAGCTGCTGTGTCACAGCCAATCAGGAGGAGTGTTTGGGATGGCTAAGACACTCATGGGCATTTCTGCAGAGAGAAGGGGCTCAGGTAAGTGATTAGGGGGTGCTGGAATGGCTACTACAGGCAAAAGGTTTTTTTATCTTTATGCATGGAATGCATTAAGATAAAGAAAAACTTATGCCTTTACAACTCCTTTAATCATTGTAAGCACCCTTGTGGTTGTTAAATGGTGTGTCTCAACCCCCTAACTACCACTTTTGCTGAACACCTTGGTCTGTTTAAGAGGAATTCCAGCATTGGTATTCAGCTTGGACCAATGTAACTATGGGGGAGATTTACTAAAACTGGAACATGCAAAATCTGCTTCAGCTGTGCATAGAAACCAATCAAATTCCAGGTTTTATTGTCAAAGCTTAATTGAACAAGCTGAAGTTAGAAGCCTATTGGCTACTATGAACAGCTTCACCAGATTCTGAGTGCTCCAATATTAGTAAATCTCCCCTACGTATATACCACACCTGGCCGATGCCCCTGGCAGATGTAAATCACTCAAGAAGACGCCAATACTGCAGTGATGGCAACTTGCTTTAGGGTCCCTTGTAGAGTGGCTGCCCTGCTGCATTCTGAATGCAGCAGGCTGGCTGCTCAGTGCGGGCAGCATTCAGAGAGTGCTTTGCAGTTTTGATTGAATGCACAACATATTCTGATTGAACAAGGTGGAGAGACGGGGTGATGACGTTCTCAGAGAATGCTGTGCATTCGTTCAGAAAGTGCAAAGCATTCTTTCGTTATGCTGTGAAATCTAATGTTACACCTCTCCTATGCAGTGATGGAGCAACTACTCACAAGATTTGGACTCCTAAGTATTCCCAGGATCCGGGGAGGAGGCCTAATGTTATCACATTCACTTACTGGGAAGCAGCCTAAAACCATGGTACAAGGTGAGAACCCTACCTTTTTCTTCTAATATTTTTGTTTTTCACCTAGTTTCTTAATGAGGGGAGATACAAAAGAAGTAGATCTTGGATTTTCATTCATTAGCAGTATAAGAAAAAAAATCCAGGTAGTTGTTATCAATAGAACTGTTATTTCACAGTTAGGTCTATGTCTCACTAACTGTCCTGTTTGTAGCGAGCATTCACCAGTAACAGCATCACCAGAAAACAAAACAAGGACACTTACCTGTTTTGTATGTGTTGCCCCCTCACCAGCTTCGCCAGCAAGGTATCACTCCCCTACTGAATAGCTAGTAAGAAAGCACTACCTTGATCCTTGAGCCGGCAAGAGAAAGACACATGCAAGCAGGCCATTGTATTCACTCCCTGCTTTGTCCTCCAAAGTAATACTGCCACCAATGAGTTCTCACCAACGACAGGATCCCTTAGGGTCTGTGTCAAAGGGCTTTCAGGTCTTGTTGATTTCTTATGTAGCGGTACCCCAGAAGGAGCTCCTAATTTATATATGACCCGGGCTTCTCACTGATTATCCTGCAGCCAGTCACAACAGATTTTTCACTCTGCCAGGTGCACACACACAATCCTGCTCCTTATTCCAATGACCAGTCTAGGGGATGAATTTTTGATGCTTTATTGTAGAACTTGGATAGGAGAAGGGAATGGATGAGATACTCCAAATTGACTGACTTCAAGAGAGGACAACTTCTTCCTATCTCTGTACAGCAGACTGTCAGTGGCACTATATAGCAGACTGATCTCAGTGAAGCAAGTCCCCTTCCAAGCAATAAAGGACAGGCCGGACCTTGCTTCTTCAAGACACTCACCAGTGTCTCCTTTCTAACTCAATGTAGCAGACTACTAATGACAGGCTGATTTCAGTGGAGCATGTCCCTTTTTAAGCAATACAGGATAAGCCGAATTCTGTTCTTCAAGACACTCACCAGTGTGTCCTTTCTAGCTCACACACCCAGCTAGCTGATTATGAGGAACGGGGGAATTCTAGCAACTCAGTCTCAAGGATCCCTTCACGGGTCTGTACTTGCACCATATCCCAGGATAGCCGGTAGCCTCTCTCTCCCAACTTCCAAGCAACACTTTGCCACTGTGATACCAGACCGGATCCAAGGATGTCCCCCTCTGTCAGCTTTAAAGAACTCTGGGCTGCAGCGCCAGCAACTTCAACTAGACCTCGACCAGGCCTAGGATCTGGCAGTCTCCTGGATAGGTCTCAAGCCTAGCAGCCAGGAACTGAACACGCACCTCCACCCCTGAGGTCTGGGTGGGCTGGAACTCCTGACCTTGAGTCCATGTGCTCCCTTTTATATGAATGTGTTCACACAAAATGCAGTGGGGCACCTTCCCTGCTAGTTGGTCAAAACCACATCTACATACACCTGCTGTCACTGGTTGGGTTTTCCTCCCACTGTCCAATAGGGACCCATACTAGTGGACAGTGTAAAACTTTCCAGACCACATGAATCAGCACCAGAGCACACGGAGCAGACCTTACTTAAATCAAGGCTCTCCGATAAGCAGATAGCATATAAATGTACCTATCTGCTCTCCTCTTAAGCAGAGAGAGCCAAAAACTATATACACTTACTAACACCCAAACTAGGAGGGTGCTACGTCCACCTCCACCAAAAATGAGCCATGTCCTCATTCGCCCCTACAAAAATCTACAAAAAATAAGTGGAGTATCCCATATTGTGGAAAAAGGGAAAAGGGGAAATAACAAATGAACAGGGCCATGGGGCATACCCCATATGTGGGCCAGTAGGTACAAATGTTTTGGTTGCACAAAGTATTTCACATTTTAAGTAGAACTCTACCAATTGCACTTTGTTAGTGCACCCCCCACCAAACATAGAAATGATTGGGGGAGGGGGTAAACAAATAATACATCCTGACTAACTATTGCTATGTAATAGTATAATTCTATATATATACAGTACAATGCCTCAGCAGAGGCCTGGAGATTTCCTGCAATCCTGCAAAGAAAAAGAACATACTCAAGCAATCAATTATGTACATTCCTGAGTAGCTATTGGTGGGAACACTCCTCAGAGGCGATCTCCCCACTGGCATGCATCTACCACTAACATTCTCGTAGAGGCATCTTCATGGATCCTGTCCCCAAGGGCAACTCTTGACACGTTGTCTCCTTGTTGATCTGAAAAGATAGAACAAACTAGGCTTGTGCAATTCCTTTAGTTCCGAATTTCGTTTTTACCGAATTTTGCAAAATTCGGCAATTCGGACGAATTCCAAATTTTCAATTTCCGAATTTTTTCAAATTTTCGTTTTTCCGAATCGCGGTAATTCGGAAATTCGCGATAATTCGGAAATTTGCGGTAATTGGCAATTTCGTTAATTCGGAAATTCGCGGTAATTCGGAGATTCGCAGTAATTCGGCAATTGCGGTAATTCAGAAATTCGGCAATTGGAACAGACGAAAATCCGAAATTCGGAAATCCGAAAATTGGAAAAAACTAAGAATATTTGAAATAATAACTAACTAATAACTATTAAATTATAGGTATTGGAATTTTCTTGAAAGTTTGGCTGTTAATGAACTTAGATATGAAATTTAGCACTAATAGTCATACTTTCAAGAAAATTTCAATACCTATATTTAACCCCTTCCCGCCGGTAGGACGTCCATGGACGTCCTAGACTTTGAGGGGTGATATCTGAATGGTGCCAGCAGCTAGAGGCACCATTCAGATATCATTTTTTACAGCAGGCGATTCTGCACACCCCAAGAATGATCATAGCGGCAGATCAGCCGCTTGATCGTTCTTGTAGGCATTCGGTGCTTCTCCCGTGCCGCCCGTACGATCGGCGGCAGGGAGAAGAGATCCGTCGCCGCTGGATGCTTGTCAGGAAGATGACTGATGACCATCTGGTCACCAGTCATCTCTATGACCCTCGGAGGACCGGGCGCGATGTTATGACGTCACGCCCGGCCCGGCTTTAGTAAACAAAGCCGTGATCACGGCTGGAAAGGCTGGGATCGGAATTTTTTTTTCTGATCTCAGTCTTTCCAGCCTGCAGGAGAGATGTGAGGTCATATTGACCCCACATCTCTCCATAAAGAGGACCTGTCACGCACCATTCCTATTACAAGGGATGTTTACATTCCTTGTAATAGGAATAAAAGTGATCAAAAAAAAAAAAAATTAAAGACACAGTGTAAAAATAAAAAAATAAAAGTAAAATGAATAATAATAACAAAAAAAAAAATTAAAGTCGAGCTCGCACGCAGAAGCGAACGCATACGTAAGCCCCGCCCACATATGTAACCGGTGTTCAAACCACACATGTGAGGTATCGCCGCGTACGTTAGAGCGAGAGCAATAATTCTAGCACTAGACCTCCTCTGTAACTCTAAACATGTAACCTGTAAAAAATTTTAAAGCGTCGCCTATGGTGATTTTTAAGTACCAAAGTTTGGCGCAATTCCATGAGTGTTCACAATGTTAAAGCGTGACATGTTGGGTATCAATTTACTCGGCGTAACATCCTCTTTTACAACATACAAAAAAATTGGGCTAACTTTACTGTTTTGTATTTTTTTAATTCACTAAACTGTTTCTTTTCCAAAAAAAACGCGTTTGAAAAATTCCTGCGCAAATATCGTGTGATATAAAAAGTTGCAATGATTGCCATTTTATTCCCTAGAGTGCCTGCTAAAAAAACATATATAATGTTTGGGGGTTCTGAGTATTTTTCTAGCAAAAAAATGATGATTTTTACATGTAGGAGAGGAGTGTCAGAAATGGCCCGGTAAGGAAGGGGTTAATAGTTATTTATTATTATTTCAAATATTCTTTTTTATTTCCGAAATTCGGAAATAAGGAAGAACATTTGAAATAATAAGTTATTAATTTATCATTTTTACTTATTATAAATTTTAATAAGCTATTATTATTTCAAATGTTTTTCCTTATTTCCGACTTTTGCAGTGTGTGACTGTATACATGCATACTGTATGTATGTGTGTGTGTGCATACTGGGTGTGTATATACTGTGTGTATATTGGATGTATATTGTATGTATACTGTGTGTTTACTGTGTATTTCCGAATTACCGCAAATTTCCGAATTACCGCAATTGCAGAATTACGGCGAATTTCCGAATTACCGCAATTGCCGAATTACGGCGAATTTCCGAATTTCCCAATTACCTCAATTGCTGAATTACCACAAATTTCCGAATTTCGGATTTCCGAATTTTTTAATTTCCGAATTATGAATTTTTTGAATTTCCGAATTTCCGAATTTTTTGAATTTCCGACTTTCCGAAAAACGAAAAAAACTAATTTTTTAGCCATGCACAAGTCTAGAACAAACAATCCTACCACTCCTAGTTGACATGTTTCAAAGTAGTATCAACTTTTTTTTTTTTTTTTTAGCAAGCAGTACTATTACCAAAAAGTTCCTTGAATACCCAAAATTTGAAGTTCTCTTACTCATCTTGTAGAACAACTGAAGGAGCTCGCAACAGAAGAAGTCTTTCCTTCAGCACATTACTTGTAGAACAACAGTAGGAGTTCGCAACAGAGGAAGTCTTTCCCACAGCACCAGGTGGGCCAGGTGAGTGAAAAGCGCCAAGGATTACAGAGAGAAATGGAGGAGTGTGAGGCTGTGTTACACCCTGACTGGAGGAGAAGGATGAAGTCACAGTTGGACCGCTGGGAGAAAATTTTTTCTAATAATGATTTTGATGTGGGATGTGCCACTAGTACCCAGCATCGAATACGTCTACAAGAAGACAAACCCTTCCGGGACAGAGCTCCGAGGATTCTGCTCAGTGATTTGGAAGATCTGAGAGAGCAATTGGCCAAGCTGAAGAGGATTCAGGGTGATTCAAGAGTCTCAAAGTCCTTATGCTTCACCTATTGTGGTGGCTTGGAAGAGGAACGGGACACTGCACATGTGTATAGACTATCGAACTCTTAATCAACAAACTGTTCCGGATCAGTATGCCACCCCACGGATTGAGGACGCCCTTCAGTATCTTGCTGGGGCTAAGTGGTTTAGTGCGCTAGATCTGAAAAGAGGATACTATCAGATACTGATGCATACAGAAGACAAAGAGAAGACTGCTTTCATCTGCCCACTTAGCTTCTTTAAGTTCGGCCACCTTCCAACAGTTGATGGAAAGAATTGTGGGGGATATGAACTTGATTGAAGTCCTGGTGTATCTGGATGACATCATAGTGTTTGGAAGAATACGAAGAGAGCATGATGCCCGACTGGAGAAGCTGTTTGAGAGGTTCCACGGATAAGAGCTTAAACTATCCCTGGAGAAGTGTCAGCTCTATCGTACTTCAGTTACCTATTTGGGACATGTGGTTTCGGCCAAGTGGATGGCTACTGACCCAAAGAAGTTGGAGGCAGTAACTGCATGGCCTAGACCTGAGACTGTGATGGAGCTGAGATCCTTTATGGGATTTTGTTCGCATCATCGAAGGTTTGTGGCCAACTTTGCCAAGATTGCCAGGCCCCTCAATGAAATGCTACAGGTGACTGAGGGGGAGGAAGAAAGAAAGATGAAAACCAAGAATTTGGGTGGGAGAGGAAAGAAAGAATCCATCAAAGAACAGTGGACTCATTCATGGGAAGAAACTTATAAGCAGTTGAAGGAAAGCCTCACTGAAGCCCCGTCTTGGCATATGCTGATTGCTCCAAACCCTATGTGCTTCATGTGGATGCTAGCAGAGATGGGTTGGGAGGAGTTCTTTATCAGGATCAAGATGGTAAGCTCAGGCCAGTGGCCTATGTGAGCTGAAACCTTATTCCCTCTGAGAAGAGTTATCTGGCACATAAATTGGAGTACCTGGCCTTGAAGTGGGCAGTTGTCGACAAATTGAAGGAATATCTGTATGGGGCCAAGTTTGTAGTGAAGACAGAGAATAATCCATTAACCTACTTGCTCACTTCTGCAAAGCCGGATGCTACTGGGCATCAGTGGTAAAGTGCATTAGCTGGATTTCAGTTTAGTCTGAAATGCCGACCTGGAATTGGGAACAGAAATGCTGATGCACTATCCAGTAGGCCACATCGTCCTGACGGGGAGTTTCAAGAGGGGACCTTTGTGCCTACAGAAGGAGTACAAGCTGTATGCAAAGGTCTGGTCCAACGTCTGAGAGGGACTGTAGGAGCTGAGTCTATAGGTCTTAATGTAGATTGAATCAAGTAAGGAGTGAAGGTCTTCCTCCATTATCCAAGAAGGAGAAGGAGATTAAGACTAATCAAGAGCAGGATCCCCTATGCCATGTAGCCCTTGAAGCTTTGGCCCAACTGCAGTGCTGTTGAAATTTCAATAACCAATGCTAAGATATTGCATGAGAATGGAGTCGGTTACAGCTGAGAGAGGGTCTGCTATACAGGAGAGGCCCCGGGGAAGAGTTTGAGGAAACCTGACAACTATTCCTTACGGAAAAACAGTGCACGTCAGTACTGATGTCTCTGCATGATGAACATGGACATTTGGGCATACAGAGAACCTTTCGCTTAGTCAGAGATAGGTTCTATTGGCTAGATATGAGAAGGGAGATAGAGAGCTGCCTTCCTTGCATTCAGAGGAAAACTCTCTCAGTTCGAGTTGCTCCGATGGAGCATCTGCAGAGTCCGGGGCCCATGGAGTTGGTATGCATTGACTTCCTGTGCCTGGAAGAGGCAATATCTTAATCATTTTACCCGATATGCTCAGGCTTATCCAACTAAATATTAACAGGCCACTACTGTGGTGAAGGTACTTGTGGAGAAATTCTTCATTATGGATTGCCTGTCCGAATCCATTCTGATCAAGAAAGAGATTTTGAGAGTTAGTTAATACATCAGTTATACAAATTGTTGCGCATAAAAAGGTCTCGAACTACACCCTATCATCCACAAGGGGATCCCCAGCCTGAAAGGTTCAGTAGGACTTTGCTGAATATGTTGGGAACCTTACCCACTGAGAAGAAACAACACTGGGGAAACCATATTGCCACTATGGTACATGCTTACAACAGTACTGTAAGTGATGCAACTGGATACTCACCAGATCGAATTATGTTTGGAAGAGAAGCTAGACTTCCACTCAATCTTGTTTTCGGAACATCTGCTGATGACACCTGCTTGACTTCACATAAGGGTTATGTAGACTGGTTGAGGAAGAACCTAAAGCAAGCTTATGAGAAGGCTACGCAGCATGCTACTACCCAGGAATTAAAAAAAAAAAGAATTTCGATCTTAAGGTGAAAGTGCAAGATCTCCAAAAAGGGGATAGGGTGCTATTGAAGAACTTGGCAAGCACAAATTGGCTGACCGCTGGAGGCCCCAACCTTATATCATCTGTAGGCAGCTTCCAGGATTACCAGTTTACCAGATCAAACCAGAAGGGAAGTTGGGACCCTTCAAGATGTGGCATCATGATCATTTACTCCCTTTGTCAGATGCAGTCGAAATGCCTCCTTATTCCCCTGCACCTCTTTTGGATCCAGGTCCCCCCAGGACTCGATCTCGACGGAAACCTCCTGCTCAGCCTGTGGTGCCAGTGCCAGTTCGAGATGAAAGTGAAGAATGAAGAGGTAGTACCCTCTTGGTTGTGGGCCCAGTTGTTATAGCTGAAACAGAAGTCAGGCCTTGGTTCAGAAGACAAACACCAATGAGAGGAAACATCATTGTTGGGAGAGAAGGAAGACGAGAGAAAGAAACTGATGATATTAATGAGACTGAGCTCATCATTCTCAAGCCAGGGCCCTCTACTCCGAGTCCAACTGCATTGACAGATACTCAAGATTTGATTCCTGCAACAAGCCCCGGAAGGAACTCTATTCCTGTAACAAGCCCTGGAAGGAACCCTACTCCTATAACAAGCCCTGGAAGGAACCCTACTCCTGTAACAAGCTCTGGAAGTAACCTTACTCCTGTAGGGAGTCCCGAGAGGAAAATCACTCCCTTAGCCAGCCCGGAGAGGGGATTCACTCCTGCACCAGGTTGCAAAGAAAACTCCTTGTTTAAATTTACTGAAGTGAATTTAGAAAGAGGCACTATTCCTACACATAGTTGTGTAAGAAGTTCTACGCCATAACTGGAACCAAGCTCTCCTGTTCGGTTGAGAAGAAACATTCATCCCCACCCCCACCCCCCCATCCCAGAAAACTTACCTATGATATGTTGGGGGAGATTTCTGACAGATTGATCTCCACTATTCAAAGGCCAGATTCTATACCTGACCCTGTTGCCATCAATTGGGCAAAGTGTGATCTCAATGTGGCCTCTGACACAAAAAAAATATAATATGCTGCGCTACTAATAAAACTTTCAAATGTGTATCAATTATCATACATGATGTATAAAAGTATATAGTTGTGCTTGTGAAGTCAGTGACAATCTGACACACACTGCAACAATAGTGTCCTCTTATAACAGTTCATCCATATGATCAGTGATCCAATACTATTGTAGTGTTATACAAAAAATGTTTAGCAAAGACATTCTTATGTCTTCGAAGTGTCCTTCAATGGATATGCTTTATATGCAATCACCACCGTGCTCCCCCATAAGAAATGCGCTCACCTTACGGAGTGTGACCTCACACTTAAGTTCAGTCAGAATGCACTTTTTAATCACTCTGGACTAACAGGTGTTGTGTCTCCTTTTTACTGCTCCATCAGTTTTGTGGAAAAAGAGCTCCATATAGTGCTTATATCATTTAAAACAATGTAACATTTATTAAAAATATGTGCTACAAACTCACATTTAATAGGTGCATCAGCGCACCAACTGTGTACAGCATAAACGAATACAATCCACGGCAGTACTGTGAATTTTATTTGTTTATGTGGTATACCATTGGTGCGCTGAATCACCTACTAAATGTGAGTTTGTAGCACATATTTTTATTTTTTTATTTTTTTCAATAAAGGTTTTATTGAGAGTAAACAAACATAGGCTTATATAATTGTACATTGCGTATGTAAAGCGTTAATATAAAATTCGAGTGACATTTAACTTTGTCAAATTATTGTAGCATAAGTACATTTGTCAAAGTAGAAAGTAAGGATAAAGACAATAGTTAAAATAAGGTGATTTTCATACAGAGTAAATTTTTATACAGAATAAGACGATTAATCCTGGAGCTCGATATGTTAATTGTGGTTTATTAATGGAGTTTTAAATCTCAGGGTTGCTGTAACGTGTTGTAGTGGTATGTAACATTCGTCAGTTAGTATTACTTTTTTGTTACTTATGGTCAGTGATGTTGTAGTGGTGGCTTGTATTGATTTTTGCTATGATTCGAGTATATCAGCGTAGTCTTTTGTGGACTTAAATGCGATCCATGGTTTCCATAATTTATGGAATTGAGTGGCACTTTCTTTTTTTATAGCCACTGTTTCTTCCATTTCCATAATTTCGTTTGTTTTTTTAATCCAACTTTTAATAGATGGTGTTAGGGTGGATCTCCAGGCAAGTGGTATAAGAGTTTTGGCTGCATTAAGCATGTGTCTTATTAGTGATTGTTTGTATGTTTTGTAGGAGAGGTTATTTAATACCTTTGGTACCTAGCGTAAATTCAGGTGTTTTCTGATGCGACTATATGAGCTTAGTATCGTTTTTAGTTATGTTCGGTGGTGATGTTGTAGTGACTGGTATTCATTGTTTTTTCATTATGATTGACTGCTTACAATGTATGGTGATGTTGTGCAATGTCGTTGGGACTCTA
>BLSH010113818.1:72049-97932 GCA_018402905.1 Glandirana rugosa | reverse complement strand
GGTTGGAACAATTGACTGTGTTTTTCTTCGAGTTTGTATGTATGTGCTTGATGATTCACTGGAAATATACTGAGTGATTATAAGTTGTATTAGCGTTGTTCTAGGCAAGGTGCTTTCTTTGGCGATGGAGTTTGGGGATTTTCTTTGTTCATGTCTATTGTAATTATGGATTTATTGTTGATGTGAAGATTGGTTTTGTTCATAGAAGACTGTGATTGCAAATCACAGTCACTAGCATGTGTGGCACTTTTGTGGGGCCATTGTTTGGGTTGAGTGAAGGAGTAATAGATAGTGGGATGTGCACTATGAAATATCTTGATTGATAACTGATTATAGTAGGGTTTTTCCCTAAGTGTGAGTAGGCCATGATAAGTGTTTACTCTGTATGGGATTAGTCAATAGTTAGTTCTATAAAGTATCACGTGTAGGGTGATAGATAATGAGGAAGTGAGTTGGGTTTGTTACCGGGGTGTTTTCACGGTGTGTACGATCACTGACACTAAACGTTAGTGTCAGAAGATACTTGTTTTGGTTAGAAGTGTAGTTGTTATTTAGGTATTAATGTTATCTGTACTTGTTTCTTTTAGGGGTTTGAGGTAGCGGTTTCTTTCGTGGAACGGATCTTGTTGCGATTATGTTGAATATTAGTGAGTCATATAAAGGTCACTTAGTAGTTCGTGTATGTATGTTTGAGCTTCTTTTTGTGTCAGTTAACAAGGTTGGGATTATGTTATTCTGAAGGTGAGTTGAGGTTCTGTGTATGTGAATAATCTCCATGTTTAAAGGTTTGGAGTTGTTATTCAGTTGATGAGTTAGTGATTTAGGAAGAAAGTGAATATAGTGTGAGATGTATAGTGGTGTAAGGAGTTCTCTGCCTGTGGTAATAGTGTAGATTATTAAGCCTTTCTGTTTTAAACAACTAAACAATACAAATTCTGATATAATTCACATGGCGTTTTGCGTCATGTAACTATAAGAGCCACGTCCCACATATTCCAGCTGTCAATTGTTGTTGGAATTGAAATTCTAATAATTTTTTTTTTTTTTTTATCAAATGTCAAGATCACTGCAACAGGCAATGGTGAACTTACGCTGGATGAGGTGAGGTGTGACTCGAACAAACAGAAAACATTTAAACAGATATAACCTGAAAGCATTAAACGTGTTAAACAAGTAGTATATGTTTCATCAGGACTTAAAGTTTCAAGTCTACGAGTATAATAGCCTTGATTGTTATATTTTAAACTTAGTACCTATTGAGTCTTTCTTGTAGGTAGTGATCATAATTGAAATGTAGTAACATAGGTTTGTTTGTGGGTAAACTGTTCTTGTATGGGAAATACCTTACAATGGGTCCATTTCTGGTGGTTTAATAATTGTCTCTCTTCGCACAATGTATCTTCGTTGTGATTTATGGAAGTCTGTAGAGATTATTCAGATATCTAATTAAACAAAGTACATATTGTTAATAACAGGTTGTCTGAATTCTGTAAATGTATGGAAGATGTATCTTAATGTCTCCTTTTTGCATAAGGTGGATGTGGGAAGGAGTTAGTAAAGAGTGTTTATGTCCTGGTATATCCTAGTGTTCAGGAGCTCTGTGATTGTAGGGTACTTCCCTCTTGTGGGTGTTTGTATTATTGCAAATGCAAAAGTTGTTACATTACGTTGAGTTAGAGTTCGAGAGTCTGGTTCGTTTCTTCTTCTGTATTTTTTGAGTTTTTTGTGTTGATCCTTTTCGTTGGATACTCGTATCTGAAGGTCTTTAACATATCTTCTTGATAAATTCTGAGTTTAAGTAGTGATTTATTTTATTTCAGGGATTAAGAACAATTTTCAGGTTGTGATTCATATTAGTGTTCTTTATTGTATATTTCAGAGATTTCCCAGGGTTATGGACAGTTGTTTTGTTTCAATAGCGGTTATCTCTCACTCTGGGCGTTTTTGATGCAGGCGTTCCTGATATTTGTCCTTCTTGTTGTTTTTGTTTCTTCCCTTTTGAATATGCGGATTTTTGAGGTGTAGAACCCGGAGAAGGTGTCGTTGTTGGTATTTGTGGAGGTAGACGAAATTCCTGGTACCACTCGGGTAAGTCTATTAGATCGCTTTGAATGGCATCACAAAAGAGTGGAATGTCTTCTGGTGTGTGTAAAAGAATTTGTTTGCCTTCGACCGTGATCTGTACAGCGAAGGGGAATTTCCATCTGTATGGAATTTTTTTTTCTTTTAGGATTTCCAGAATTGGTCTAACCGCTCTCCTGTTTTTTAGTGTTATGGGTGAAAGGTCCTGGAACAGTTGAATGTTTTCTCCGTTAAAAAGGATTTGGTCATTTTGCCTTGCTTTTCTTAGGATATCCTCTTTTAGAGGGAAATTGTTGAGGCAGCAGATGATGTCTCTTGGCGGGGCTGTGTCAGGGCCTTTAGGTCTTAGTGCTCTATGAGCTCTTTCAAATTCGATTGTCCAGTCCATAGGTCTTTCCAAAAGGTTATTAAAGATGGAGGTAAGGACTGGTTTTATTTCTTCTGCGTTTATAGCTTCTGGTATTCCTCTTATTCTGATGTTCTTTCTTCTTCCTCTGTTGTCGAGGTCCTCCATTTGTCTATTGAGGGTGATCAGATGTTGGGAGTGTAGGGTGGTAACTCTGTCAAGCCTCTTTATGGCTCTGTCTCTTTGTTTCCCCGTTTTTTCAATTGATGACATTTGTTCAGACATTGCTGATATTTCGGATTTGAGTTCAGATATTGCTGATGAAAATGACTTTTTGATGTCAGCAGCTATTTCTGTCATATCACCATATGTTAATGGGTGGTCCATATTTGTTGTACTTCTTGCCGGTCCGTCAGAGGCTGCTATAGATTCATCATCACAGTCTTCCTCATCTGTGTACTCTTGTGTGTTCTTAGGGCCTTCCAGTTTCCTGCTTTTTGGAGTGTTTTTAAAGATGTCAGCAATGTCAGGGCCTAATGAGCTTGTTAGTGAGCGATGTTGTCTTGTTTGTGAGTTCGCTTGAGTGCTGGTTTTTTGATATTTTCCCATCTTGTTATGTTAGAGAACTACGCGGTGACCTTATTGTTTGTTCAGAGGGAAGTCATTTCCCTTGGCGTCAAAGTTAGAGAGGGTATGTATGTCTGAAAGGCCGTCGGTTGTTTGATATATCTGTATAAATCTTGTTTTTGTGGTTTGTCAAGTTCTTATTGTAATAGGTATTTTCAGTAGATAACTTATTATGATAGAGTAGCGTATTATGTCCGCTAGTTTAGTTGGTTTTGTTTGGTTGACTTTTCTTTCTGAGTATGAGTTTTCTTGTGTAAAGTCTAAGTTTGTGGTCTCAGCAAATCCTGTAACAGGTCTGAGTGTTTCACTGGATTCAGTGGTGAGTATTCATTAAGTTCCAGTCTTGCCTTTGCTGTCAGATGTGTCACTAATGCTGGGGCTGATAGATGCTTATTGGTGTTCTTGCTGATGTTCAGTAACTTGTCTCCTAATATTCCATGATATGTATGGAGATGCTGTGGAGGTTAGATGGTTGGGGATTGCCTGTTGGTTGTTCCCAGTGACACTGTAACAGGTCTGGTATCCACAGA
Source organism: Glandirana rugosa (assembly GCA_018402905.1). NCBI lineage: Eukaryota > Metazoa > Chordata > Amphibia > Anura > Ranidae > Glandirana > Glandirana rugosa. Next base: position 94,347 of record BLSH010113818.1, on the reverse strand, counting down.
GTGAGGGAGTTTGTTTCACAATAAAGGGATGTTTTAAGGCCACAAAAATATTCTTGCAGGTCAGTTATTATATGTGATTAGGTGCTTGCACTATTGCTGTGTTCCATGTGAAAGCCTTTCTTTTTCTTTTTTTGTCGCGGTCTTTTTACCGCGATCGATGTGTCCCGTCCGCGGGCAGCGGCTAAATTTAGCCCGTGGTCCGCCGGAGGCTTTATTGAGGCCTACTAGTATGGCGGCGTCTGACTGATCACTGTTTAAATGACTCAGTTCTTTGGAATCCTTTGGCCGAATTTCTCAAGATTGGTCTTGGTGTGCAGCTAGATGTTGTGGTGGACTGATGTTAATGAAAAATAGCCTCACCAAGCCTTGGAAGCCGCGGATTCCTCTGGATGGATGTTGTCTTTTTTGGAGCTTGTCCAGGACACGTCCGCCATGAAGCTCCGCTAGCCACGCCCCAGCACATATTTTTAATAAATGTTACATTATTTTTGTAAAACCATTTACCATTTTTCTTTCACTTCACATTTATGTGCCACTTTGTGTTGGTCTATCACATAAAATCCCAATAAAATACATTTACGTTTTTGGTTAACATGACAAAATTAATACTTTTTCAAGGCACTGTATGCAGCTTTTTCTTCGCTGTTTATCTGTGCATATGGAAACATTAGCATTTACAAGAGTATGGCCACATTCAGCCACTCTCTTGTATGGCAGGCTCTACGCAGCACTTGTGGAACCCCAAACAGGAAACCGGCCGGAATTTTACAATAGGCATATTTTTAGCCTTTTGCCGTCAATGTGCTTGCAAGCTTTTTTCGCTAAAAGTATCTGGACGCAAGCTGCATTTGCATTACTCCCAAGGGAAAAATGTTGTCTTTTCTCTAGGGAATCAGTATGACAGGCTTGTGAATTTATTTATGATTCACTGAAAGGTGAATTTGACCTAGGGTTGGCCACCTTTTGACCTGCTTCAAACAGGTTTTGCATACCCATAGATTTGCATGGGTATTCACAACCTGTACAGCACTAACAAAAACTCATCAACACAGGCCTTTAGGCATTCTAAGTAGTAGGGAATCAGTGCATGAGGTCTGACAGTTGAAAGGAGAGTAACTGTTAGACTTTAGGTGACCTCTGTTTATAAAATGCATGACAGTTTTTCTTTAAACAATAAACTGTAAAAAAAAATACAAAATCACAGATTTTGAACTGGTTACAGCATCTTCACACTTTTTAAGTGAGCTATACATAGGAGATGAAGGCGAGCAGCTGTTGATGAGAACAGAATTAATCAGCTCTAGCACAGCAGGGGGAGTTTTAATACCAGCCTCCAAACCTTATTTCTGAACTGGAGAGCTCATTACATGGTTGCAGGCAGGCGGGCAGAGAGGAAATCTTTGATATAACAATAACAGCTTCATTTAATTCCTAAAACATTTGACAGCTTCGTTCAGCCCAGAACACTGGCAAAGCAGGAAATTTAAATGACTACAGTTATTCATAATTTTAGGACATTTTACAGTAAATGAAATGGAATTAACATTACAAGGAAATTACATGTGAGATAAAACACTTTTTGTTTCAGAGGATGATTCTTGTAGTAAAAAATGTTCTGCGCTGTGTCCTGCAAAAAGCTCAGGGGAGGTTAAAGCTGGCCATGCACTGATTGGATTTCATTCAGTTCCAAATGAATTGGCTGAATTATATCAGTGGGTGGCTCTATTGGCACCATTTCACCCATACAGATAAATAAAATAAAAAAAGACAGCGCAAACTACTAACAAACCGATAACCAAACAACTGAGAACGAATAAAGTAGTAAAAAAATGATTACAATATAGCAGCGATGGTGGCACCCTCTAACTGGGTTAGGCCCACAATAATTGCCTAACTAAAAGGCAAACAAGCCTTTAAGGAAGTCATGTGACTATGACCAAACACGTCAAAGAGGAGCCAGTGACATCATCACGTAACTGGAAATAGCATAATCCTATACTATACTGTGTGAAGCTGATGTGTTAGCTCCTTAAGGAGGTTGTCTTACATGCAATATACTCTGCTGTGCACCAGTATTAAGTGCACAGTTTAATGTATATATTGAGGTTTTAATAAATATTGCTTGATTTTAATGGTATGCATGATGATGACCTTGCTTTGATTTTTCTGAGCATTGATGGAGCACAACATCCGGGAGAGCCTGGTACAGCTATAAGCAGAGGTGTTGCTAGGGGGTGGCTATTGGGGCTATAGCCCCGAGTCTGGGGCCCATAGCCCCGGGTCTCTTACAGGGTGGGTGCAGTTCTGGAATTAGCAGGTATGTCCCGGTCTGGAATGCAGACTGTGTAATATATATATATATATATATATATATATATATATATATATATACATACACACACACACACACATACATACACATGTATATTTATTACTATTATTATTTATTTTATTACATGTATGTCCACTTAAGCGTATGTTTTTCTTTACTTCGCTGCTATGGGCTCTAGCCCCAGATCTTTGTAGACCTAGCAACGCCCCTGGCTATAAGTAAAACCCATGTTAATGCACCTGGAGTAAAACCTTTTCTGGAGAGAGATACTTTATATAGGTTTTATTGCGAGGGTGAGCAGCTGGTGGACGATAACACGTGGTGTACAATTAAGACATAACAGCACAGTCATATAAGGACTATTATTGTGAATTTTTCCTGTATCCACCAGTTTTTTTTTTCAACACATGGGAATGTGAACAAAGAATTGTTATTTGTGAAAATGTATAAGAATAATACCAATAATGTGAAACAATTTATTCATATCACTTTTAAAATTTGTGTAGCGCCTACCCGATTCTCCGGGAGCCTGATGGTGACTACCAGGGGTAGGGAGGGCTGACATGCTTCCTCAGGGTGCAGGTTATTGGGCATGGTGGGCGATGAACAGGAAAGAGAACTGGGCACCTGTCACTTTTATGATTAAACAAGAGAGAAGTTTATTTCTCAAACAGGAAAGATGTAGGAGAAAGTTGATAGGGCACAGGACACCCTTAGTAACTATCAACAACAGGCAGATTGGCAGACTTCTTAGACAAAAATATGTGAGATAAGGCAGACAGCAGCACAGGAAAAACAGCCTTTAACCACTTCAGCCCCGGAAGGATTTCCAGCTTTAGGACCGGAGCCCTTTTTGCGATTCGGCACTGCGCCGCTTTAACTGAAAATTGCGCGGTCGTGCTGCATTGTACCCAAACGAAATTTGCGTCCTTTTTTTCCCACAAATAGAGCTTTCTTTTGGTGGTATTTGATCCGCTCTGCGTCATTTCTGATCGCCGCTATACACAAAAGAAGAGCGACAATTTTGCAAAAAAACACAAATTTCTTACTTTTTGCTAGAATACAAATCCAAAAAAAAAATATAAAAAAACATTTTTTTTCACCGTTTTTGGCCGATTTACATTCTTCCTCATATTTGCGATAAAAAAAATTGTAATCTGCGTTTATTGATTGGTTTGCGCAAAAGTGGTCGCGTTTACGGATGATGAGAATTCATTTTTGGGGTTTATTTTTACTAGTAATGGCGGCGATCTGCGATTTTTAGCGGTGCTGCGATATTGCAGCGGACATGTCGGACTATTTTGACACTTTTTTGGGACCATTGGCATTTATACAGCGATCAGTGCTATAAAAATGCACCGATTACTGTGTAAATGCCATTGGCAGTGAAGGGGTTAACCTGCAGGGGGCGCTCTAAGGGTTAAGTATGTTCCCTGGGCGTGTTCTAACTGTGGGGGGACTGCCCTAGCTGGGGAAGGGAAGTGGTCACAGCCTTCGTATTCAGGAAGACTGTGATCACAGCCCTTCCCCCTTCACAGAACGGAGGTCCGTGTTTACATGCACGGACCTCCGTTCCTTCGCTCCGGGGGAGCCATCGCGGGTAGCCGGCGGCAATCGAAGCCGCCGCACCCGCTCCCTGGCCCTCCCCGAACACAGTGAGCATTATCGCAGCCGCCGTCGTATGACGGCGATTTGCGATAACGAGCCACTTTGCCGCCGTCAACCTGCGGTTGGCGGTCGGCAAGTGGTTAAGCTGAACCAGCACATCTGTACTTTGTAGGACAGGCTGTCTCCTCTAGTAACTGAACTTTACTCACAGCTTCATACACATGAATCCCCTTGGATGAGTTCTCTCCTGAAGTCCTCCCAGCCACTTCATAGCTTTCAGCTTGTGAAAAGTCCCCTCTGGTGCTTCCTTAGAACTCCATCCCTCTCAGAATAGTTTCTGGATCTTTGGCAGTCTTTTCTCAACAGAACCTTGCACACCGGGATAGGCCTCGGATAGGCCTAGCAATCAGCAACCATCTGGATAGGCCTCAGGCTTCAGGCCTAGCAGCCAGGAGCTGTTTCACACAGATCATCCACCCAGGTCACAGTCCTGGGCGGGAAGGACTGACCCCGATCACCTGACTTCTTCCCAATAAATAGCTTCTCCCAGCATTCATAGCAGTGAACCTGATTGGCTGAGAAAAGTATGTTTATCCCTAACATGAATGTGCTGTAGCTCATCATATTGATGTCAAAGGCAACAGTGCCACCTACTGACAAAAGGGAGAAACCACAACTGGAACAGAATTAGGAAAGAAGCCATTTGACAATTAAACACTACAAATTAGCCAGGCTGGCTACCACCCAGCATAACTAAATTTACCTGCAGCCCTATTCTAGAAGAGAGTGCTACATGTGTTACTCATCAAATTATGTGAATTGGGGAGGAGGGTCACCAATTCATGAACTGCTACATTTGTGGGATTGCATAACTTGGTTTTTGGTATATTTTTTTATTTTTGGGTTTATATGTAGAAATCCAACACTGAAGAGGGTCACACTACTGTTGATATATTGTGGGGTGTCACCATTATTATTATCATTATTATTTATTAACTGCAACAATTGTGCAATAGCAAAACTTGTTGTTAGGTGTATTCTATATTTTTTGTGTTGGGTTTATATGTAGAAATCCTACACTGAAGAGGGTTACACTACTGTTGATTTATTGCAGCAATATATCAATATATGTACTGGATGTATAAGTACAGTATATTGGTAAATTTATACTAGTTAGACAAATATTGTATGCCTAGCCCAGTTAGAGGGTGCCACAATTTCTGTATATTGCAATATTCTTTTTTTTTTTGCTACTTTATTGGTTTTCACAGTTGTTTGATTACCAGTTTGGTAGTGGGTTGCACTGCATTTTTTAGTTTTATTTATCTGTATAGGTGTGCGAAAACATGTCAATGATAGCAGCAACCAATTGAGTTGTTTGGATTAGTTGATAGTTGATGATTTCACATTTGATATTGTTGAATAGGTAAAACTTCCCTTCTGATCAATTTAGACTTGATTTAGACTGGATTTGATCAAACTGAGTCGATCGGCCAGGGCAGGAAATGATTGATCGTTTTTGCATTGATCGGCAGCATTGAGAATCTTTGGTCATGAATTTGATTGTATTTCAATCAATCAGTTTACGAGACTGCATGGAGAAAACAGAGTTGGAATTCATAATCTTTCGTTTATTGCTCAAAATTTGATTTCCTGCATGTGGCATATCAATTAAATACACTATAGATTGATTATTCCTATCAGGAGAGACCAATCGGAAAATAAATTGATAAGTTATCAAAGTGTATGACCACTGCAACAGTTAGGTTAAATCAGGTAGTGGTGACAGAGGAGTAGCTGCAAGAGGAGGGTTTAAGATCAAAAGCTCTGTCAAACCAAAGTGTCTGAATATAGGGCTTGCACAAACTCTTGAACAAAGGTATATTTAAGGCACTGAGGGGGCACCTTGCCTCAGGTGTTTTGTCCAGAAATAGCTGGTGCACGTCACTTTACTTTTGTGCATATTGACGTCTGTCTTTCAGATGCATATTTCTTGTTACCATTTGAGTATGTCAGCTGCAAGCCCTTTCCTCTAAAACACCTAGAAGCATCCTGCATTTGAATTTCTTCGAATGGCCCATGCCAACATGACTTGGTTTTATGTCCATGGCATCAGCTTTTGAAATCAATCATCATTGCCCATGCACATGTAGGCAGGTTGAAATGTACACAGTTAGTTCCTGCAGCCGGGCCGTATGTGTATGAGGCCTTAAGGACATCAAATAAATCTGCTGTAAATAGACGTAAATAATATTAGAATTAATCACATACATTGCTGGGTCCAATTTGTCAGTATAATGTGTATAATCTTGTAATTCTCATAAACCCATTCATAGTATTTATAAGTAAACCTGTCAGTGAAATACGACTGTTTTCATACCGGATATATGCTTTGTACAGTTGTTTCTATGTGCTAATTTTTGCTTCCTTCAATAAAAAAAATGTATTAATTAAAAAAAAAAACTGTCAGTGAATTCAGATGTAAAGCCAACAATGTGCAAAAATAGTTAAAGGGACAGTCCACCCAAAAGTGATAATTTAAATATACGTGGGGCCTAATGGGCCCCTTTTCTTGTTTATGTGTCTTGAAATAAAAGTGTTCCTACCCACCTTTGAATTTTTCAGCATTCTCCATTAAAAAAAAAAAAAAACAATCTTACCTGGAGACTGCAGAGTAAGACTCCCCCCCCCCCCCTCTTCCCTGTTATAAAGACCATAGAAAAAACAAGCCTGCAAGGCATTCTAAAAAAACATGTACAAGCAAGAATTTAATTATGAAGTAGAAGCAAAGGGTTTTATTGCTGCCTCTCTATTTAATGTGGTTTTGTCTCTAATAAAGGAAACAGATACTAAGAAACTCCATTGCTTGCCATACTAAATTCTCCTTTTAAAAATATTAGTCTAACTGTTAAGTTGATTCTAAGATGTCAATGGTTTTTGAGCAAGAGACCCAGAACAATTATGATGATCAGGATTATTGAATTTTTCCCTGACTTTGCTAGTAGGATCATCCACTTAGGTCATTAAAAGAAAAGGGCAGGAAAAGGGTAAAAAAAAATAACCATACTCAGCTATGTAGATGTAGCAAGGATCCGATGCTGCATCTGTCCCAAGCTACAATGAGAACTGAGCGATTAAAGACCACTGATCACTTAGTCCTCAGGTCCGCTCTGAGCATAGAGCAGTGACTGTCAGCTCTGCCCCTACAGCACTCACCCTAATCCAGGGAATATGAGGGGGGTGGGAGCGGCTGACTCAGGCTCTCAGTGGTGCACTGAAAGGCTGAGCCAGTAACCCAGTTAGGCACCTGGACGGATCCCAACATTATTGTCGGGATCCCTTCAGAGTCTGGACTAGGTCTGTGACGTCAACTAACAGCGGGCTTTAGTAATCCACTTTTGTTTAGATAAAAAAATAAAAACCCTCTTGCCGACCGCCCGCCGTGGATTGACGATGGCAAAGTGGCTCATTATCGCAAACCGCTGTCATCTGATGGCGGCCACGATAACTAGTATTGTGTGGGGGGCCAGGGAGCGGGGGGTTCAGGGAGCGAGTAGGGCGGACTCGATCTCCGCCGGCTACCCCCGATGGCTCCCCCGCAGTGAGAGAACAGAGGTCCGTGTATGTAAACACGGATCTCTGTTTTGACAGTGGGGGAAGGGATGTGATCACAGGCTTCCTGTATATGGAAGCCGTAATCACTCCCCTCCCCCTGCCAGCCCAGCCCCCATACAGTTAGAACACACTGAGGGAACACAGTTAACCCTTAAAGCGTCCCCTTCACTGCCAATGGCATTTACACAGTAATCAGTGCATTTTCATAGCACTGATCACTGTATAAATGCCAATGGTCCCAAAAAAGTGTCAAAATGGTCCGACATGTCCGCCGCAATATCGACATACCGCTGAAAATCGCAGATCAACGGCATTACTAGTAAAAAATTCAAAAAAATAAAAACCCCAGAAATGAATTCTTATCATTCGTAAACACGGCAACTTTTGTGCAAACCAATCAATAAACACCAATTGCGATTTCTTTTACCAAAAAATATGAGGAAGAATATAAATCTGCCAAAACCAATGAAAAAAATGTTTTTTTATATATTTTTTTGTATTTGTATTTTAGCAAAAAGTAAAAAAAAAAATGTTTTCTTTGCAAAATTGTCACTCTCTTTTTGTTTATAGCGGTGGTCAGAAATAACGCAGAGGTGATCAAATAGCAACAAAAGAAAATTCTATTTGTGAGAAAAAAAGTACGCAAATTTTGTTTGGGTACAACATTGCACGACTGCGCAATTGTCAGTTAAAGCGATGCAGTGGCAAATCGCAAAAAGCGCTCTGGTCCTAAAGGGGGAAATCCTTCCTGGGCTGAAGTGGTTAATATTGACCAACTGTTGGCCTTACAGTCTTCTAATGAGGAAAGTGGCAGTGTTTGAAAAGGCTTAATTTTTTTACCTTTATGCATAAAGGTAAAGAGAAACCTTCTGTGTGCAGCAGCCCCCCAGACCCACATAATACTTACCTGAGGCCAATTGTGATCCAGCCATGTGCATAAGAGCCTCAGCTCTCTGGGGACACTCCCTCCTCAATCACAGCCAGTGAGCCAATGAGGAGAGAGGGGGGATGGGGCTTGAGCTGAGTCACGGCTCTGTCTGTGAATGGACATGCAGAGTACGGGCTCAGGAGTGAGCCTGCTTGGGTGCCTCCATAGTAAGCTGCTTGCTCTGGAGGCACTGGCAGGACAAGGGGCCAGGAGTGCTGGCAGGGAACCCAATAAGAGGAGGATCGGGGCTACTCTATGCAAAACCACTGCAAGAGTAGATACAGTCACCCCCCTTTCAAATAATCACATTTTGCTGCTTTGCAGCCTAAAATGCAAACGGACACGGTTTTTGTTTTATCTAGCTGTATTTACTCAGTGCAACTTATAAAATCCAAGTGAAAGATATAACACCATTTTACTTTCAACTGTGATCAGCTGTGGTCATTTTGATTAGCTCAGCATGAAAAGAGCTTTCATGGAGCATTTCAGTCCCTGGTAGTGCAACCAAAGCAAACAATCAACTATGGGTGGCAAGGCACTGTCACTGGGATCTCCAGGATAAAGTTGTGGACAGTCAGGAGATGGATACAAAACAATGTTAAAGGCTTTATCAATGCCCAGAAGCAGAGTGTAGTCTATTATTAAGAAGTGGAAGGTATACAACAGAGACCCTCCCTGGATCAGGATGTCGCTCCAAACTGGATGAAAGAGCCAGGAGTAAACTGGTCAGAGTGGCTACCAAGATGCCTACAGCAACTCTCAAGCAGATGCAGGAATTTATGACAAAGAATGCTCATTATGTGCATGTGACAACAATGTCACACATACGCCACAAATGTGGACTGTGCAGCCAATGGCCCCCTTAGGGGTGGCTGGTTGATGTGGTCCACCTGCTCACAGCTGCCCTCAATTACACTCCTACTTTTTTGTTGTTTTTATTTGGAGATTGAACTTGATGGTAATTGGGGTAGGTATGGGATGCCCAAAGATCAAATAGTTCTATACACGGGACCACTATATACACTCTCCAGTATATACACTTCTCCGACTTCACTCCAGCACACTTCTTGTTTCTCTGATAACTCCTAGTTCCTCTCTCTCCAGCATACTTCTTGCTTCTCAATGGCAAGGCTTGGAAGGAAATTTACCAGGCCTCCAAACAGACTTCTACGGCCTAGCTAGCACATGTGATACCTGAAGTAGATTTATCAGGCCTCCGGACCACCCTTTTTGGGTATGGGGTTGAAGTTCCCCTTGTGTAGCAAAGTTAGTTAGTTGGTGCTAGCAAGCCACGATGGACTACAACTCCCAGCCCATCTGTACACTGTCCATGACACCAGGTCCAAGTCTCCTCCTGCACCGTTTCCAGTCTGTCTTCTTCCCAATCTGCATTGTGCATCTCATCCCTTTTGTCACTCACTGTTACTTGTAGTTCCTCCCAGAGATCTCTCTGATAGTGTTCTCACTCCTGCTGTTCTCTTCTGCTCACCCTTGGTGACCAAGAGGCGTTGTTTCCTGCAGTCTCCAGTCCTCCCTGGGCCACTCCCCTGCCCAGAATGAAAACAATCAGGCCTGACCCCTGACTAAATTTACCTACACTCCACAAAAACATTTCTCTAAGCACCTACCTATGGTAGAGGGCGCCACACTCATCCCTTCCAACCCTTGGCTGGTCACTAGCTGAGGAAATTTGAAAAAAAAGGCTGTGCCCAGGATCAAGGGCATCCCAGAACAAATAAAAGGAAGTGGAAAAGGGAACAAACTTGGATGGGGATTGTACAAATAAATAAGTACAAAAAATATTTAAATCTCAGTGACTATTTACACCTGTACACAATAATATACATTCCTAACTACTGTCCCTACTACTAAGAGCATGTAAATACATTAAATATACACATCCTGAGCCAGAGCACTTCTCCTGAGAGAAAAGCACTCTGCCCGCACAGTTGTAGAAGAAGATGTTGACTCTCGCCGGATGAGGATGGACAGCCGTCCCATCCCAGGGATCCTAAGACAAACAACTAACTACAAAGTAACTAGACAACAGTAGCCATCTACTGAAAGGGGGCTATAAGCCTCCCAGTAGAGCAACAACATAAACAGAGTCTTTTTCCTGCCTGCCCTGCCTTGAGGGGCAAGGATCCCACTGGCAAAAACAGAAAAAGGGAAGAATGAAATTTGTCTCTTTAAGAGTTCCTGATGGGAGGGGCCCCTCCCCTAACAACAGGCTCTTTAGAGATGAATAGACCTGAACACACCTCACCCCAGCTTCCTTTCAATGAGCCAAGTCTCTGCCATTGGTGCAGGGTGGCAGGCTGGTGTGTTCTGGCAGGGTCAGGGAAGAAACAAAAAACAACCCCTGCAGTCTTCCAGCAGTCCTGTGTGTCTTTGGCCTCTACAAAAAAAGCTGTAGTCCTCCAACAGTCCCTTTAAATATAGAAGCGTGGGTTAGGCAGCCTCCTCCAGCCTTCCCCTTCTCCCCTGTCAGAAATGGAGTAGCTCCTTGCAGGCTGGTTTGGCTTCACCACAAGGACATTGTCTCCATAAATGGCATGCCCCAGGCCCCACTCCTACTTCAACTTCACAAAGCAGTTCCAGAAATCACAGTCCTGCCATCTCTAAGCACTTACCTATGGTAGAGGGCGCTACACTTGTATGGGAGGGTTGCAAGAAAAAAGCCACTCCTCAAGAAAGGCCACATGCAGTCACAACTGAACTTTGCCAAAACCTTGAAGATTCTGAGGCCATATAGAAAAAGATGTTATGGTCAAATAAGACTAAAATCTAATTCTTTAGCCTCAACACTGACTAAACGATATGTCTGGTGTAAATACAGTACAGCTTGCCATCCAAATAACACAATTTCTACAGTAAAGCATGGAGGTGGTAATATCTTGCTATGGGGGTGTTTCTCTGCAGCAGGGACTGGAGCACTTGTCAGGATAGAAGAAAAATGGATGGGGTAAAATACCGTCAAATTCTTCAAGAAAATCTGCTGCCCTCTGCCAGAAAGGTGTCAATGGGAAGAAGGTTAACCTTCCAACGTGACAATGGCCAAAGCACACAGCAAAAAATGACCACAAAGATATTGAAAGAGAAAAAGGTGAATGTTCTTGCATGGCCTAGTCAGAAGCCAGACTTAAACCCCATTGAAAATCTGTGGGATGACTTGAAGTCTGCAATACACAAAAGGTCACCATCAAATTTAACTGAACTGGATCAGTGTTAGTAGAGACATATCCCAATAGACAAGGCTGGAATTAAAGCAAAACATGGTTCAACAAAATACTGACACAAAGGGGTGACCCTTTTTCCAACTCTGTGATTCTGTTTTTGATTTTTTTTTTCCTGACGTGTTAGTGTTATATCTTTCACAAAAAAAGTGCCTGTCTTCATTTCAGGCTGCAAAGCATCAAAATACGATTATTATAAAGGGGGCCGTTCTTTTCTTTACTCACTGTAAGTATGACGTTTGTTATTTTAAAAAAATGCCTTTAATATCACTTTAACCCTTTGGGACTATCTCACCAAAATACATTTTTTGTTGTAGAGGATACAAGGATGCCCAAAATCAGATATGTATCTTAGTGCAGTCTTCTGGAAAAATCAGCAAGCCAATCACACAAGCAGGAAATTCCATTTTGGGGGGTTCCGTACACCATCTGAGTACAGATCACCTCCAGGTTGCCATACTATATTGAATTTTACAGAACATTACAATGCTGCAGATTGAAAAGGAAAGGTAATGTTTAATAAAGTTATATTACAATATTCTTTGCTATATTTTTTTCCCACAAAAGTGAAGTTACCCTTTAAAGGATTTTTGGAATCTAGACTGCCCCGTGATTGAAAGGGCCAAACAGCTTGATGTCCTCTGACCTCCCTGAAGCGACTCAGTTATCTAGATGAACGTCGTGTATCACAAAACATGACTGCCTCAACTCGCTTCTCTGCGGCCTAATACCACTTTCACACCTGCAAAAGCATGTAAGCTAAATATTTTGTGCACTGACACATCTGTTTCATACAGAATGTTCCATGCATATTCAGAGCAAGTCTATAGAGTAGGCCACAGCCTTCTTATGTCTACTGGTGGAGAATTCATCCTTTCATAATTCACAACTCCAATACAAAACTACTAAAATATTAGTTTAGGGGACTTGGTTGTGTCTTTTTAACCTTTACAGATCCGTGCTATAGACGAAAGACGTCTACAGCGCGGATCTGAATCTCTGGGTGGACGTCCATGGACGTCCGCCCCTTTACACGCCCCCTGTGCGCACTCACAGGTGGCGGCGGCCGACATGTCCCCCCCCAATATCAAAGTCCCGATAAAAATCGCAGATCGCCGCCATTACTAGTAAAAAAAAAATAATAATAAAAACGCCATAAATCAATTCCCATAGTTTGTAGACGAATAGTCGAAGAATATAAATCGGCCAAACCCAATGAATAATTTTTTTTTTTTTTTGGATATTTATTAGAGCAAAAAGTAAAAAATATTGTTCTTTTTTTCAAAATTGTCGCTCTTGGTTTTGTTTATAGCGCAAAAAATAAAAACCGCAGAGGTGATCAAATACCACCAAAAGAAAGCTCTATTTGTGGGGAAAAAAGGACATCAATTTTATTTGGGTACAACGTCGCACGACCGCGCAATTGTCATTCAAAATGCGACAGCGCTGAAACCTGAAAATTGGTCTGGGCAGGAAGGGGGTTTAAGTGCCCAGTAAGGAAGTGGTTAAACATTCATTGGATCACGCAAATTTGCAACACACTTGTAAATACGGATTAGAACATGCCACAGCTACAATACATCATATTATGCTTTTAAAGTATTTTAAACCACAGCTTTTACATTTTCCGAGTCACAAAAGCAGCTTTTTATTTTCCAGCTGCAAAGTAGTGCAAACAGCTGTAGTTTTGTACTATAGTCAGACAGCCCAGAGGCAACCATTACTGAAGGTACAGTAAAGGGATACATAATACATGCCTTCAAGCAAATGTACTCAAAGTATTTCTACAACATGATCACATTTCCAGTCAATGAAATTTGAAAAAGATTTTATGTCACATTAACCTTGGGAATAAACTATGTCAATTTTCTGCAGCTGTTTTAAAAGGTAAAGAAACCCTACTCAAATGTTAACATAGCTGTACATCTATGCTACATCTACATGTACATCTATGCTAACAATGTTGGCAAGATGGAAAATATAAACGACAATAGAAAATAACTCATGCCATATTTTAAAAATCCAAAAATTCTCTCCAGTTCACCAACAAGCAAAAGCTTTACCAGTTGTATACTGGTATTCTCTATGCAGCAATCCAGTGGTTGACAGTCACATCCTGGCTGTGTTACAGTGGCACAGGACTCCACTATTTAGGTCAGGCCATTTTTATTGGGATTTCTTGCCGAGTGTCAAAACCAGGGCCATAGCAGTTCATCTGATCCTGATTTCACTTTGTAAGTGTGTGTAGCTGGCTATGGGTGGGCACCACTCTCCGCCACTGCTCCACAGCTATTGTCTGTAAATCTCAGCATTCTCAGCAGCTGTGGCAAGTTCAGCACAATCTCCAATCTACTTTTCTGGCTATAATGTAGAGCGTATACATTAACAATAATACAGGATTACATCTGCGTTTGAGTATGAATGTAAATGACTATTGCATCAGGTGTAGTCCCATGTCATAGAGGCATAGAGATGTAATGGATGTTCTGCCAGCTTAACAGATATCAGATAGGGATATAAACAATCCTCTGCTTAGAGACTAGGGATGGAGCACATGAAACATATTATGGAGAGAGATAACATAAAGGCAGGATGAAGCAGAAAGAAAACAACAAAAGAGAATTTAATAAAAGGAGCAATTACAGTCAGAGAAAGGGAGAAGGGGAAGTAATAGAGGAAAGAGGAAAGGGAGTGAAGTCAGTGGTCCATGTAGCAAGCCAAGGGTTTGGCTTTCAAAAATAATAGCTATAGTGTGGTGTGCAAAGCCGAGTCCACAGTGGTTAATTCATAGGTAAACCATGGAGAAGAAACCTTAAAGTGAAACTAAGCACATACTGTTTAATTTAATAACTTCTCTTACATATATAGATGATGGTGCTGTATTTATTTTAATTGAAAAAAAAAAATCAAAGTACTTTTTTTATAATCAATATATAGCTGTTATGCGACCCAACTCTTTTCTAGCACATCTGCAGGGAAACATCAGCAGGAGGAGTCAGTTTTATATATACAGTATATATATATATATATATATTCACACCCCTCCAGCATGTACAGTGGATATAAAGAGTCAACACACCATTGTTAAAATGTCAGGTTTTTGTGATGTAAAAAAATCAGACGAAGATAAATAGTTTCAGAATTGTTTCCACGCTTAACCACTTATCGACCAGGCCATAGCCAAATAACGGCTACAGCGCGGTTGGATAATTCTGGGAGGGTGTACTATAACGTCCTCCCAGAATCACGCTCCTGGGGCACGCACCCGCAAATATCCGTGACTTCACAGATCACGGTAAAGTGCCGATGACAGCGGCCCTTTACCAGGTGATAACTCCGTCTAATGACGGAGCGATCAGTTGTAAACAAGCCAGTGCATGTCCGGTTCAGTTCTTCCCCTCTCCATATCAATCGGTATAGTGTGAGAGGAGAGAGGAGAATGAGTGCAGCAGCGCTGTGGGCTGGGTCTGAAGTGCCCACAGCGCTGATCTGTGCCAATTCCTGTACTCCACGCTTAACCACTTATCAACAAGGCCATAACCGACTAATGGCTACAGGGCGTTTGGATAATTCGGGGAGGGCGTACTATAAAGTCCCCCCAGAATCTCGCTCCTGGGGCACGCACCCGCAAATATCTGTGACTTCACGGATCACGGTAAAGTGCCGATGACAGCAGCCCTTTAACATGTGATCACTCCGTCCAATGATGGAGCGATCAGTTGTAAACAAGCCGGTGCATGTCCGGTTCAGTTCTTCCCCTCTCCATATCAATCGGTACAGTGTGAGAGGAGAGAGGAGAGATTGAGTGCAGCAGTGCTGTGGGCTGGGTCTGAAGTGCTCACAGCGCTGATCTATTCCAATTCCTGCACTCTACGCTTAACCACTTATCAACAAGGCCATAGCCGAATAACAGCTACAGAGCGTTTGGATAATTCAGGGAGGGCGTACTACAACGTCCTACCAGAATCGCGCTCCTGGGGCACGCACCCGCAAATATCCGTGACTTCACGAATCACGGTAAAGGGCCGATGACAGCGCCCTTTACCACGTAATCACTCTGTCCAATGGTGGAGTGATCAGTTGTAAACAAGCCGGTGCATGTCCGGTTCAGTTCTTCCCCTCTCCATATCAATCGGTACAGTGTGAGAGGAGAAAGGAGAGATTGAGTGCAGCAGCGCTATGGGCTGGGTCTGAAGTGCTCACAGCGCTGATCTGTGCCAATTCCTGCACTCATCCCCATCCATGCTCAGTTATCAACAGCTCATTCATCCCTATCCACTGCTCATCCATCCACATTCACGGCTCAGCCATCCCCATTCATGCTTAGCCAGCCCCATGCACGGCTCATCCATCCCCATCCATGGCTCATCCATCCACATTCACGGCTCAGCCATCCCCATTCATGCTCAGCCAGCCCCATGCACGACTCATCCATCCCCATCCATGGCTCATTCATCCACATTCACAGCTCATCCATCCACTTTCATGGCTCAGCCATCCCCATCCATGCTCAGGCATCCCCATCCACGGCTCATCCATCCCCATCCATGGCTCATCTATCCACATTCATGGTTCATCCATCCACATTCATGGCTCAGCCATCCCCATCCATGCTCAGCCATCCCCATCCATGCTCAGCCATCCCCATCCATGCTCAGCCATCCCCATCCATGACTCATCCATCCCCATTCACGGTTCTTCCATCCCCATCCATGGCTCATCCATCCCCATCCACGGCTAATCCATCCCCATTCATGGCTCATCTATCCCCATGCATGGCTCATTCATGCTCATCCATGGCTCATTCATACTCATCCATCCCCATCCACAGCTCGTCCATCCCCATCCATTGCTCTTCCATCCCCATCCATGGCTCATACATCCCCATTCACAGCTCATCCATCCCCATCCACATCTCATCCATCCCCATCCATGGCTCATCCATCCCTATCCATGGCTCATTTATGCCTCATCCAGGCCTCATCCATGCCACATCAGTTCTCATCCATGCTACATCTATGCCAATACAGTACCCATCAGTGCCACTACAGTGCCCATCAATGCCACTACAGTGCCTCACAAAAGTGTAATAGGTAGTCAAATTAGATTTGAAATGTATGTGCCTAGAACTCCTGGTGGTGCTCCCTGCATGCTGTGCCTCTGTATGTGGCCAGGCTGTGGAAAAGTCTCCCACATGTTGTATTGCCATACTCAGGAGGAGTAGCAGAATATATTTGGGGTGTCATTTTCACTACGTACATGCTGTGTGTTAGAATTATTGTATAAATGGACAACTTTGTGTTAAAAAAAATGTGTTTTCATTTCCTTCCACATTTTCCAAAAACTTGTGGAAAAAAAATGGCATGTTCAAAAGACTCATTATGCCTCATAGAATATACGTTGGGGTGTTTGCTTTCCAAAATGGGGTCATTTTTTGGGGGTTTCCATAGTCCTGGTGCTCCAGGACCTTCAAAAGTGCAAGAGGTAGTCAAGAAATGAAATGTGTATTTTATGTCCCTAGAACACCTGATGGTGCTCTCTGCATGTTGGGCCTCTGTATGTGGCCAGGCTGTGTAAAAGTCTCACACAAGTGATATCACCATACTCAGGAAGAGTAGTAGAATGTGTTTTGGGGTGTAATTTGTGGTATGCATATGCTATGTGTGAGAAGTAACCTGTTAATATGACAATTTTGTGAAAAAAAAGAAAAAAAAATCTTAATTTTGCAAAGAATTGTGGGAAAAAAAATACAACTTCAAAAAGCTCACCATGCCTCTTACTAAATACTTTGGAATGTCTACTTTTGGGAGGCATTTGTACTTTCCTGGCGTGTAAAGCCTCGTACGTGCGATCGTCGCAAATCGTATGTTGCATAATGTAACTTGCATACTGACTGCACTACACGATCGTACGAGCACAGAAGAACGTTCAGATGCATGTGATTAGCATCCGGCCGTTCCTGACTTCTGAGCATGCGTGTTTTGCACAATACAACTAATCGCGCATACGAACGATCGATATCGCATACAACGGTCGTTAGTACGACCTGTTGTATACGATCGTCGTCCCGTGTGTACAAGGCTTTAGTGTCTCAAGAAATGAGATAGGCCGTCAGTACATCATGTGTGCTCTATTTTTCAATGATTGGCACCATAGCTTGTAGAATCTATACCTTTCACAAAGACCAAATAATATACACTGATTTGGGTTATTTTTATTAAAGATATGTAGCAGTATAAATTTTGGCCAATATTTGTGTAGAAAAATTACTAATTTGCAAAATTGTATAACATTAACTAAGAAAAATATATTTTTTTACAACATTTTTGGTCATTTTTCATTTATAGCACAAAAAAATTAATAAAACCCAGTGGTGATTAAATACCCCCAAAAAAAAGCTCTATTTATGTGGGAAAAAAGGACAAAAAATTTCATATGGGTACAATGTTGCATGAGTAATTGTCATTCAAAATGTGAGAGCGCTGAAAGCTGAAAATTGGTCTGGTTAGGAAAGGGGTTTAAGTGCCCAGTGGGCACATGGTTAATGTGACCTATAAACTGTACAATTTGATTGAAAAACAAACTGAAATCTTTTAGGGGGGGGGGAATAAAAATAAAAACTAAAATAATGTGGTTGCATAAGTGTGGACACCTTCTTATATCTGGAGATGTAGCTGTGTTCAGAATTAAGCAATCACATTCAAACTCATGTTAAATAGGAGTCAATACAAACCTACCATCTTTTAAAGTGCCTCTGATTAACCCCAAATAAAGTTCAGCTGTTCTAGGAGTTCTTTCCTGACATTTTCAAATCCTACAGCAAAAGCCATGGTCCACAGAGAGCTTGCAAAGCATCAGAGGGATCTCATTGTTAAAAGGTATCAGTCAGGAGAAGAGTAGAAAAGAATTTCCAAGGCAAGTGATATACTATGGAACACAGTGAAGAGAGTCATCATCAAGTGGAGAAAATATGGCACAACAGTGACATTACCAAGAACTGGACGTCCCTCCAAAATTGATGAAAAGACGAGACGAAAACTGGTCAAGGAGGCTGCCAAGAGGCCTACAGCAACATTAGCTGCAGGAATATCTGGCAAGTACTGGCTGTGTGGTACATGTGACAACAATCTCCCGTATTCTTCATATGTCTGGGCTATTGGGTAGAGTGGCAAGACTGAAGTTTTTTCTTACAAAGAAAAACATCCAATTCCAGCTAAATTTTGCAAAAACACATCTGAAGTCTCCTAAAGCATGTGGGGAAAATGTGTTATGATCTGATTAAACCAATGTGGAACTTTTTGGCCATAATTCCAAAAGATATGTTTGCACAAAAACAACACTGGGCATCACCAAAAGAACACCATACCCACAATGAAGCATGGTGATGGCAGCATCATGCTTTGGGGCTGTTTTTCTTTAGCTGGAACAGGGGCCTTAGTCAAGGTAGAGGAAATTATGAAC
This sequence comes from Glandirana rugosa, assembly GCA_018402905.1. Lineage (NCBI taxonomy): Eukaryota > Metazoa > Chordata > Amphibia > Anura > Ranidae > Glandirana > Glandirana rugosa. The sequence continues at coordinate 75,167 of BLSH010113818.1, read as the reverse complement.
AGTTCCAAATACCACCAATTAGAGCTATAAAATTACCCCAAAACCAGGCACACAAATAATCTCTAAGCTCAAATCTGCGCTTAGTATGCTATAATCATCTGTTAAAACTCCATAAATAAAAATAGGTCAATCTAAAACATAATTAAAATTAGAAAAAAATTATAATAATAAGAAAAAAATATATATATATAGCAGCTGCCTAATATCAACACAGTTAAACAAATAGCACCATTAAAACTAAGAGACAAAAAACAGCCCCAGAAAATGGTCCAAGCAGCGCTTAAATGTAATTATTATAGAAAAGCATAGTCTTTCTGATGTGTGTAGTCCTCTTGAGATAAAGCAGCAATTGCCCATACAATATGTGCGTACTAAGGGATAGGATCTTGTCACAACTTTTGTCCTCCACCACACCGCGTGTATAAACAGGGAGGTGAAAGCCCCCCTGTGTGAAAAGACTCACCAAAAGTAAGTATCATCTGCGCCTTATAAACTTATATCCCAATCGGTAGTATCCTGCAATCAGATCCGCTTCGATTTCTAATGGTCTTATGTGTATGAGAGCCAGCAGATACCAACTGTGCGGGATCACCAACAGTTTCGGGCTATTGTCCTCCTCTCACGCCCTTTCTCAAGGTATGGAACAATATTATCTCACTTTTGTGAGATACTGTAGATAACCCAGAGGGGAATGTTTTTTTCTCAACAAAAGTGTTCTTCACAGACTGTACAGTCTCCTACAGTCACACGCGACCTACAGCCAGAGAACAACTGCAAGCAAAATAACAGTGAGTACCCTTCCCAGCTTACAAAAGCTGATCTTGATGCCGGTTTGACTATAATTTATGAAAGGCTGGCAGAGAGGATACAGTCTGAGCTCCATAAAACTAAAAGCACACTCACACATGAAATAGCAACTCTGGGGGGGGCGTACAGATATTCTGAAGACCAAGCATGACGAACTGTCCCTTGCTCATAATGATCTCAGAAAAGACTTTGAATTTTTAGCTGAAAACTATTCTCATCTGCAGTCTCAGGTAGAGGATTTGGATAGCCAAAATTGCAGGAATAATTTAAGGATTTGTGGAATCCCAGAATCAGTAACCAAACTGATGCCTGCAGTATCCAAATTGTTTCATAGCCTCCTCCCTTAGACACCTCCATCTTTATTTGCATGTGATAGAATTCACAGAATCCTGCGCTCGAAACCACCTCCAGACAAACCTTCCTGTGACATTATTCTGTGTATGAAGGATTTCATCACCAAAGAAAATATACTAATTGCTTCCAGAAATATGCACAACATTGAGTTGGATGGCACAAAAATCCAAATATTTCCTGACTTATCTCAAGCTACCCTGGAAAGGAGGCGAAAAATGAAGGAAATAACTTCTGTGTTACAATCTGAACTTATACGATATCGCTGGGGATTTCCCTTCAAACTAATAGTACCTCATAATGGTACCATCTACACAGTTTTTAATGTCACTGAAGTTAAAGACTTCCTGCTAAAGCTATGCCTGTTGGAAGCAGATGCAGTCTCAAGACCACCGACTACGCCTCACTCATCATCCATATGGGCTACTCCAGCCTCATTATGAGATCAAAGAAGATGACAAAAATCTTTCAGAAGTTTGGATGCTTAAAGAGGAAGATACCTCATTTTTGTGACTAACATTTAACTTCTCTACATATTAGAAGAAAGTGAGAAGAGACATTTACACAGAAAAGATGACAATGAATAAGAACAAAAGAAATAAAAAAGCAATCTCACTTCAACAAGCTTGAACGAAAACAAGCGAAAAACAGAGTAGAGTAGAAGAAAGAGGAGATTACGAGAGAAGGGGAGAAAAGGAAAATTTCTGCTTCTATATTCTCAGTACTTTCCTGAAGTTCTGCGGCTCTCCCCCCTCCTTCCTCCTTTATTATATTTCTTCTTACAATATTTTTTGTTTTTTTTCTCTCTGAGTGTTATAGCACATTGCCCATTACAAAATGTTTTATAGACTAAACAAGGTTACTCAAATTGCATTTCTATTGTTATGTTATATAGTTTACACAGATGTCGGCTTGCTCGGCCTCCGCTGGTTTGTCCCCCTACTCAAAGACATGGCTCAAAAGTTAATTCATATAGCATTGACTTTAGATGGGGCTTTGTGTGCGAGAATTGTACTTCATTATCCAAAGGAAAATGGTCTTAGGTCAGGAGGTTTTATACTCCCTGACTCCCAATTTTTGAATGTTATTTTTTTAAATAAATTGATGTTACTTACATAGTTACATAGTTAGGTTGAAAAAAGACACAAGTCCATCCAGTTCAACCAAAAAAAAACAAAAAACATTTTTATATATATATATATATATATATATATACACACACATACACAACCAAATAATCCCATATACAATCCTTCACCCACAGTTGATCCAGAGGAAGGCAAAAAACCCCAGCAAAGCATGGATCCAATTTGCTATAACGGGGGAAAAAATTCCTTCCTGATTCCCCGAGAGGCAATCGGATTCACCCTGGATCAACTTTACCTAAAAATGTTAGTACCCAGTTATATTATTTACATTAAGGAAAGAATCCAGGCCTTTTTTAAAACAATCTACCGTGCTGGGCAAAACCACCTCCGGGGGGAGTCTATTCCACATTTTCACAGCTCTTACTGTGAAGAAACCTTTCCGTATTTGTAGATGAAATATTTTTTCCTCTAGACGTAAAGAGTGCCCCCTTGTCCTTTGTGATGACCTTAAAGTAAATAACTCCACACCAAGTTCACTATATGGACCACTTATATACTTGTACATGTTGATCATATCCCCCCTTAATCTCCTCTTCTCAAGTGAGAATAAATTCAGATCCTCTAATCTTTCCTCATAGCTGAGCTCCTCCATGCCTCTTATTAGTTTGGTTGCCCTTCTCTGCACTTTCTCCAGTTCCCCGATATCCTTTTTGAGAACAGGTGCCCAAAACTGAACTGCATATTCCAGATGAGGTCTTACGAATGATTTGTACAGGGGCAAAATAATGTCTCTGTCTCTGGAGTCCATACCTCTCTTAATACAAGAAAGGATTTTGGTTGCTTTGGAAACCGCAGCTTGGCATTGCATGCCA
>BLSH010113818.1:49994-62111 GCA_018402905.1 Glandirana rugosa | reverse complement strand
CCAAACGGGCATCTTCGGTAGTGTCGGTACGGATGATTACCGTACCGACACTAACCGGTAACGTAGTACACTGGGTCGGAGATATATTCGACCTCAGTGAACTACGACGTCAGTGTACGAGAGACTCTGAGACTTATCATATCCCTCTCCTTCGACGGTCGCAAAAACACTCCCTGTCTAACGTCTGTAAAATTGATCTCAACTCGTTGGAGACCTTCAAGCCCAAGACGACCAGGCCGGCTTGAAGCCCTGTTTCAGGCCCAGGCCTGCCTTGGGCTTGCTAGCCTACCTTTAGTTACCCCTGGGCTTGAAAATCCGTGGTTTTACCAGTTATTTCCCTGTCCCCATTTCTTTGTAGGTCACTTGTCCCACCCTTACCCCCATTTCCTTCCTTTTGCAGCCCTCTAGGGCTTTCCAGGACTTTGTTACAGCCATTTTGGTGCCTAAAAGTTCGGGTCCCCATTGATTTCCATCCGATCGTTCGGGTTCCGTCCGGACCCGGACTTTGTCCCGAAGTTCGGCCGGACCAGCAGAACCCGAACTTCCAGAGGTTGCTCAACTCTAGTTAAAATGTCTGCAATCTGTCCCTCACAAAAACGCTGGCAGCTTCCTCTCCCTATACTATTCAGAGTCTCAGAGAGCATGTGACTGCAGCATCAAGTGACTCCAGCTTATATAGAGGCTGGGTCACATGATGCAATGGCCAATCACAGCCATGCCATTAGTAGGCATGGCTGTGATGGCTTCTACGGGCAAACCAGTGAAACGCTTGTTGATTGGCTGCCCTGCAGCTATTCAACATGCGTGATCAACGACCAGAATCCAGAAGCCGAACGTTTTTTGAAATGTTCGTGTTCGGGTCCGGGTCCCAGACACCCTAAAGTTCGGTACGGACCCGAACGTTACAGTCCGGGTTCGCGCAACACTAAATACAAGCTTCCAATAAAGGCCGCCAAATCACAATTGCTTCAATATATCCCCAAATGACTCACACTCTTCTTTTTTTTAAGCTTTTTCGATATCCTTGATATATATTACTCCCCACATCTGATCAGGCCTTGAGATGGCCTAAGGCCAAATTTTTATCATACAGCAATACAACATCAACTATGTTTGCTAGGAAATTGAAATAAACTACAAATCCCTCACATGTATATGAATTATGTAACTCAATTGGTAATTTAATTTCCCACCCTAAAGAGGTTATGAAAATTTTCTCTGACTTTTATAAAAAAAAATTACTGTCCACTCCCCAATCCTCACCTAAACAACTATCTCTAAACTGGCTTGAAAATATTCTACTCCCCACTCTGTCTGACCAACAAGTTGAAACTTTAAATGCCCCATGCACTGATCTTGAAATTATTAAGAAATCCCTAAAAACATGTACAGCTCCTGGACCAGATGGTTATTCCACTCCATATTACAAAAAAATGTTCTACCATCCTGGCCCCTCATTTATCCAAGTTATATAATTATATACTACAAGGTAACAATTTCCCAGAGGAAATGCTCTTGGCCAATATGTCCCTTTTACCCAAGCCCCATAAGGATCACACCCTACCCCAGAACTACTGCTCAATATCAGTTATAAACAACAACCTAAAAAATTTTGGTTGCTTATTAGTGGATAGAATGGCTAAATTCATCACTTCACTAATCCACCCAGACCAAACTGGATTCATCCCAGGGAGACAGATCACAGATAACCTACATCTTGTCACAAACATTATATAAGCTGTTAACCTACATTTCAACCCAGTAGTAATTTTGAGTCTCAATATCCACAAAGCCTTCGATAGTGTTAGCTGGTCCTATTTAGAATTATTACTTCTCAAATATGGTGTCTGCAATGAATTTCTACATAGCTTTAGAGCAGGGGTAGGGAACCTGCGACTCTCCAGCTGTTGTAGAACTACATTTCCCATCATGCTTCTGGGAGTAATTGTATCCATCAGCCTTGCAATGCCTCGTGGGAAATATAGTTCTACAACAACTGGAGAGCCACAGGTTCCCTACCCCTGCTTTAGAGCATTATATGAAAACCCACAAAGCAGAATTAAATTCCCTGGAGATTTTTTCCCACTTGGAAGAGGAACTAGACAAGGATATACCAAAGGACTCAAAGATTTTAAACTAAGTCTATTCTTTCAGACCCCTTACTATCACTACCAAATCTTATTAAAGTACTAGAAATTTTCCAAGACCTTACGGGTCTAGCGGTTGATTTATCTAAACGTTCTGTTATGCCCATAAATGTCCCATTGATATTGACAACATCCCTAAAGGGGAAATTCCCATTTACTTGGTGTTCATAATCTTTTAGATATTTAGGTATTAACCTCACCCCGTCATATAAAACCTTTTTTCAAAACAATTACCCACCACTCTTTACTCACATCAGGACATTACTAAACTAATGGTCTACCTATCACATCTCATTTCTGGGTAGAATATCAGCCACCAAAATGGTTATTTTACCCAAATTACTTTTCTACTGTAGAGCCCTACCTATATTAATTCCTAAAACCACTTTGGACTCCCTCCAAAGAGAATTTAACAAATTTATATGGCTAAATAAAAAAACCTAGGTTCAGTTATTCCCTTATGTATAGATCTCAATCAAAAGGAGGATTAGGCCTCCCTAATATATGGTATTACTACCTTTCAGCAAGATTTACACAACTAGCTCAATGGTTTGCCCCCACAAGTCGAGTGCCTTGGCTATATTTCGAAGCGCAAACAATCTCACCATTCCACCTTCAAGGGGTATTATGGTCCAAGTTGGTTCCCCCCAGAGAGATCTATCCCTTAAACACAGTGGTTGCACACTCATATCACCTATGGCATTGTAATAAAGATAAATTAAAAATGGTTTCTACCACCCCCCCCCCCCTTTTGCATCTCTTCTAGGTGATCCACATTTTGCTCTATATCTATAAATAACAAAGTATGCTCATTCACTGAGCTACAAGAAAAATATAACCTCCCACCATCAGAACTACCGCAGTATGATCAAATTGAGAAATGTTATCAGAAATATTTTTCTCTAAATACACAAACCCCCAATTCTCAATTTGAACAGATATGCACATATGAAAACCCACAAACCAGAATTAAATTCCCTGGAGATTTTTTCCCACTTAAAAGAGGAACTAGACAAGTATATACCAAAGGACTCAAAGATGTTTAACTAAGTCTATTCTTTCAGACCCCTTACTATCACTACCAAATCTTATTAAAGTACTAGAAATTTTCCAAGACCTTACGGGTCTAGGGGTTGATTTATCTAAACGTTCTTCTATGCCCATAAATGTTCCATTGATATTGACAACATCCCTAAAGGAGAAATTCCCATTTACTTGGTGTTCATAATCTTTCAGATATTTAGGTATTAACCTCACCCCGTCATATAAAACCTTTTTTCAAAACAATTACCCACCACTCTTTACTCACATCAGAACATTACTAAACTAATGGTCTACCTATCACATCTCATTTCTGGGTAGAATATCAGCCACCAAAATGGTTATGTTACCCAAATTACTTTTCTACTTTAGAGCCCTACCTATATTAATTCCTAAAACCACTTTGGACTCCCTCCAAAGAGAATTTAACAAATTTATATGGCTAAATAAAAAAACCTAGGTTCAGTTATTCCCTTATGTATAGATCTCAATCAAAAGGAGGATTAGGCCTCCCTAATGTATGGTATTACTACCTTTGAGCAAGATTTACACAACTAGCTCAATGGTTTGCCCCCACAAGTCGAGTGCCTTGGCTATATTTTGAAGCGCAAACAATCTCACCATTCCACCTTCAAGGGGTATTATGGTCCAAGTTGGTTCCCCCCAGAGAGATCTATCCCTTAAACACAGTGGTTGCACACTCATATCACCTATGGCATCGTAATAAAGATAAATGTAAAATGGTTTCTACCACCCCCCCCCTTTAGCATCTCTTCTAGGTGATCTACATTTTGCTCTATATCTATAAATAATAAAGTATGCTCATTCACTGAGCTACAAGAAAAATGTAACCTCCCACCATCAGAACTACCGCAGTATAATCAAATTGAGAAATGTTATCAGAAATATTTTTCTTTAAATACACAAACCCCCTATTCTCAATTTGAACAGATATGCATTTCTTCACCAAGAGATGGGGGGCTGATCTCTCCATATACCAACAATTAAATTAATCTTCTCTTACAGAAAAATCAAAACCAATGCTTCAATGAGAAACTTACTTGGACCAATCATTTACAGCAACTGACTAGAGCAAAATGATACAAAATTTACTAAATTGCACTCGCTCAACTTCAGTCAGAGAAACCGCTATCAAGTTACATATCAGTTGGTAGTTAACCCCAGAAAAAATTAACTCATTCTACCCAAATGCCTTTCCCACATGCTTCAGGGGTTGTCCAGATCATGGAACGTTCTTACATACTTTCTGGAGCTGCAAAATTCTGGAAACTATATGGCCGCAAACAGCCACTAAAATTGAACAGATTACAAGTAAAACAATGTATTTCACTCCTTAGATAAGTCTATTGTTCACATCAATTCCAGATCTACCCACACACAACATTTGATTATTATACACCTTGTTTAACTCCATTCACTGGACAATAGAGCATGTAACTGGTGTTCAACATCCATCCCATGGCTCCAGGTGATGAACAGAATGGAACAAATAAAGCTCTCAGAACGCATTCACTACACACTTCTAGATACTTTACATATATTTAAAAAAAAATGGAACCCCTGGGACATATCATTACAATGATATATTTTAAAATATCTATATATATCTAAATACCATTATGGACAGTACAGCATGTCTATTATATTGCATTCTATCTCTCTTAGGCTCGATTCACACATAGGCGATCCGACTTCAAGGGTGACTTTGCTAGGCAAATTAAACACGACTTCAAGGCGACTTCAGTGCGACTTTGGGCGACTTACAAAGCAACTTAAATCGACCTCCATGCCAGGCGACTTTGCCTGTGGCCAATCATATAAGGGAGGGGGTTGCTTGGGTAATTAGAGGGGAGTAACTGTGTAAATTCTTTTCTTTTTCCTGTAAAGTCGCTTCAATATAGATGGGGGATCCGACTTAGAGGTGACTTCCATTGAATTCTATGGGCACAAGTTGGATAGAAGTCGCGTTGAAGTAGTACAGGAACATTTTCTGAAGTCTCCTGAAGTTGGAGCGACTTAAATAGTGTATATTAAGATGGCTCCCATTCATTTCAATGGGATTTCGGATGTTAAGCGGCTTGGGGCGACACAAGTTGGATCACAAGTCGCCTAGGTGTGAACCGAGGCTAGACTATTATAGCTTTCAATGTATCTAACCTTATTTGTATGTATACATGTATTTTGTATTCAGAATACCTATAATTTTTTTTCTATACCCTATATATTTGTATGGAATTTTGACCTTTTACAACAATAAAAATAGTATGTGAAATAGATAAATAAATACATTTTTAATACATGACAAAGGATTCGAATAGGAATATAAGTAAGCTGAAAGAGTAGAGCATCATACTTTTATGGCATGTTTTGTCTTTGTACTGAGCTTTCTGACAAGAGATTAGTCATTAATGTGAGTCATTCAATCATAAATGTCTCCTACTAGTCACTGAGGCTTGTTAGCTAAAAAAAAAACAGACTGTCTTAACACAGCATATTGCAATGCACCTTAATGCATGTAATTACATTTACTATGGTATAGTGGTACCGGGTGTTGTGGTGTAAACAGGCCCTAGTATATAATAATAAAAAACATATATTTTTAATCCTGATTCTGAACACAATAAAGATACACTTGTAATTTTTAGTGAATCTTGAATCATACATCAAAGATTTGAAGATACATCAAATGACTTATTTTAAAATGTTTCTTATTTAAAAGTATTAATGCATTTTTGAGATCTTTCCATTGTAATTTCCCCAGAGAGGAAAACAAAGAAATGCACGCTGCTGATATAAATAAGTAAAATAATTGAATATTAGCTATAGTTTCCCTGAAAAAGAATTATTGCTTGAATATAATTTACATTCTGTAAAATGCTTTTAGGACATGTTCAGTAACAGATTCCATTAACCAGAAAAAAAATGGTGTAAACATCATTAAATTCTACCAGACTGTCAGACTGTGAATTAGATTTAACTGAAATAAATACACCATTTGCTGAATCTGATGGCAAAAATAGCAATACAGCGATCCAGATTCGCTAGCACTGGTAAGCCATATCGTGTCTTCATGCCAAGTCACACAGGCAGAAGGAAGCTTAGCATCAGTAAAGATGGATGAGTTAAAATAATGCCATTACTAGTGGGCATAGTGACAAAGAGGTGTTCTTTTAAAGGGTTAACAAGCAGGAAGAGGATTACGGCAAGGAAGCTTAAAATTACAGGCCATGCCCATGTCATTAAAGAACATAACATGCTAATATGCATTTGTAATTGCTGGTTGCACACATACAAGCAGGAAAACAGGAACAACACTGCTAACTGTTACTCTGTTTCGAGGCAGTGCAAAGTTCTGCACTGTAAGGCTGGTGATGTAAAGGGTATAATGGAAGGAAACAAGGAGCCTGATTGCAGTATTACATAAATCTGTTGTTTTGAAGGTAAAACTCATCATATCACCATATGGGCTGATTAGGTCTTACCCGAGCCCTTGTGTTGTCCCCAAATGACATGAGATTATGTACTGTGTAATTGCAGACTGGCATGTTGCCATGCCCCCCCAGCAGATGAACAGTAGGTGTTTTGGCTTACAATGTGTTTTGGGCTTCTGGCAGAACATTGTGAATGAATAATGTCAACGAGGCTGAAGTACTGATCATCCTATCCCAATGTCCACATGCATATTGGTGGATAGGGGCATTGCATACAAAATGAACTCAATACTTTGATCTTTAAGGCTCATACACGTATGAGAAAAATTAGCAAAACGTTGTGCCCGATGTCAGGGAAAAATCAGCGTTTTTTTCTGCGTTTTGCATCGGTGTTAGTGAGCGTTAATGAGCGTTAGTGAGCGTCAGCGTAAATAGTTTTTTTTTTTTTTTTAAATATTCCTCTGCTATTTTTTAACCTTAAAATGTCGGTGTCAAAAACATTGGTTAACGCCGGTACGGCGTTAGTGAGCGTTTTGCCTGTTAACGTCAAAAACGCCAAAACGTTACAGCCTCGGAACGCGCTGGTCCCGTGTTCTAGTTACAGCTCACTAACGCTGATGCCCTCTACTGCTCAAAAACGTCAGCGTTTTTAGGGGGCGGTTGAATAACACGGAGAGCTGTAAAAAAACTCCCAAAAACGTGGCGTTAAAAAACGCCCGTGTGTATGAGGGCTTAGTCTTATAATCAAGACTGATTTACAGTAACTGCTAAAATTAATTCATATATATTATGAATTATCAATAATCCAGTGACAGAAACAGTTTTTTAGTACATTCCCCCCCTGAGGATCTGACCACCCATTTTTTATTCTTGGTAGTGTGTAAACCCTGAGACTTATATATACCAGAAAAAAAGACATTTAGTCTAGGTTCACATCTATGCAGTTGCGGTTGGTGCATTTTTCAAGCGCGTTTTGCAGTGCGTTTTTAAACCTGCGTTTTTGATGCGTTTTTGCATGCAGTTTTCATGCATTTTGCTTTTTTTTTTTCTTCCTTTGAAAACACTGTATATACAGTATCTCACAAAAGTGAGTACACCCCTCACATTTTTGTAAATATTTTATTATATCTTTTCATGTGACAACACTAAAGAAATTACACTTTGCTACAATGTAAAGTAGTGAGTGTACAGCTTGTATAACAAGCTGTGTAAATTTGCTGTCCCCTCAAAATAACTCAACACACAGCCATTAATGTCTAAACCACTGGCAACAAAAGTGAGTATACCCCTAATTGAAAATGTCCAAATTGGGCCCAAAGTGTCAATATTTTGTGTGGCCACGGTCTCAGGTGTGAATGGGGAGCAGGTGTGTTAAATTTGGTGTTATCGCTCTCATTCTCTCATACTAGTCACTGGAAGTTCAACATGGCACCTCATGGATCTGAAAAAAAATGTTGCTCAACATAAGATGGCCTAGACTATAAGAAGACTGCCAAGACCCTGAATCTGAGCTGCAGCACGGTGGCCAAGACCATACAGCAGTTTAACAGGACAGGTTCCACTCAGAACAGGCCTCATCATGGTCGACCAAATAAGTTGAGTGCACATGCTCAGCATCATATCCAGAGCTTGTCTTTGGGAAATAGACGCATTAGTGCTGCCAGCATTGCTGCAGAAGTTGAAGGGGTGGGGGGGTCAGCCTGTCAGTGCTCAGACCATACGCCGCACACTGTATCAAATTGGTCTGCATGGCTGTCATCCCAGAAGGAAGCCTCTTCTAAAGATGATGCCCAAGAAAGCCTGCAAACTGTTTGCTGAAGACAAGCAGGCTAAGGGCATGGGTTACTGGAACCATGTCCTGTGGTTTGATAAGACCAAGATAAACATATTTGGTTCAGATGGTGTCAAGCGTGTGTGGCGGCAACCAGGTGAGTAGTACAAAGGCAAGTGTGTCTTGCTTACAGCAAGCATGGTGGTGGGAGTGTCATGGTCTGGGGCTGCATGAGTGCTGCCGGCACTGGGGAGCTACAGTTCATTGAGAGAACCATGAATGCCAACATGTACTGTGACAAACTGAAGCAGAGCATGGGTACCTCCCTTCAGAGACTGGGCCGCAGGGCAGTATTCCAACATGATAACAACCCCAAACACACCTCCAAGACGACCACTGCCTTGCTAAAGAAGTTGAGGGTAAAGGTGATGGACTGGCGAAGCATGTCTCCAGACCTAAACCCTATTGAGCATCTGTGGGGCATCCTCAAACAGAAGGTGGAGGAGCAAGGTTTCTAACATCCACCAGCTCTGTGATGTCATCATGGAGGAGTGGAAGAGGACTCCAGTGGCAACCTGTGAAGCTCAGGTGAACTCCATGCCCAAGAGGGTTAAGACAGTACTGGAAAAGAATGGTGGCCACACAAAATATTAAATTTATATTTAATATTCAATTTTGATTTCCGTATTTTGATTCAACTTCAATTTGTCATTTATAATCAATTTTATAATGTAAATGAACTCACAGCCTTTTGTCCATGGTTAGATTGTGGGCTTTGCCAACTATATATGGGGACAGCTGTGTAGCTGGACATATGACTGTGTGAGCATATACATATAAATGTCATGTTCTTATTTTTTTGACTCAATAAAGATTTATTGAAAAGTTTCACGTCATACAAGGAAATTACATTATGTATGATTCATGAACAATTAACGTCATGTTCTTATTTAGCCACAAGATGGCGATACTAGATAAAAATATATGAGATTAATATTCACGTATATTCAGTTTATTGTTAATAATGTTTAAAGGTAGTGGAGATATGAGTAGATAGCCTTAATCCATGTTCTTTTATATGTGCCATTGGAGATGTGCGTAAACTTCATCACTAATTGTATAACTATATCATACTTGCGATTTGGGTGTACAAAGATGGCCGAATATTCAAGCATTTTTGGCCAAGTACTACCATTTCCTGTTTTTACAGGAAGAGGAAGTGATGTACATGGGTCAAAGGCTGTCCACAACAAACGGGGAGGGGAAGGGAGTGTCTATCCATTACGAAGTTATTTAAGCAATTACCACATCACCCATGGTCAACCTTTGACCACATCTCGTGGGAGGGACGAAACGCGTCAGCTGACCACGGGTGGTGACGTCACATCCAGCCGGTTGAATGCAACACACAGGCACTTCCGGTCCGGGTTTTTTAAACACACTGTCTCAGTCTACTATGTAAGTGGGTACTACTGTTTGCTAGTTTAATAAATACAGTATTACACTATATCCACTTTCTCTGCCATTTGTCCACATCTATCATTGCATCCTGTGAATAGAGTTGCCGCATCATCCCTTTAATCCAGGACATACATTAATTGCACAGGTTCTGTGGCTGATTACGGTGGTAATTAAATCCACTTGGTGCCTTATCTGCATTAAATTAGCCTCAAAACCTGTGTAATTCCTATGTGTCCTGGATTAAAGGGATGATGTGGCAACCCTACCTGTGAATACTGTGAGTGGTGGAAACTGCCGGTGACACTTGGATCCATGAAACTACTAGCCCCAGCCACCTTCAAAAGCACACAAGACTTTTGTAATGGAAGTCCCATCTTTCTGGTGAGTGTGAGGGGAGTGAAGGAGGGGAGCACAGATTGCACAGAACTGCACAGGAATTTATTGAGCACTTGGCACTTTACAAGCACACTCAATAAGAAGAGCTCTTTTTGTTGAACTATCTTTTCCTTTGATGAATTGTGGAATTTCTCAAGCTGAATTGATTAACAAGCACCTCTGATGAACTTTCATTTGTTTGGAACTTTTGCATTATTTGCACATCATCATTTATATGTATTGTATATACATTTTGATACATGGAATGTTCACTTTATAACATTGCACAGGCACTTTATGATTAGCATGATCAGTTAGATATTTAGCACAGTCACTGAATGAAGTAGCGCTCTAACACACATTATTATTATTTAAAGCGGATTTCCACCCAGAATTTTTTATTTTTTTTGGCATCCATTCTTTTAATACTAAATAAATGTAAACGTTTGTTTCCTTACTTTCAAACCGCCTAGTAATTACATGTATTTATTAATCACAATTTCGTTTCTCTCACTGCTGGACTTTTCCGTTTTAGGTGAGGGCACCTGAAGCCCATCCGTAGTCTCCTGGCATCTCTTCCTGAAAGAAGTGCATGGTGGGTAACCATCATGCACTCCTCGATCTTGGTCCGCCTTAAATCGTGTAATTTCCTGTCTGGAAATAAAACGATTTTACAGTTCAGCAGGGGTGTCAAACTTGATTTCATCGTGGGCCGTATCATCATTATGGTCGCCCTGAAAGGGCCAGTTGTATATGTAAGACTAGATGTCCAGAGCACCACCCCCCCTAACATCAGATGCCAAGAGCTCCCCCCACCATCAGAAGTCAAGGGTCCCCTACCCTTCCTTGCATCACGGTGGCGGCAGAGCTGGGAAGCAGAAAGTGCAGGGTCTAGAGGAGGACCAGAGGAGAGCTGGAGTCTTCTGAATGCTGAGACCAGGGGAGGTGAAGATGAGGGGGTGCTGCAGCTGCACAGAGAGGAGCAGGATCTGAAGGAGTTCTGTCCTCCACTCTGCGGCCGACTGTTGAGACAGGGGGTGGTGGAGATGAGGGGAGTGCTACAGCTGCAGGAAAGGTGTGAGGGCCACATGAAATGACCTGGAGGACCAGATTTGGCCTTGTGTTTGACACCTGTGCAGTACAGGGTAGCCCACTGACTCCTGGGCAATGATGAGTCTCATCTCCCAGGAGGCCAGGGGAAGCACGTAATGAGGAGAAGAGCCTAGGACCTAATAGGGGCAGATTACAGAGACCACCTAGCAACAAGTGACTTAGAGTGAGTATAAAAAATTTTTCCTTCAAAGTTAACTTTATATAGGCAAAGGACTTGAATGATGTAAAAAAAAAATTCTGGGTGGAACTCCACTTTAAAGGCACAGAACACCTTAGCCCTCATTTACACTGTTGCTGGTAAACGGCATTTGGGCATTTTTTTGTTATCTTATCAGTAAATTTACACAGGGTCATTTAAGGTATTTTCGAGGCAGTTGAGTTTAACCACTTGACAACTGGGCACTTAAACCCCCTTCCTAACCAGACCAATTTTCAGCTTTCAGTGCTCTCACATTTTGAATGACAATTACTCAGTCATACTACACTGTACCCAAATTAAATTTTCGTCCTTTTTTTCACACAAATAGAGCTTTCTTTTGGTGGTATTTAATCACCACTGGGGTGTTTATTTTTTGAGCAATAAATGGAAAAATACCGAAAATTTTGTAAAAAAATGCATTTTTCTTTATTTCTGTTATAACATTTTGCAAATTAGTAATTTTTCTTCGTAAATTTTGGCCAAAATTTATACTGCTATATGTCTTTGGTAAAAATAACCCAAATTAGTGTATATTATTTGGTCTTTGTGAAAGTTATA
>BLSH010113818.1:26652-38341 GCA_018402905.1 Glandirana rugosa | reverse complement strand
ACGGTCTTTATTTTTAGATCAGTTCCAAGAGCGAAACAAAAGGGATGAGACATGTTATAATCTTTTTTTTTTTCCTGAAATAACATCGGTTTAAGCAAGTTCTACCTAAAACTACCCTACGACATTAAAATCGTTGTACCACCACTGATCTTCTGGTTGGAAGGCCGGTCCCATGATGTAGTCCTCTGTTTGATATCGGTCCCTGACTCGACTCTAAATTTGATCTCTTCGTCATAAAGTCTTGGTCTTCTTCTATTTGGACTTTTGTTCTTTGGTCTCTCATCAGTGTTCATCTCAACTCGCTTGTGGACCTGCAAGCCCAAGACGGCCAGGCAGGCGTTGTCCGTGCGATCGTTCGGGTTCCGTCCGGACCCGGACCCGGACTTTGTCCCGAAGTTCGGACGGACCGGCAGAACCCGAACGTCCAGGTGTTCGCTCAACTCTACTTGTGACTACTCTCTGGTTTCTTGTTTTCAGGTTTATCTTCTTCTGGTTCTGAAATACTGCTTCTCTAGTTTAAATCTCAGCTCAGTCCCTGGCTATAGTTTGTCTCCTGATGTAGTACCCTGGCCGGAAGGTTGGTCTTCTAGTCACCACCATGTTGCTAAAATTACAGCATCCCATCAAAATCCATCTTGAACGAATTTGGCTACAATAAAGTCCTTTTTTTTTTTCTAATATTGTACAGAGTAGGGAAAACAAAGCGAGAACCTTGACTAGATTTTTATTTCTGGCAAATTGTAGCAAAGATCCTGCTGAGAAGCATATGTATTCAAAATTCAACATCCCTCAAAGACATCAGATATCAGCCAGATACAGTATCTCACAAAGGTGAGTACACCCCTCACATTTTTGTAAATATTTTATTATATCTTTTCATGTGACAACACTGAAGAAATTACACTTTGCAACAACATAAAGTACTGAGTGTACAGCTTGTATAACAGTGTAAATTTGCTGTCCTCTCAAAATAACTCAGCACACAGCCATTAATGTCTAAACTGCTGGGAACAAAAGTGAGTACACCCCTAAATGAAAATTTCCAAATTGGGCCCAATTAGCCATTTTCCCTCCCCAGTGTCATGTGACTTGTTAATGTTACAAGGTCTCAGGTGGGAATGGAGAGCAGGTGTGTTAAGTTTGGTTTACTCTCACTCTCTCATACTGGTCACTGGAAGTTCAACATGGCACCTCATGGCAAAAAACTCTCTGAGGATCTGAAAAAAAGAATTGTTGCTCTACATAAAGATGGCCTAGGCCAGGGGTAGGCAACCAGTAGCCCTCCAGCTGTTGTGGAACTACATTTCCCATAAGACATTGCAAGGCTGGTAGTTACAATTACTCCCAGAGGCATGATGGGACTTGTAGTTCTGCAACAGCTGGAGGGCCCTAGGTTGCCTACCCCTGGCCTAGGCCATAAGAAGATTGATAAGACCCTGAAATTGAGCTGCAGCACGTTGGCCAAGACCATACAGCAGTTTAACAGGACAGGTTCCGCTCAGAACAGGCCTCGCCATGGTCGACCAAAGAAGTTGAGTGCACTTGCTCAGCGTCATATCCAAAGGTTGTCTTTGGGAAAGTTCTAATATGGCTGTATTTATTCACCAGTTATGACAACCAGACTGTTTTGTCAAGTATATTTTGTAACAAAATTCGGCGTAAGGCGATCAATTAAATTTTACAGTATTGAAAAGATATCTCCCATGGGACTTTGTTGCACCAACAGAAATCACACAATAATGTGGTATAAAAGTAGAAAGTCTTTACTAAACCATGATTAAAAAGCTAAGTTGCTGATCTAGACAGGTCACACGCTATTCTAAATATAGATATATATATATATATAGCCTGCTAAAGCTCGTACAAAGCAGGAATGAAAATGTGTAAAGGTTGCATAACCACCAAGTCAACCCAATGCATTTCAACTTGTGTAAAGTCTTCTTCAGGGGATAAAAGGATGGAAGCAATCCTACATATATAGACGGGGAACGAAAGCACAAGACATATTTTTAACATTTTATAATGTTCCAAGTAATAAGTTATATCCCATATTATATTCATAAATACATCTTCAAACTCACAAGAAAGTGATCATGGCCGATTTTTTAAAATTAATGAAGAATTCTGTTTGTTTTCTGATATGAGGAATTGTAACTCAAAAAGACATTATGAAACAAATAAAACATTTTTATTTGCTTGTCACAAAGTTGTGAAAGCTCAAATTGCAAAGAACATGTTAAATTATAATGTCAATGACATGTACAGTAAATACACATCAAAAAACATCAAGAAAGAAAGTGTATGAATGTCCCAGTGAACCAAAAACTATTAATGTGAAAAATCACTTACGGATGGTCTAGGGTAGTATATATACAGGCTAGGCTAGTATATGGACAGGCTAGGGTAGTATATGGACAGGCTAGGGTAGTATACGGACGGGCTAGGGTAGCATATAGACAGGCTAGGTAGTATACGGATGGGCTAGGGTAGTATACAGACAGGCTAGGTAATATATGGACGGGCTAGGATGTATAAGGACAGACTAGGGTAGTATATGGACAGGCTTGGGCAGTATATGGGCAGGCTAGGGTAGTATACGGACAGGCTAGGTAGTATGCGGATGGGCTAGGTAGTATACGGATGGGCTAGAGTATTATACGGACAGGCTAGGTGGTATGCGGACGGTCTAGGTAGTATACGGATGGGCTAGGGTAGTATACGGACCATCTAGGTAGTATGGGGATGGGCTAGGTAGTGTACGGATGGGCTAGGTGTTATACGGATGGGCTAGGGTAGTATACAGGCAGGCTAGGTAGTATATGGATGGGCTAGGTAGTATACGGATGGGCTAGGGTAGTGTACAGACAGGCTAGGTAGTATGCGGAGGAGCTAGGTAGTATATGGATGGGCTAGGTAGTATACAGACAGGCTAAGTAGTATACGGATGGGCTAGGTAGTATAAAGATGGGCTAGGGTAGTATATGGACAGGCTAGGTAGTTTGCCGATGGGCTAGGTAGTATTCGGATGGGCTAGGGTAGTATACGGACAGGCTAGGTAGTATACGGAAAAGCTAGGGTAGTATTTAGACAGGCTAGGCCTTAGATTGGTGGTAGTAGATTGGTGTACTTGCTGCCTTTGCCTGCCTTGGTTCACTGGTAACTGCAGCAGTTTCTGCACTGTTCAGTCTTGAAAGCCTGGAGCAGCTTCTGGTCCTTCACCCATCCTCAGTGCTGCACCCCTGGGGAAGATGATCCTGGATTCCTGGGTGCTGGAGAGGAAGGGCAGAGCATGCCTCCAACTGGAAGACGCCAGGAACACCAGAGGAGCCGGGCGGGGTGAGCCCGTGGGAGGAGCCAGGAACACTGGAGGAGCCGGGGGGGTGAGCCAGCGGGAGGAGCCAGGAACACCCAGGAGCTGAGTGGGGTGAGCCAACGGGAGGAGCCAGGAACACCCAAGGATCTGGGCGGGGTGAGCCCGTGGGAAGAGCCAGGAACACCCGGGGAGCTGGGAAGGGGGAACCCGTGGGAGGAGCCAGGAACACCCGGGGACGATCACCATATTCAGGAGCTGGGCCAGGAGCGTGAGACCAAGGGAGGAGTGCTGGGTGAGCAGTATGAGATTGAAAACGAAAGAAAAATACTGTTGCTCTACCAAAAAAAGGAAAAGGTGAAATCAAGCTGCCCGCACTACAATTTTCCCAAATTGCATAAACTATAATAAATATTAAAGTGCAGCGCTATATAAATATACAGAGGTGAACCATGTATATAAAATAGAAGTAAAGGGGTAGACTTGGTTTCAGCCCAGTCAACCCAATGTGGTGAATACACCTGATACAGGTAATAACGAGTCCATTACTGTGAACATAGAAACATAAACCATAAATATTAAATCCGTATTAAAAAATGATGATGAAAGTTCATATATCGTCCTTCACCCTATGCAACACCAAATTAAGTGACTTGTACTTCCACTAGGCCAGCATTCACTGTGCACCTTCACCAGTAATAATGGGTACTCTTACCGGATGTAAGAAGTATTTAAGCATAGGAAGTGGATATCCAAGGCAATCGAATGAACATCAGCGTCAGCACCTCAACTGTCCCGTCCTAATGTCCGGCCACACTTCAAAGCTGTACACTTCACAGGTAGATCTCCTGGTGTGGATGAAGACATCAACCAAAATCACAGAATGCCTCAATGGGAATATGTAAAAACACTCCACATAGTGTAATACTGTTGACCAGTGGGGTTTATTAAAAAGAAATACACTTACATGATAAAATCCATGAATGAGCAAATTGGAATTCCAATAAGATACAAGAAGAGCGTAGTGTTTGGACAAGCAGGTCAGCCTCAGCCGACGCGTTTCGTCCACTAGGACTTCAACAGGGGTAATTATATATATAAATACCTCTGTATATTTATATAGCGCTGCACTTTAATATTTATAATGAGCAGTATGAGATTACAGTGAGCAGCCAGGAAGGAGAGGGAGAGAGAGCGGAGGGATAATCACCCCACCATTGGTCTCATGATCCTGCCACTCCCCTACACGAGCCAAATGATGGCAGGAGGGGAGGAGGAGGCGGAGAGGGGAATCCTGAGGACACGTGATTGGTTGTTAAGGAAGCGTCAGCCCTGTTCCTTAACAACCAAAAAGTGCCAGCATTTTTTTCTTTACATTTCAGCTGTTAGCGGGGAATTCCCACTAACAGCTGAAAGAACAGAGCCTGAAGGTATCGGTTTCAGGTATCGGGGCATTTTGCATGAGTACCAATACTCTGAAAATGCCTAGTATTTGCACCGATATCGATACCAGTATCGGTATCGGTGCAACCCTAGAAAAAAAACACAGCGCTTGGGGATAATGACAGAATACAATAAAATGATATTGCAGAGGCATACCAGATTCCAACATATGTAGCCGTAAGTAAAATAGGCCAAATCTCGGGGACAAATGGGAAACAGCCCCCCTTTGAACCCAATAATCGATAAAAAGGAGGGGAGCTATATAATAGTGTTTTAGGCACAGGTATGTTACAGGTAAAAGTAAAAGTTTGTCCTACTTACACTGACCCGGAAGACAGAAACCAACCCGGAAGACGATGATGGGGACACCAGCAGCGTGGACGTGTACCCGAATCCGCCAACATGTAACAACACGGGGAAGCTCGTCCACAGCAGATGCATTCCCCCATGTCTGCGTTGGGGAACCCATGAGGCCAGAACAAAACAGAGGCAATCGCATAAATGCCATCTTGGGGTCACGCCAAAATTGGACCCAATTTGGATAACTACACAGAGTCTTTGTTGGTACCTCAGAAAAATCAAACATTATGCATTTTTTAATTCTTTAACCAATTCTTTTAAACTTTAAACTTGTTCAAGGGCCATGGCCGGGCGAACTTCAGGGATCCTGCAGCTGTCTACTGGTGGCCACAGGTGTCTATTATTGTTTAATCAGCCTCCCTATATATCCGGCCCAGCCCCATGAGTTCTCCAGTTCCCCTGGTGGGCGGGTCTGGGTGATGCCATACTCTGCTTTATCTTAAGACAGGTTAGTCCTTTGATTTATGCTGACTTCATGGATTGCTTTACATGATGCATAGGGGGGTGTTATTCCCTCTGCCCCCCATGCTTCGTGTTTATACTTGGCAACCTAAATACCTCCAATACCTGGTATATACTTTTTTACTCTACTGTAGATTACCACTGTCTCCACGCCCTGTTTTGGACTTGCTGGCTCCATTCTGCAGCCACACTGAGGGATCCTTTCCCTGGGTGAGTCCCTGCGTTAACACAGTGTTGAGTTTGAACCCTCTGGTCCATTTTGCTGTATGCACCGGCTCCATCTGACGGCTCACTCATGCCGTGCTTTCATGTTTGGGGAAAAAGTAATCAACTCACATTTCTCCAGTAAAAACACGCTTCTGATAGAGACAAGGGAAACTACCAGCGTTCCCCACTACCAAAATGGCCGCCACATCCCAATCCTACCCCTGTCTCTATCAGAAGCGTGTTTTTACTGGAGAAATGTGAGTTTATTACTTTTTATATAATAAATTTGCCTTACTTACTATACTATGAAGTGTATCCTTTTTTATTCTATGATACAGGCGGTCCCCGGGTTACAAACAAGATAGGGACTGTAGGTTTGTTCTTAAGTTGAATTTGTTTGTAAGTCGGAACAGGTACATCTTTTATAGCTTCAGCCAAAGAAAATATTTTTAAGCTTTTTGGATAGCATAGGGAAGGGTTAACACCCCTGTAATGTTGGTTTTGCTGTCTATGTTTCTGTTCAGAAGATTTCACCTCACTTCCTGTCCCAGTGATAATTGGATTTTGAAAATTTTGGGTTGTTGTAGAAACAAACCTTGGTGGTAAAGCTCCAGTGGAGACACCTTTTTCCCATAATAACCCTTACAGGAGTGAATTTCCCTTCCTAGAGGTAGATTTCCTTTCACTTCCTGTTGTCTTCCTCCGTTTGTAAGTAGGAGTCGTTTGTAAGTCAGATGTTTGTAACTAGGGGACCGCCTGTACCTATGCTGATGTGGAGGTGACTAGGTGCTTCTACCTAACTTGAAAGGCTCGTTTGACCCCTGTTATAAGGGTCCTGTGAAGAGGGTAAGAGGCAGTGTCTTTGGGTGATGGTGATGGGTCTCCTACCTCTCCTTTTCAGCTGCACAGAGGATTGCTATCATTTTGCCATTCTGTTTATCCATATGCACTGATGCTTCATAGACTCAGTTTAGTAGCGCTGCACCAATCTTATATATACTGTTATTGTGGACGTTCATCAATATTGTGCTGCTTTATCATTTGTTTTATATACGTGGGTTTAGCGCAGCAGTCACTCCCCTTTTTTGAGCTTATATAGCAGCAGAGCTGGCTAAATGAGGCAGGATATGGCCATCAGGTGAGACAGAATGAAAGCTGAGACTGGCAGTTAACCTTTAGCTGAGCAGCTTGCTCTGAGAAGGGAGGGCTGAGCCCAACCCTGACAGTACCCCCTCCTGGGCCACCAGGTTTGAGGTCATGGAGGAGGACAGGAGCATATACGTCTGAGAATGAGACCCAAGAACGCTCCTCCGTACCACACCCTT
The DNA here is from genome assembly GCA_018402905.1 of Glandirana rugosa. NCBI lineage: Eukaryota > Metazoa > Chordata > Amphibia > Anura > Ranidae > Glandirana > Glandirana rugosa. The sequence goes on along the minus strand of BLSH010113818.1, from coordinate 31,234 downwards.
TCCAATGAACCAGGTACTGTATGCGCCTACGGAACCTAGGGGAGTCAATGATAGATTCAGGGGCGTAAGGATAGGGATTGTAGGGGTTGCAGTTGCAACCGGGCCCCATGGTTCAGGGGGCCTGTGTGCCTCCCTTGTACACCTAAATAGCAGGGATGGTGGGGGTGGCAGCCAATCTCCTCCATTTTCCTCTATCCAGTTTACTTGTCTTCTGCTGTTCCCAGGGTCCCTGTGTGCTTCCCTGGTCCCCCCACAGAGCTGTTGTCTTAACCCCTCCTTTCTCCTGCCAGCTGCCGTAGAAGATGTGTCATGATGGAGAGATGGGAACAGGTCTGTAAATTTGTAATTTACCGGCTCCTTCCTTTTTTGAATAAACAGTGATTGGTACCAATTGGTTCATTCATAACTGAAGCATAGTAAACTCTTTACTACACTTCCATTTCTGAATTAATGGGAGGCTCATTGCACAGCTATTCCTGTCTATTCATTCTGTGCAGCTGAGGCTACACAGATGGACATTGAGAGCTGAGGTTTGTTTAGACCCCTGATATCTCATCAAAGCACCCCCAACAGAGCTCCTAAAAAATTTTTTTTAAAAATTGTAAAAATAAAATTGTAAAATGAAATGGTAAAAAAAATGATAAAATTAAAATAAAAATTAAAAACTGCTGACACCAGTGAGGGAACTATCAGGATTGCAAAGGTTGCAATTGTGACCGGGCCCTGGCATTTCACCACCATGGGGAGGCCCAAAGATGGCAGAAAGGGGGCCTGCTGCAGAACTTGTGAAAGGGCCCCACTGCAGTACCGGAACAAAGGGACCTGCGATAGGAGTAAAGGGCCCCAGGATCAGTGGGAACAGGGAAGGGCCATGGCCAGGGGTAAGGGGGCCCTTCATAATTTCTTGCACCAGGGCCCTGAAGGTTCTAGTTAAGCCTCTGGATAGATTGTATTTCATACTCCTCTTGGTTCTCAATCTGAACAGGATGAGGACGTGGTACCGAGGTGGTGAAGCAGTTGCATACCAAAGGTTTTAACAAGGAGACATGAAGACAGGTCTAAAGCATAAGCCACTGGGCTGATCTTGCAGAGAATACGGAAAGGCTCAATAAACCATGGTGCCAGCTTTAGTGAGGGAAAACAAAGTAGGAGGTTGCAATATGACAGCCAGACCCTCTCCCCAACCTAGTAAGAAGGCGCAGGTAGGTGCCTGTGTTCAGCATGGCATCTGTACCTATCATTCCTGGCTTGTACCTAGCCATCCCTGGCTTGAAACAAAATACAGGTTTGTTGCTGTTTAGCCGTATGTGTGTACAGAGCCAACAAATGTGTTTGCAATTAATAAGCATGAAGGAGCGAGGGCAGTTTACATTTCTTTTAAACTGTATTTTATTACAAATAAAAAAAAAATCTTACACTGTATCCTTACATTTTTTTTCTCGTTTTTGCTTTCACAAGGGATGAACAATATAAAAATGCAATCCAGTGGCTTCCCCACTAGGATTACTTTTACTTTTGTGCTGGGGCTAAAAAATGATATCTTGATCATTGCAGTAGTGATGACCACGATATCATCCTTCCAATTCAGTGATGTACTGGTACATCGCTGGACGGGAAGTAGCTAAAGGGGATTGGTTTGGGGGGGCAGTAAACTGCAGCTCTGCTGCAGTTTACTGCTCCCCCAAGTTAAGTGTAAAAGTATCATCTCACTTGTCTTATGATCATCTGCATTATCATTATCATCACAGGGATCACAGTAAGCAGGGGCTCTAACATGGCTCTATCATGGCTCTGTGTCACATTTTGGGTGCTGATTTGTTAACTTATGGCTGTACTGTATATAACAGACTCTAACACAGCACAGCCATAACAAATTCAGCACCCAAAAGCACTGTGGCACAGAGCCATGATAAAGCCATGATAGAGCCATGATAGAGCACCTGCTTACTGTGCTGCCTGTGATGATACTTTTAATGCTGATAACCTGCTGTGAGACACATAGTAGGACACAGTGAGTATTCTATGCTTTATTCCCCACTCACTGTGTCCATTGCAGCCACAATCTCCTTCTGCTCTTCCCTGTCAGCCGCTCACTTCTTCATATCTCCTGAGGACAGCAGTTGGGAGCCGAACTGAGAGTTTCCGTATCACTCCGCCAGCCTGGACTAATATAATAGTGGGGCAGCATGGGCTTGACCAGAGAGGAGAAATTATGAATAAACTTCTGATATTAATTGGCAAAGCCAAGAAAACGTTGTAGTGGACGTAAACCCATGGGTCGAGGCCACTGTAGAACTGCCGTTAGCTTCTCTGGGTCCATTGAAAAACCAGCAGTGTAAATGACATAGCCCAGGAATTTAACCTGTTCACAATGGAACTTGCACTTATCCAATTTACAATACAGGCTATTATGTCTCTGAAGCACACGACAGACATATGTGTGGTGACTCTCTAGAGACTTGGAATATATGAGGATATCATCGAGATACACCACCACACATTGCTGCAACATCTCTCGGAGGACATCCTTGATGAATTCCCGAAAAACTGCCGCAACGTTGCAAAGACCAAACTGCATTACAAGGTATTTGTAATTGCCTGTCCTGGTATTAAACGCAGTTTTCCACTCATTGCCCTCCTTGCTCCTCACAAGATTGTATGCCCCTCTCAGATCAAGCTTCTTGAAAACCGTTGCTCCCTTGAGGCGGTCAAATAACTCTGTAATCATATGAATCGGATAAGCATTCTTAATCGTGAAGCGATTAAGGACCCCTATAATTGATACAAGGTCTCAGTTCACCACTCTTCTTTTTCATAAAGAAGAAGCCAGAACCAGCAGGAGACGAGGATTTGTGGATGAACCCTCAAGAGAATGCGTCTGCAACATACTCCTCCATGGCTTTACCCTCCGAGACAGACAAAGGGTAAACCCGGCCACAAGGGGGTATGGCACCAGGTTGAAGGTCAGTTGCGCAATCATACGACCGGTGTGGAGGCAAACTACCAGCTTGACCTTTATCAAAGACATCTCTAAATTTGTGGTACTCCTCCGGCAGGGAGGAGAGTGAAGAGGTACACAAGACCTTAGCTTTTTTCTGAAAACATGTCTTACTGTATTGTGGTGAACAGGAAAGAACCTCAGCAAGAAGCCAATCAAAAGAGGGGTTGTGCCTCTGTAACCAAGGATAACCAATAACCACCAGAAAATGAGGAGATGAAATGACTTGGAATTGGATTATCTCATGGTGAAGAGCCCCTATGGCCATGGTCAACAGAGCAGTCTCATGAGTCACCTGGGCAGGCTGTAGATGTCTCCCATCAATAGCCTCAAGTAGAGTGGCCTGAAGCTGCAGTGGAATTAAGTGCTTAGACACAATGGCACTATCTATGAACAGGACTGCAGCTCCAGAGTCGATTAGAGCCTGTACCTCGATGGATGACTCAGACCAAGAAAGGGTAACCAGAACCAGGGGTTTATCCTTATGGATGACTGGGGACTAGAGTTCAGCGAACACCTGGATGTTCGGTTTCGGAGGGTCCGAACGAACTTTGGAAAAAAGTCCGGGTTCGGCACCGAATGTTGCCCGAACTTTATCCCGGACCCCAAACCCCATTGAAGTCAATGGGGACCCGAACTTTTAGGCACAAAAATGGCTGTAACAAAGTCCTGGCAAGTGCTAGAGGGCTGCAAAAGCAGGTAAAATGGGGGTAAGAGTAGGGCAAGTGCCCTACAAAAAAATGGGGATAGGGAAAATAAATTAAAATCAATTTAAAAAAAAATGGGAAGGGGGTGGATGTGGAGTAGGAGCCTAGAGGTTGACTAGGCCGTGACCATGGCGGTGGTCGAGGAGGAGGAGGAGGTAGCCAACACTGTATTTTTTTTGTTTTTTTTGTTTATAATTGGGGTAGCCCCCAAAATATTGAGCCCTATTCAAAAAAACAAGTATACGAATGGCTTTGTGATTCCGGTCTAAATGTTTATTCTGCACAAGGTACAGACAAGTCTTGTGGGATCCATGCCTGGTTCATTTTAATAAAGGTTAGCTTGTCCACGTTGGCTGTGGACAAACGGCTGCGCTTGTCTGTGATAACGCCTCCTGCCGTGCTAAACACACATTCAGACAAAACACTGGCTGCAGGGCAGGCCAGCACCTCCAAGGCATAAACGGCAAGCTCAGGCCATGTGGCCAATTTGGAGACCCAGAAGTTGAATGGGGCAGACCCATCAGTCAGTACGTGTAGGCTTGTGCACACATACTCTTGCACCATGTTGCTGAAATGCTGCCTCCTGCTAAGACGTTGTCTATCGGCTGGTTGTGCTGTTTGTTGTGGCGGGCTGCTGACAAAGCTTTGCCACATTTCGGCCATGCTAACTCTGCCTTCTGAGGTGCTGGCGGTGGCACAGCTGCGTTGGTGGCCTCTTCCTCCTCCTCCTCCTCTGCCTTCGCCTTGTGCTTCCGCTGAGTCCCCGGTGTCATTTGGGAATGCCCTCAGCAGCGCCTCTACCAGTGTGTGCTTGTAGTCGCGCATCTTCCTCTCACGCTCCAGGTCCTCCGTCGTAAAGTCGTTGTACCACGTTCTC
>BLSH010113818.1:7610-23371 GCA_018402905.1 Glandirana rugosa | reverse complement strand
CACCCCTCTCCTACGACGGCCGCAAACAATAATGTGTCACTTACAGCAACAGCTGGCCCTATAGGAGTAGGCAATGATTTTTGAACAATAGTCTGTCCCTCTAAGCAGAAGCCTCTACCTAGTGCAGTCAGATCATTGTGTAATGCAGGGTTTGATCTGTAATCTGTCACTCAAAGCAGCAGTATGTGAAATCTCAAATTACTCCCACAATCTGATCGTTGTGTACGATCCCACAATCTGATCGTTGTGTACGATCGTAATGATCGTTGTGTTAGGCAGGGTTTGATCTGCAATCTGTCACTCAAAGCAGCAGTATGTGAAATCTCAAATTTCTGCAATCTGTCCCTCAGAGCAACAGCAGTAGTAATCTCAGGATGCAGGATCAAATGTTAAAATGTCTGCAATCTCTCCCTCACAAAAACGCCGGCAGCATCCTCTCCCCACACTAACCCAAGAGCATGTGACATGCAGCACTGTGACTCCAGCTTATAAAGAGGCTGGGTCACATGATGCACTGGCCAATCACAGCCATGCCATTAGTATGCATGGCTGTAATGGCTTCTAAGGGCAAACCAGTGAAGCGCATGTTGATTGGCTGCCCTTCAGCTATTCAACATGCGTGATCAACTACCATAACCCAGAACCCGAACCCGAACATTTTTTGAAATGTCCGTGTTCGGGTCCGGGTCCCGGACACCCGAAAGTTCAGCATGGACCCGAACCTTACAGTCCAGGTTCGCTCAACACTACCTCTGAGCCCAGGACTGTCCCTACCCAGAACTTTTTCATGCAGTGAAAATCGGATTGAGGTAGGTGGGATTCCTGAATAAGAGCAATATCCGTGTGGAGCCTTTTAAGGTGCCTCAGGATTTTTACTCCATTGATCGGACCTATCGGGTCCGTGTTCACCCAAAAGTTCGGTACGGCCCCGAGCGTTACAGTCCGGGTTCGCTCAACACTACTGGGGACATAACAACACCACCTATAGTCTGTCCCCTACAGGACCTCAGGTGCAAGAGTCCCCCTGAATGGGTAGGACAAGACTTCAAAAAGTGACCTGCCTGGCCAGAATAAAGGCACTATCTCTCCCTCCTCCTAAAGGCTCTCTCATCCGCAGAGAGACGTGTGAAGCCCAACTGCATGGGTTCCACCTCACTGGCTCGGAACCAGGCGGTATGGGAGGTGAGGGAGGCACGGGTGGCACTACAAAGCTCGGAGCTAAATGTACAGAAGGCTTCTGCAAGCACTCCTTAAAGGAAGGTTTCTCTTAGAGTCTGGAGTCAATGAGGATGGCAAACGTGATCAACTTCTCCAGCTCAGTGGGTATGTCTCGGGCTGCTATCTCATCTTTGATGTTATCTGAGAGACCATGAGAAAAAGCAGCCAAGAGAGTCTCATTGTTCCAAGCAACCTCTGCTGCCAGAGTATGGCATTCAATGGCTTAATCAACAACTGTTCTCATACCCTGCTTGATGGATATGAGGCTTTTGGCAGCGGTAGTGGAGCGTGTGGGAGCGTCAAATACCCTTTTAACCACTTAAGGACTGAGCCTTTTTTTGGAATTCAGTGTTTAAAAGTTAAAACCAGTTTTTTTGCTAGAAAATTACTTAGAACCCTTAAACATTATATATTTTTTTTGGAACACCCTAGAGAATAAAATGGCGAACGTTGCAATACTTTTTGTCACACCATATAAAGTTAGGCCAATGTTTTTGTATATTGTGAAAGAGGATGTTACGCAAAGTAAATAGATACCAAACATGTTATGGTTGAAAATTGAGCATATCCGCGGAATGACGACAAACTCCAGTACTTAAAAAGCTCCATAGACGACGCATTAAAAAAAAAAAAAAATTATATTTTTTTTATTTTATTTTTTTTTAAACTGTTCCTTTAAAAAAAAAATCTGATCACTTTTATTGCTGTCAAAAGGAATGTAAACATCCTTTGTGACAGGTACTCTTTATGGAGGGATCGAGGGTCTAAAAGACCCCCAATCACTCATTTGCCCTTCATAGTATTCAGATCGCCAAAAGTGGCGATTCTAAATACTGTCATTTTTTAAAAACCGGAGCCATTGGCCACCGAGTAAACCAGAAGTGATGTTGCGGCGTCGCTTCTGGAAATATACAAAGGAGTCCCGATCAGAGCCGATTCTATGGGGACTCCACACAGACAGCAGATGCGCCGGATCGGAGCTCCGGTCTCCCAGTGGGACGGGAGGCCAGAGAAGAGCGGTGGAGGGGGGTGTCCCCTCCCGCGGCCTGGGATTACGGCCGAGCGGCTCCCGAGCAGGATCGGTCATTATCACCAGATAGCCGATCGCCTGCTTTAAAAAATGGTACTGGGGTATAGCCTGCAGCTGCAGACTATACCCTGATACTTACACTTAAAGCCACCGCCGTTTATAAACAGTGATTTGAGGGAAGTGGTTAAAAGAGTCCACAAACTCTGGACAACAGGTTTTTATGTCTCCCATAGAGGGTTTGCCCAGGCCAAGGCTCTGTCAGAAAGCAAAGAAATCACAAAGCCTACTTTGCTTCTGTCTGTAGGGAGCGCCTGGGGCAGCATCTCAAAGTATATCCCAACCTGGTTGAAAAACTCTCTGCATCAAACTGGATCGCCCCCAAATTGCTGGGGAAGCGGAACAGAACCAGGCATACCCCTTATAGAGGTAATATTTGAGGTGGGTGCCTGCACAGAGACTTCAGCATCAGCAGGAGTGGCCTGCAACACAAGTTGTGCCGGAACGGCCACCGTAGGGGGAACCAGGTGAGCAGTGCGATTCAGGAGCGTCTGTAACGCTATGGCAAACTGATCCATGCGATGATCCTGTTCATCCAATCTGGAAAAAATATTACCAGCAAGTGGATTGTCTGCATCTTCTGAATTCATGACCTTCGCCTACTGTCAGAAACCATGAATCAGACAAAGACAGAAGTGCAGTAAAATCACACTTTTTAATAAAAAGGTAAAATGTTATAAACAAAGTAAACGTGGTCAAAACATAGCCAGGGTTCGGTAACCAGTGCGGATAATCAGAGCAAGCCAATGAAACAGGAGTCCAGAGATCAGCAAGGTTAAACAAATGGAATGCAAGGTCAGCAGCCAGGAGGAGAGTCAGCTGAGCAGGATCTTGAATCCAGGAACCAGAAGGGAACGTCAAACAGGCAAAGTCTTTCACAGGAACACACAGAAAAGATTTCTCCAGAGATGCTAAGCAAGGTGAAGGCATCTGCAATCTGATCCAGGCAGTTTATATAGCAGCAGAGCTGGCTAAACGAGGCAGGATATGGTCATCAGGTGAGACAGAGTGAAAGCTGAGACTGGCAATTAACCCTCAGCTGAGCAGCTTGCTCTGAGAAGGGAGGGCTGACCCTAACCCTGACAGTGAGAACAGACTGAGACATTTCTTTAAATGCCCAAGGGGACCTTGTGGGCCAAGAAGATGGAACGTTTTCAGACAGATTTCGGCCCCTTGCATGATTGCATCGCAAATTGCTGTCTGTCTACAGCCATGCAGCTTGTTTTGAGTGGAAGGCCTGTTGGACTTTGGGGCTCCAAGGACAATGGGGAATGTCTAGTTAGTTAGATAGAATGTGCTGAGGCATACAGGGCACATTTTCATTGTAAACTAGATAACGGATCGAATACACAAGGACTGTTCTTTGATGCTGACCACTAGGTGGCGTGAGAGTGCCACCCTGAGTGATTCTTTGATTACACTTTACAAATATTTCAGTAGGAACTGCTAAGTGAGTGAAATGCCACTTGCCTATGTACATCTGTTATGTATCCTTACTTCATGTGGTACGCCACATGTATCTCCATATTTTTGCCAGGACATCCACTCTCAGGATTGAGAGTACCCTTGTTTTTTTTCCTGCAAACGCTGAGACGTAGTTTACTTGGCAGGGGGAGAGTGTAGCACCCTGGTCCTAAACAGGGCTGCTATCAAATTTATTTCTGCTAGGTGGTAACTAGCCTGGCTAATTGGTAGGCTGATTCCCTGCCTTTTTCCCCTAAGCCTGAAATCTGGTGAATCTCTCTCTTTTCACTAACCGGGAGCGGTAAAGAAGTTGGGAAAGTCTCAACGGAGTCAAGCTAGGAACCCAGCAGAATAGAGGGGGGGTGCTTGCAGGAGAGTTCAGCAGTTGGGCTGAAGAGCCAAGTAAGGGACCCAGCAGGTCAGTGTGGGTGGCGCTCAGAAGATACAGCAGTTGGCTGTGTGAAGTTCAAGGGACCCAGTGGCAGTGGGAGTCCAGAGAGTCTTTTAAGAGACTATGAGCTTAAGTTCATGAAGCTGCAGTGGGAGGCTGCGAGATGGAGACTAGGTCTACACAACAGGGATACCAAGCTTGGTATGTGTACAGATCTGTGTTGAAGTCAAAGTTACAAGTTCAGTTGCCATAGGAGACAGCACTCTACAAATACAGTTGCTGCAATTCAGCTTAAAGGCCCTCTGAACTGTATAGCTGTTATTCTGTCCTATGTTTGTGTCTCGGTGTCTGCCTAGTGCTTTTGTACCCTTTCAAAGGGTGCCTTGGCCCTAACCCTCTCTCCCCAGTTCTTTAAGAGAAAATAAATCTTTTGTTCTGCATCATCAAAGTGTCTGGTGCCCAACTTACTCTACACTACTTTACACCCACTATGCCTAGTGACCCACACTGTGAGAATGGATGTCAGATCTCGCTGACCCTGAAGTTCACCATCAGCTCTTCAGAGGTCGGGGCAAAGGCTACATAGGGCTCTAAGGGGGGCTGTTTCCCATTTGTTCCTTAGGTTTGGACTATTTTCCATACGGCTACATATGTTGGAATCAGCTATGTTTCTGCATTATAATTTTATTGTATTCTGTCATTACCTCCAAGCGCTGTGCCTGTCCTTAATGTGTAGACAACTGTGTCCCTTTTCCCATACGGATGTCCATGTTGGAACCGAGTATGCTTTTGTAAGGTTATTACATTCTCCATATGGTGTGGTTTCTCTCAATGTTTTAAAGCCTTCAATGGGCATTTTTTAATGATAAAGTATTCTTATTATCCATTTTTAGATTTAGCCAATACATTTGCATCTGCTTAAACTGCTCCCTCCTGATGACCACTGATCCTCTGTGGGACAAGGGGGTTGGCCCATGTGCTGAGAGCTCAACAGTATGCTCCGCTAGCTGATCACTGCTGGCCTGGACAATCGGTCATGATCACTTTCTTGTGAGTTTAAAGGTGTATTTATGAATATAATATGAGATATAACTATTACTTGGAACATTATACAATGTATAAAAAATATGTCTTGTGCTTTCTTTCCCCTGTCTATATATGTAGGTTTGCTTCCACCTTTTTATCCCCCGAAGAAGACTTTACACAAGTTGAAATGTGTTTGGTTAACTTGGTGGTTGTGCAACCTTTATTCATTTTCTTTCTTGCTTTGTATGAGCTTTAGCAGGCAATATATATATATATATATATATATATATATACAGTATCTCACAAAAGTGAGTACACCCCTCACACTTTTGTAAAAATGTTATTATATCTTTTCATGTGACAGCACTGAAGAAATAACAATTTGCTACAATGTAAAGTAGTGAGTGTACAGCTTGTATAACAGTGTAAATTTGCTGTCCCCTCAAAATAACTCAACACACAGCCATTAATGTCTAAACCGCTGGCAACAAAAGTGAGTACACCCCTAAGTGAAACTGTCCAAATTAAGCCCAATTAGCCATTTTCCCTCCTCGGTGTCATGTGACTTGTTAGTGTTGCAAGGTCTCAGGTGTGAATGGGGAGCAGGTGTGTTAAATTTGGTGTTATCGCTCTCATCTTTCATACTGGTCACTGGAAGTTCAACATGGCACCTCATGGCAAAGGACTCTCTGAGGATCTGAAAAAAAGAATTGTTGCTCTACATAAAGATGGCCTAGGCTATAAGAAGGTTGTCAAGACCCTGAAACTGTGCTACAGCGCGGTGGCCAAGACCATACAGCGGTTTAACAGGACAGGTTCCACTCAGAACAGGCCTCGCCATGGTCGACCAAAGAAGTTGAGTGCACGTGCTCAGTGTCATATCCAGAGGTTGTCTTTGGGAAATAGACTTATGAGTGCTGCCAGCATTGCTGCATTAAATTGGCCTGCATGGGTGTCATCCCAGAAGGAAGCCTCTTGTAAAGATGATGCAAAAGCCCACAGTTTGCTGAAGACAAGCAGACTAAGGACATGGATTACTGGAACCATGTCCTGTGGTCTGATGAGACCAAGATACACTTATTTGGTTCAGATGGTGTCAAGCGTGTGTGGTGGCATCCAGGTAAGGAGTACAAAGACAAGTGTGTCTTGTATACAGTCAAGTATGGTGCTGGGTGTGTAATGGTCTGGGGCTGCATGAGTGCTGCCGGCACTGGGCAGCTACAGTTTATTGAGGGAACCATGAATGCCAACATGTACTGTGACATACTGAAGCAGAGCATGATCTCTTCCCTTCAGAAACTGGGCCGCAGAGCAATATTCCAACATGATAATGACCCTAAACACACCTCAAAGACGACCACTGCCTTGCTAAAGAAGCTGAGGGTAAAGGTGATGGACTGGCCAAGCATGTCTCCAGACTTAAACCCTATTAAGCATTTGTGGGGCATCCTCAAACGGAAGATGGAGGAACGCAAAGTCACCAGCTCCGTGATGTCGTCATGGAGGAGTGGAAGAGGACTCCAGTGGCAACCTGTGAGCTCTGGTGAACTCCATACCCAAGAGGGTTAAGACAGTGCTGGAAAATAATGGTGACCACACAAAATATTGACACTTTAGGCCCAATTTGAACATTTTTACTTAGGGGTGTACTCACTTTTATTGCCAGCATTTTAGACATTAAAATGTGTGTTGAGTTATGTTAAGGGGATAGCAAATTTACACTGTTACACAAGCTGCACACTCACTACTTTACATTGTAGCAAAGTGTAATTTCTCCAGTGTTGTCACATGAAAAGATATAATAAAATATTGACAAAAATGTGAGGGGTGTACTCACTTTTGTGAGATACTGTTTGTGTATATATATATATATATATATATATATTTAAAATAGTGTGTGACCTGTCTAGATCAGCAACTTAGCTTTTTAATCATGGTTTAATAAAGACTTTTTACTTTTATACAACTTTATTGTGTGATTTCTATTGCTGCAACAAAGTCCCATGGGAGATATTGTTTCAATATTGTATTTGGGATGGAGCAGCCATCTACTCCATATTTGAATTGCTACTTTTTTCTTTTTTTTCTTCCAATTAACTTTTACAGAGACACTATAACCTTGCCCATTCAATGAAAAGTTACAGTGCACTTGTAAAGGGGCCCACTGTTACTCACTTTGTCAGCACTTCCCTGCTACTCCAAACCTTTGTTGCAGCCAGCAACAATACCCAGTGCTTCTGGATATGAGAGAGCATGTGACCTCCCACCCTGTGACAGTGATGAGGTTTGGCAACCAATCTTTAGGCTTCAGCACTGTCCAATGTCAAAGCAAGTGACATCCCAGCTCCCCCTAGCATATAACAGCAGCTGACACAAAATTCTGGCGCCTACAGGCATGCACTGGCAAGGTGAGCATCAGTGGGCCTGGGGGAAGGGGGACACCTTTCCAAAGATGCTGCTATGTTGCTCTAAAGGGGCAGAGTGATTGTCAGTGTCTCTTTGATGGGCAGTTGCATTTTTTTCTATTCATTTTTTACTCTTTTCTTACTTAGGCAAATATTTTAAGTATAGTATATAAAAAATATTTATTATGTACATGGTTTTCTGCCAGCAGGGGATGTTTACCAAGTTAATCTTAAAGTGCATGAATATCCAATGTTTACTTATGTTGCTGGATGACATGGTTGACATTAGGTGTACACAGAGGCATTGTTGTTTTGTTTTTTGCTTTTGTAATAAAGAGGTTTTTTTTTTGTACAGTGTCTGCGCGTTCATGGACTATTTGAATTCATTTTGTAAGGAGTGCATATTTTTATGCACTCCTTACAAATTGCAATAACTCCCCCCCCCCCCCCACCCTTTCAAAGCCTCCCCTTCTTCACCTTGTCCCTATGTTGATGGGAACAAGGGCCTTATCCCCCCAACATCCCTGATCCGGTGGATGTTGGGGCCTGCAGGTGGGGAATTACTGAAATCTGGAACTCCTTCCCTAGATACCTATCTCTCCCCCATACATGAATAAGTAAGGCATAATTTGTTCCTAACATCTTGGAGAACTAACCACGCTGCCTCAAATCCTTCTGTCTCTTCATGTAATCCCAGGCAGACTCCATGATGTTGAGATTAGGGCTCTGAGGGGGCCAAACCATCACTTCCAGGACTCCTTGTTCTCCTTTACACTATAAATAGTTCTTAATGATGTAGCCAGGAGTCCAGCATTACCTCTTTGGCAGTGAAGACATTTGTGCCTGTGAGTATATCGTGATGCGCTCCCCTAGTGCTGAGTTTATTAACTAAAGAATGGAATAGAGTGGGAGTGATGCCTTGTGGGACTCGTAGTGTGCCAGTGAGGATGGTCATCAGACCATACTTACAGGAAGGCTCCTGGGAAGAACAGTGCCTCTTAGGAGAGCCTATTTAAGTGAAGGGAGTGGCCTGTTGCAGTCTCTTTGGATGGCGGTGATCGAACAGCCCTGTGAGCCAAACAGCGGGATTGTGGCCTGCAGCCTACATACAGTGATCCAGCAGGCTGTATTCTCACAGTGTTCCAGCGAGCTGCTTTGCTACAGTGTTCCAGCGGGTGGTCTGCAGAGCCAACCCTACTACCATCTGAGTCTGTTCCAGATCCAGCAGGCAGCAGTAGCGATCGATCAGGGAGCGCTGCAAGGAGAAGTGCAGTAGAGGCCGATTCCAGGAGCATAGAGCGGGAATACTTCATCATCTCCATACTCATCATCATCATCATCATTTGAATAGCAGGACTGTTTGTCCGGTTGGGTGAGCGGGCCCAGGCCCATCTATAAGAGTACTGACCTGTTTAATACATACTCACTAAGAAAGTTAGTCGGCATCTGAGCGTTACTATCAGACTGTGGAAGCTGGATTACAATCAATTGAGTGCACTGGATTGCTGTTAGTTGTAAGTTTACCATGAGTCAGTTATCACTGTGAAGGTTTCTATCTATTTTGGTGAAGTTGCTATTTCACTTTTGCACCATATTCTGAGGATCTGTGGACACAGTTACTTCTTAGGTACCTAACCTTGAAATAACAGAGGCGGCAGAAGACACGCTGAACTTTAACGGAGGATCTGCTACAATTACAGCTACTCCTCCCCCCACCAGTTTTGCCAACCTCCTGCAGTGTTTTTTACTGGCAAAACCTGGTAAATTTACTGGCGGAGCACATTTTTTACTGACAGCTTGACAAATAATAGAAATTCTATTAAAAACTAAGACAATTGATATTTAAACACAGCATGAAGACACTGACAATACAAATATCAAGTAATTTGCCTGGTTTACACCTAAAAAATCAGCACAGTATGACAAATTATCAGACCCCGATATTTATAGACAGTTGTAAAAATCACTGATTTTTACAAACTGTCAGTAAATTTACTGGTGGTTGGCAACCCTGCCCCCCACACACTTTGCAGGACTCAGGGTTATTATACTGTGCATTACTGTATTTTCCTAAGAACTCTCTGAAATAGAGCAGGTGGATTTAAATAAGCCAATTGTACTGTTAACTGAAGTTATACCAGTTTGGTTGTATTCTTTCTACATTAAGGTATCTTGACTAAATTCGATTGGAGAAATCACAGTGTAACCTTTAACATGCCAGTGAATAGGAGGGAGTAGTGATCCACATTTGGCTCTTGTTGTCTCCTTTCTATTCTAAGGTTTCAGAGGTATTTAATGTTGTCTAGACATTTAGAAGTGTGTGACTTAAGGGTAAACGGTTAATCCTTGACCTGTGTGATACAATTCTTCTTTAATCTGGAGTTTCACTTTAACACAACAGAGATTTAAGTAAATACTTTAAACTCTCAACCTTTTGTGGCTCCTTTCAATGAAGTGTGTTAAATTAAAAAAAGGGTAACACTATGGGGTTGATTTACTAAAGCTGGAGAGTGCAAAATCTGATGCAGCTGTGCATGCTAGCCAATCAGCTTCTAACCTCAGCTTGTTCAATCAAGCTCTGACAATAAAACCTTGAAGCTGATTGGTTTCTGTGTGGAGCTGCACCAAATCTTGCACTTTCAAGCTTTAGTAAATCAACCCTTATGAGTGTCATGAGTGGAGGAGGACTTTCAGAGTCAGGGAGACCAAGGGGGAATGGAATTTTCAAGCAACCCTCAAGGTGGCAGTGCTATATTTGGGGTCACTGGCTTGCTGCAGAATACATTTTGGGCCAGTCACACACCTCCCTGATGGTATGGCGTGATGGATAAGTATCTGAATATATTTCTCAGCATTGAATGTGTGACTAAATCTCCAACCCCATTTGCAGAAATGCAGCCCTTAACCTGCAAGGAACCTCCACCATGTTTCACTGTTGCCTGAAGACACTCATTATTATACAATATCCACTTCTGGTTCACGTACGTGCCTGTGGACCCCTCTTCTACCCATGCCAGCAAGGGCCCTTCTCCCATCTGGAGCCCTCACACATTAGCTGTGAACCGGAAGTGGATAGCATAAACCGGAAGTGCACAACCAGCATGTCATGTGGATATCCTGGCCCTAGGAGACCTCCCTTTGCCATACTTGGAGAAAGACCACATCCATTTTCATCCTCTGTTTCCTGGATGCACCAGCAATGCCCTATCTGGTATCCCCCACCTGCTGATCTGGTGATCACACACACTACAGAACTGTAAGTTACATTATCTACTGCGTTGACTCTGGATACTGCAGTTTTGGAGGAGCCTGATTCCCTGGCTGCCACATTTGATCATAGATCAATGTCAGATCCTGGGCTGAGTACATAGACTGCCGGTACTCAGATCCCCGTTTCCACGCAGACCTGCTGAATTGTGGTCTGGTCACCATTAGGCTCTGACCTGTCAGTGTTTACTATAAGGGATTCAGGCAGACAGGGAGACTGCTATGAGGAGGCCCCAGCAAACTTCTGTGGTGCCCCTCCCCACTTTCCCTGCCCACTAGTGATGTCTGTATAGGCTGGTTCACTATCCCTGCAAATCATTTATTTCAATTTGCAGGATTTGCATGTGCAGTATTTTATAACAATATCTTTCTGTTTTGCCTATGTTTATTGCTGTGAGTGCCTAATATTTAGCAGGACCTGTGGGTGGGTTGGATATATCAGGGGTGTCACCATACTTGCTGTCAGCACTGACCACCCAGCTATCCGATCACCACTCCTCTGTATTTCATTGCTACATGTCGGCAGCCGGCAGGATTTAATGTATTGAATCATGCTTAGAATGACACTCTGTTATTCTTAAATGTACTGCTGAGGTCACTCACTCCCCTATAGGACAATTAAGTGGTCTGGAAGTACCAGGTGGATCACCATACTTGATCTGAGTGCTGACCACCCAGTTTCCCCAGAACCACTTCAGTCCTACATGCATCCATTTTCATACCTCTAGGTACATGATATTTACCTGTTATGAGGACATACAGGGTGCCTGGAAGTTCCTAGTTAGTGGTGAGACACCACACAGATCACATCTGATAACTGGATTCCTCGGTCCCACTCACACATAGTCGCAATACCATAGGCGGTGACACTCCTGGTCATTACCATTACTGACTGGCTTGAGAGGACAGGTAGGGACCCTGGAAGTACCAAAGCATCACTTACTGCTGAGTTTTCCCAGGTTTCCCCTTGGTCACCAGCCCTATATCACATGCACCTGCCTGTATTGCATGTATTGTAAGAAGTCACCAATTAATGAGATATTGGCAAGTCTGAATGTGAGAGTCTGGCGGAGCTCATGAGTGGTCCACTTTTATCTATGACAACATTGTCAATTTTATGTATGAGTTGTACCCACCCCTTTTGATGTTATTTCCCTCTATTTTTGTGACCATGAATTATTTCATTTAAACTTGCTCAATAAAGTTTTTTCTTTCAGTAACTACTGCAGTAGACTCCCTCTCCATTTTTCTGGAGGTAAAGGACTACTTACCTCTGGGGTTCACCCCCCAGTTGTTGTTTTTGATATGCATCCCTGTGTCCAAACCGGAACCCCACCCCATACATGGTGAGTCGGTAGTTCTGTTATCTGACCCATTAGCATTTGGGTCATTTGTTCACTGCCCTTCTCTGTTTTTATTTTATTTTTGATATAAATCAATACAGGAGGGATCAGAGGGCCCTGCTCATTAGAGCCTATAATCTAGAAAGGAGGGTCGAGTGGAACAAATGGTAATAAATGTGGGGGATGATCAGATGGAGAAAATGAAAATACAGTTCTTAGGTGTGAGTAGGATAGGCTTCTCTGAAGAGAAAGGTTTTCAGGGATTGTCTAAAAGCTAATTGAGTAGGAGATAATTGGATGGATTGGGGTAAGGAGTTCCATAGGATTGGTGAGGCTCTCGAAAAGTCCTGGAGGATAGCATAGGAGGAGCTGATGAGGGAGCTAGAGAGCAGGAGGTCTTGGGAAGAACGAAGAGAATGATTAGGTTGATATTTTGAGACTAGGCTAGTGGTGTAGCTGGGGGCAGAGTTGTGGATGGCTTTGTAAGTAGTTGTTAGTATTTTGAATTTAATTTGTTGGGTGAGTGGAAGCCAGTAGAGGGATTGACACAAAGGAGTAGCAGACACAGAGCGATTGGTAAGGTGGATATGTCTGGCAGCAGCATTCATGATGGACTGAAGGGGGGATAGCCTGTGTAGAGGTAAGCTAATGAGGAGCGAGTTGCAGTATTCGAGGCAAGAGAGAACCAGGGAGTGAATTAAGAGCTTTGTTGTGTCATTGGTTAGAAAGGGGCATATTTTGGAGATGTTGCAGAGGTTGAGGCAGCAAGATTTGGAAGGTGATTGGACATGGGGCTTAAAGGAGAGTTCAGAGTTTAGGACTACATCTAGGACCTTGGCATGTGGGGATGGGTTTATAGTTGTGCCATCAATTTTGACAGAGTGATCAGGGGAAGGGGCATATGAGGGAGGAAAAATTATAAGTTCGGTTTTGGATAGATTCATTTTGAGGAAGTGGTGTGACATACAGACTGATATATCTGTTAGTAAATTAGTGATATGTGAGGAGACTGAATGAGTAGCTGAGGGGTAGAGAAATTGATTTGGGTGTCGTCAGCATAGAGGTGGTATTGGAAGCCATGGGAGGCTATCAGCTGACCCAGGGAGGAGGTGTAGATTGGAAATAGGAGAGGTCCAAGAACAGAACCTTGGGGGACCCCAACAGAGAAAGGAAGAGGAGAGGAGGAAGAAGAATTGTAAGTAACGCTAAAGGTGCGGTTGGAGGAAGTAGGAAGAGAACCAGCGAACAGTACAGTCACGGAGACCAAAGGCGTGGAGTTTTTTCAGGAGGGGGTGGTCAACCGTATCAAAGGTAGCAGAGAGACGTCCAGGAGTAGGAGTACTGAAAAGTGTCCATTGGTTTTGGCCATTAGTAGATCATTTGTTAGTTTTAGGAGAGCAGTTTCTGTGGAGTGTTGAGGACGAAATGCAGACTGAAGGAGATCAAGAAGGCTATTATCAGCAAGGTGTTCGCTCAGTTGGTTGTAGACCAGGCATTCAAGGAGTTTGGAAAAAAGGGGAGCAAGGAGATGGGGCATAGGTTGTTAAGATTGGATGGGTCCAGTGAGAGCTTTTTAAGTATGGGGCTGACAAGTGCATGTTTTAGAGAGTTGGAGAAGGTGCCGGAAGAGAGGGAGAGATTGAAGATGCGGGTTAGAGAGTGTAGAATAGAGCCAGAGGGTGAACATAGCATTTGCGAGAGAACAGGATCCAGAGGGCAGGTGGTAAGATGGACGCTAGCAAGTAGTTCAGAAACCTTGTCTATAGTAGTGGGGTTAAAAGAGGGAAGTAATGATAGTACCATTGTAACAGAAAAAAACAGACTGGATGGCCGCACTCCTGTGCAATGACTTTATTGAACAAAATACAGCATGCAGGTGAACCACAATGACCGGCTGACGCGTTTCACACCAACGGGTGCTTAATCATAGCCTAAGGATACATATGCACACATACTGGTATATATACACACACACAGTTATGGTTAGAAAGGATGTTAATTGTATAACTGATCTTGCAATAAAGCAATCAAGCGTCAATTAACAACCATATGTCAATTGTGTCCAAGAAACTGAACTAAAAGTGTATACAAATAAAATGTTCACAAAAACAGGTGAAATAGTTATATAAAAATCTGTATTATCATATTACATAATTGTTACAATATCACAGTACCACAACTAACAATAATACTTGATGGATGGATGTGAAAAGACCCAAAAAGAATTAAACAAAACAGTCTTACTCAAACAGCCAAATAAAAAACAAAAAAAACAATATATATGTAAATAGAGACAAAACATTTATGTAACAATATATGAAAACATTGTATAGCTGAAAATAGCAAAATTGTGTGCTTGTTGTTCCGCTCTCTCTCTTCCCTACTTAAAAGCAAGTCTAACGAAAGAGGTAGAGAGCAGAGTGCAGGAACAAGTATGTATAAGAGAGAGCTACCACATATTGTTTCTTTTACAATGCACCTGCTTGCAGGCACTTAAATGGTGTACACAAGTCACTTAATATCTGGTCATTATGAAGTTAAGATCACGTGCATGTTGGATATGAACTATTTATGAACATTGGATCATTTAATTTATTCACTTTATTATCCGTTTCATTATTTGTCATATTTAAGTGGATATACATGTTTTTCTGTGTAAGAATATTTAAAGACTTTATAATTTCACTACTGTTTATATTGATATGGCATATATGCACTTTATATTTTGGGAGCACTAAAACACTTTAGTGCACACAATTTTAGCATGGCATTTTCTATATATTGTTTGTTCACTACTAGTTGGGTTGTTGTGCCAGCTGCTTATACCAGAGGGAGTGCAGCATAATATATATATCTTTAGATATTAGCAAAAGCAGACAACAATGTTTCAGTTTTTGGGTGGAGTTGTATTAGAGAACATACCAGTATTATTAAACAGACATTAGCAAAAGCAGACAGCAGTGTTTCTGTTTTTGGGTGGAGTTGTATCAGAGAACATACCTGTGAAGAGAAAAAAGTTTCAGATGAGACATTCAGATGATAAGTGAAAGCGACATCTTTTTTTTCCATTTTGGATAGAGCAGGAGGGAATGGCTTAAACTTGTGTCAGTTTTTTTTTTATTAACAAGTTTATCTACAGTAGGAACTAGGGTTGCCACCTTTTCTTCAAGCCAAACCCGAACACATTAGCAGCGCACGGCAATTTTTTTTTTTTTTTTTTTAGTAGTGCATTAAATTCATTATCCCTGTGCAATGTAAGGCAGTTTTTATGTAGTATACACTATACATATATTTTTTTAATTAAATAAAATTTCTAATCATATGCAGTTAATCACAAAAGTCCCCCTTTACATCAACAAAGTTGACACTCTTGGTTTACAATTGCAGTGAGCAACCCTACTGGGTAGCCACAGTCTAAGCCAGGGGCGGACTGACAACTCATGGGGCCCCCCGGCCAATTGGAGATCATGGGTTCCCCCAAGTTTAAAGATGGCTGCCTCATGACAGTCATCTTTGTGACCCAACATTAATGTGGCACGCCCAAGTGTAGAGGCGCCAAG
>BLSH010113771.1:49627-63895 GCA_018402905.1 Glandirana rugosa | reverse complement strand
TATGGCTTTAACCGATATTGAGAAAGGCCACATACAATGAAAATCTTCCATCAATTGATAATTACACGCTACCCGCCCGATCATCCCGGCCAGCAGGCGCCCTGAGCGGTTTTCGCTGGAGCAAACGCCGGTCCGGATCTTTGAGGTGCAATGCACGTTCTGTGGCGCGGGTGTGTTACCGTCAATCAGGGGGCCCCTGTCTTCTGTACAGATCGATCTGCTTGGCGGCGGTTCACTTGGGTTATGGAATTAGTATTGCCTTTTATGTAAGGATAATGATCTCTAGGCTTTCTGTGGCATCTGATCAATGTGACAGAAATTTGCAGCTATATTCCTTTGTGTTGTAATTTACCCTGTGATGGAACAGTAGCATAATCGCTATGGAATATTAGTTCAGAGAGCTGTATTTGATAGCGATTCATTGTAATTGGCAGGTTAGTGCATGTGTGGGGTGATTTGTTGTGTGGCCTTTGTGAGAAAAGCACATGGCTTCCATGTGTCAGTTGTTTTCTCATACAGGCCGGCCAACCCCCCCCCCATACATGCATGCCTTTCCTATTGTATAGTTTGAATGTAAACAAGTGTGTCATTGGTTGGTAGTTTTGTATTGAGCTCATGTCATGTGACTGTGCCTTGGAGGCTGATTGGCTGATTGTGAAGCCATCAGTCCCTTTTGTTCTCTCTGTTTGATGAGTATAAATAAACACACCAAGCATGGAAAGCAGGACAATCCCTGCGAGCGGCTAAGTGAGATGAAGCAATCTGTGTCTGTGTCTGTGTGTGTCTGCTTCAACACATGTCGATCAAATGCATTATGCAAAAGAGCTGAAAACTGCGCTTATTAGCGCAGGCAAATTATAATGCATACAAGGTATTATAATTGCCCTTACACCCTAATGCAGTAGTAGTTGGTTTTAGAACGATAAACTCTCCCTTAGAGCACCAACAGGGACCTGGCCCTAATGTAGTAGTAGATGGTTTTTCAACGATAATCTCTCCCTCAGAGCACCAACAGGAACCTGGCCCTAATGCAGTAGTAGATGGTTTTAGATTGATAATCTCTCGCTCAAAGCACCAACAGGAACCTGGCCCTAATGCAGTAGTAGCTGGTTTTAGAACGGTAAACTCCCTCAGAGCACCAACAGGAACCTCTCCCTAATGCAGTAGTGGATGGTTTTAGAACGATAAACTCTCCCTCAAAGCACCAACAGGAACCTGGCCCTAATGCGGTAGTAGTTAGATTAAGATTGATAATCTCTCACTCAGAGCACCAACAGGAACCTTGCCAAAATGCAGTAGTAGTTGGTTTTAGAACGATAAACTCTCCCTCAGAGCACCAACAGAAACCTCTCCCTAATGTAGTAGTGGATGGTTTTAGAACGATAATCTCTCCTTCAGAGCACCAACAGGAACTTGGCCCTAATGCAGTAGTAGTTGGTTTTAGAACGACAAACTCTCCCTCAGAGCACCAACAGGAACCTGGCAATACTGCAGTAGTAGTTGGTTTTAGAACGATAAACTCTCCCTCAGAGAACCAACAGGAACCTGGCCCTAATGCAGTGGCAGATTGTTTTAGAAAAATAATCTCTCCCTCATAGCACAAACAGGAACCTGGCCGTAATGCAGTAGTAGTTGGTTTTAGAATAACAACCTCTCCCTTCAGAGCACCAACTGGAACCTCTCCCTAATGCATTAGTGGATGGTTTTAGAACGATAAACTCTCCCTCAAAGCACCAACAGGAACCTGGCCCTAATGCGGTAGTAGTTGGTTTTAGAACGATAAGCTCTCCCTCAGAGCACCAAAAGGAACCTGGCCCTTATGAAGCAGTAGTTGGTTTTAGAACGATAATATCTCACTCAGAGCACCAACAGGATCCTGGCCTTAATGCAGTAGTAGTTGGTTTTAGAACGGTAAACTCTCCCTCAGAGCACCAACGGGAAACTCTCCCTAATGCAGTAGTGGATGGTTTTAGAACGATAAACAATCCCTCACAGCACGAACAGGAACCTGGCCCTAATGCAGTAGTAGATGGTTTTAGAACGATATTCTCTCCCTCAGAGCACCAACAGAAACCTGGCACTAATGCAGTAGTAGTTGGTTTTAGAACGATAAACTCCCTCAAAGCACCAACAGGAACCTCTCCCTAATGCAGTAGTGGATGGTTTTAGAACGATAAACTCTCCCTCAAAGCACCAACAGGAACCTGGCCCTAATGCGGTAGTAGTTGGATTAAGATTGATAATCTCTCACTCAGAGCACCAACAGGAACCTTGCCCAAATGCAGTAGTAGTTGGTTTTAGAACGATAAACTCTCCCTCAGAGCACCAACAGAAACCTCTCCCTAATGTAGTAGTGGATGGTTTTAGAACGATATTCTCTCCCTCAGAGCACCAACAGAAACCTGGCACTAATGCAGTAGTAGTTGGTTTTAGAACGATAAACTCTCCCTCAGAGCACCAACAGGAACCTCTCCCTAATGCAGTAGTGGATGGTTTTATTACGATAAACTCTCCCTCAAAGCACCAACAGGAACCTGGCCCTAATGCAGTAGTAGATGGTTTTAGATTGATAATCTCTCACTCAGAGCACCAACAGGAACCTGGCCCTAATGCAGTAGTAGTCGGTTTAAGAACGATAAACTCCCTCAGAGCACCAACAGGAACCTCTCACTAATGCAGTAGTGGATGGTTTTAGAACGATAAACTCTCCCTCAAAGCACCAACAGGAACCTGGCCATAATGCAGTAGTAGTTGGATTAAGATTGATAATCTCTCACTCAGAGCACCAACAGGAACCTTGCCCTAATGCAGTAGTAGTTGGTTTTAGAACTATAAACTCTCCCTCAGAGCACCAACAGGAACCTCTCCCTAATGCAGTAGTGGATGGTTTTCGAACGATAAACTCTCCCTCAGAGCACCAACAGGAACCTGGCCCTAATGGAGTAGTAGTTGGTTTTAGATTGATAATCTCTCACTCAGAGCACCAACTGGAACCTAGCCCTAATGCAGTAGTAGTTGGTTTTAGAATTATAAACTCTCCCTCAGAGCACCAACAGGAACATTGCCCTAATGCAGTAGTAGATGGTTTTAGAACGATAATCTCTCCCTCAGAGCACCAACAGGAACATGGCCTTAATGCTGTAGTAGTTGGTTTTAGAACGATAAATTCTCCCTCCGAGCACAAACGGGATCCTTGCACTAATGCAGTAGTAGTTGGTTTTAGAACAATAAACTCTCCCTCAGAGCACCAACAGGAACCTGGCCCTAATGCAGTTGTAGTTGGTTGTAGAATGATAAACTCTCCCTCAGAGCACCAACAGGAACCTGGCCCTAATGCAGCAGTAGTGGGTTTTAGAACGATAAACACTCCCTCAGAGCACAAACAGGAACCTCTCCCTAATGCAGTAGTGGATGGTCTTAGATCGATAAACTCTCCCTCAGAGCACCAACAGGAACCTGGCCCTAATGCAGTAGTAGATGGTTTTAGATTGATAATCTCTCGCTCAGAGCACCAACAGGAACCTGGCCCTAATGCAGTAGTAGTTGGTTTTAGAATGATAAACTCTCCCTCAGAGCACCAACAGGAACCTCTCCCTAATGCAGTAGTAGTTGGTTTTAGAATTATAAACTCTCCCTCAGAGCACCAACAGGAACCTGGCCCTAATGCACTAGTAGATGGTTTTAGAACGATAATCTCTCCCTCAGAGCACCAACAGGAACCTGGCCCTAATGCAGTAGTAGTTGGTTTTAGAACGATAAACTCTCGCTCAGAGCACCAACAGAAACCTCTCCCGAATGCAGTAGTGGATGGTTTTAGAATGATAAACTCTCCCTCAGAGCACCAACAGGAACCTCTCCCTAATGCAGTAGTAGTTGGTTTTAGAATTGTAAACTCTCCCTCAGAGCATCAACAGGAACCTTGCCCTAATGCAGTAGTAGATGGTTTTAGAAGATAAACCCTCCCTCAGAGCAGCAAGAAGAACCTGGCCGTAATGCAGTAGTAGTTGGTTTTAGAACTATAATATCTCACTCAGAGCACCAACAGGATCCTGGCCTTAATGCAGTAGTAGTTGGTTTTAGAACGATAAAATCTCCCAAAGAGTACCAACAGGAACCTGGCCCTAATGCAGTCGTAGTTGGTTGTAGAATGATAAACTCTCCCTCAGAGCACCAACAGAAACCTCTCCCTAATGTAGTAGTGGATGGTTTTAGAACGATAATCTCTCCTTCAGAGCACCAACAGGAACCTGGCCCTAATGCAGTAGTTGTTGGTTTTAGAACGACAAACTCTCCCTCAGAGCACCAACAGGAACCTGGCCCTAATGCAGTAGTAATTGGTTTTAGAATGATAAACTCTCCCTCAGAGCACCAACAGGAACCTGGCAATAATGCAGTAGTAGTTGGGTTTAAAACAATAAACTCTCCCTCAGAGCACCAACAGGAACCTGGCCCTAATGCAGTGGTAGATTGTTTTAGAAAGATAATCTCTCCCTCAGAGCACAAACAGGAACCTGGCTCTAATGCAGTAGTAGTTGGTTTGAGAATAACAAACTCTCCCTTCAGAGCACCAACTGGAACCTCTCCCTAATGCAGTAGTGGATGGTTTTAGAACGATAAACTCTCCCTCAAAGCACCAACAGGAAACGTGCCCTAATGCAGTAGTAGATGGTTTTAGAACGATAATCTCTCCCTCAGAGCACCAACAGGAACCTGGCCCTAATGTGGTAGTAGTTGCTTTTAGAACGATAAACTCTCCCTCAGAGCACCAACAGGATCCTGGCCTTAATGCAATAGTAGTTGGTTTTAGAACGATAAACTCTCCCTCAGAGGACTAACGGGAAACTCTCCCTAATGAAGTAGTGGATAGTTTTAGAATGATAAACAATCCCTCACATCACCAACAGGAACCTTGCCCTAATGCAGTAGTAGATGGTTTTAGAACAATATTCTCTCCCTCAGACCTCCAACAGAAACCTGGCCCTAATGCAGTAGTAGTTAATTTTAGAGCGATAAACTCTCCCTAAGAGAACCAACAGGAACCTCTCCCTAATGCAGTAGTGGATGGTTTTACAACAATAAACTCTCCCTCAGAGCACCAACAGGAACCTGGCCCTAATGCAGTAGTAGATGGTTTTAGATTGATAATCTCTCACTCAGAGCACCAACAGGAACCTGGCCCTAATGCAGTAGTAGTTTAATTAAGATTGATAATCTCTCACTCAGAGCACCAACAGGAACCTGGCCCTAATGCAGCAGTAGTGGGTTTTAGAATGATAAACACTCCCTCAGAGCACAAACAGGAACCTCTCCCTAATTCAGTAGTGGATGGTCTTGGATTGATAAACTCTCCCTCAGAGCACCAACAGGAACCTGGCCCTAATGCAGTAGTAGATGGTTTTAGATTGATAATCTCTTGCTCAGAGCACCAACAGGAACCTGGCCCTAATGCAGTAGTAGTTGGTTTTAGAACGATAAACTCTCCCTCAGAGCACCAACAGGAACCACTCCCTAATGCAGTAGTGGATGGTTTTAGAACGATAAACTCTCCCTCAGAGCACCAACAGGAACCTGGACCTAATGCAGTAGTAGATGGTTCTAGAACGATAATCTCTCCCTCAGAGCACCAACAGGAACCTGGCCCTACTACAGTAGTAGTTGGTTTTAGATTGATAATCTCTCACTCAGAGCACCAACAGGAACCTGGCCGTAATGCAATAGTAGTTGGTAGTAGAATGATAAACTCTTCCTAAGAGCACTAACAGGAACCTCTCCTTAATGCAGAAGTAGTTGGTTTTAAAATGATAAATTCTCCCTCAGCGCACCAACAGGAACCTTGCCCTAATGCAGCAGTGGATGTTTTAGAACGATAATCTCTCCCTCAGAGCACCAACAGAAACCTGGCCCTAATGCAGTAGTAGTTGGTTTTAGAATGATAAACTCTCCCTCAGAGCAACAACAGGAACCTGGCTCTAATGCAGTAGTAGATGGTTTTAGAATGATAATCTCTCCCTCAGAGCACCAATAGGAACCTCTCCCTAAAGCAGTATTGGATGGTTTTAGTACGATAAACTCTCGCTCAGAGCACCAACAGGAACCTGGCCCTAATGCAGTAGTAGATGGTTTTAGAATGATAATCTCTCCCTCAGAGCACAAATAGGAACCTCTCCCTAAAGCAGTATTGGATGGTTTTAGTACGATAAACTCTCGCTCAGAGCACCAACAGGAACCTGGCCCTAATGCAGAAGTAGATGGTTTTAGAATGATAATCTCTCCCTCAGAGCACAAACAGGAACCACTCCCTAATGAACCACTCCCTCAGAGCACCAACAGGAACCTGGCTCTAATGCAGTAGTAGATGGTTTTAGAATGATAATCTCTCCCTCAGAGCACCAACAGGAACCTCTCCCTAAATCAGTATTGGATGGTTTTAGTACGATAAACTCTCGCTCAGAGCACCAACAGGAACCTGGCCCTAATGCAGTAGTAGATGGTTTTAGAATGATAATCTCTCCCTCAGAGCACAAACAGGAACCACTCCCTAATGCAGCAGTAGTTGGTTTTAGAACGATAAACTCTCCCTCAGAGCACCAACAGGAACCAATCCCTAATGCATTAGTGGATGGTTTTAGTAGTTGGTTTTAGAACTAGAATATCTCACTCAGAGCACCAACAGGATCCTGGCCTTAATGCAGTAGTAATTGGTTTTAGAACAATAAACTCTCCCTCAGAGCACCAACGGGAAACTCTCCCTAATGCAGTAGTGGATGGTTTTAGAACGATAAACAATCCCTCAAAGCACCAACAGGGACCTGGCCCTAATGCAGTAGTAGATGGTTTTAGATTGATAATCTCTCACTAAGAGCACCAACAGGAACCTGGCCCTAATGCAGTAGTAGTTGGTTTTAGAACGATAAACTCCCTCAGAGCACCAGCAGGATCCTCTCCCTAATGCAGTAGTGAATGGTTTTAGAAAGATAAACTCTCCCTCAAAGCACCAACAGGAACCTGGCCCTAAAGCAGTAGTAGATGGATTAAGATAGGTAATCTCTCCCCCAGAGCACCAACAGGAACCTTGCCCTAATGCAGTAGTAGTTGGTTTTAGAACTATAAACTCTCCCTCAGAGCACCAACAGGAACCTCTCCCTATGCAGTAGTAGTTGGTTTGGGAATTATAAACTCTCCCTCAGAGCACCAACAGGAACCTTGCCCTAATGCAGTAGTGGATGGTTTTAGAACGCTAATCTCTCCCTCAGAGCACCTACAGGAAACTGGCCTTAATGCTGTAGTAGTTGGATTTAGAACGATAAACTCTCCCTCAGAGCAACAACAGGAACCGGGCCCTAATGCAGTAGTAGTTGGTTTTAGAACGATAAACTCTCCCTCAGAGTACCAACAGAAATCTCTCCCTAATGCAGTAGTGGATGGTTTTAGAACGATAATCTATCCCTCAGAGCACCAACAGGAACCTGGCCCTAGTGCAGCAGTAGTTGGTTTTAGAACGATAAACTCTACCTCAGAGCACCAACAGGAACCTCTCCTTAATGCAGTAGTGAATTTTTTTAGTACGATAAACTCTCCCTCAGAGCACCAACAGGAACCTGGCTCTCATGCAGTAGTAGATGTTTTTAGAACGATAATCTCTCCCTCAGAGCACCAACAGGAACCTCTCCCTAAATCAGTATTGGATGGTTTTAGAACAATAAACTCTCGCTCAGAGCACCAACAGGAACCTGGCCCTAATGCAGTAGTACATGGTTTTAAAATGATAATCTCTCCCTCAGAGCACCAACAGGAACCTGGCCCTTATGAAGTAATAGTTGGCTTTAGAAGATAAACCCTCCCTCAGAGCAGCAACAAGAACCTGGCCCTAATGCAGTAGTAGTTGGTTTTAGAACGATAAACTCTACCTCAGAGCACCAACAGGAACCTCTCCTTAATGCAGTAGTGATTTTTTTTAGAACGATAAACTCTCCCTCAGGGCACCAACAGGTACCTGGCTCTAATGCAGTAGTAGATGGTTTTAGAATGATAATCTCTCCCTCAGAGCACCGACAGGAACCTCTCCCTAAAGCAGTATTGGATGGTTTTAGTACGATAAACTCTCCCTCCGAGCACCAACAGGAACCTGGCCCTAATGAAGTAGTAGATGGTTTTAGAATGATAATCTCTCCCTCAGAGCACTAACAGGAACAGCTCCCTAATGAGTAGTGGATGGTTTTAGAACGATAAACTCTCCCTCAGAGCACCAACATGAACCTGGCCCTAATGCAGTAGTAGATGGTTTTAGATTAATAATCTCCCACTCAGAGCACCAACAGGAACCTGGCCCTAATGCAGTAGTAGTTGGTAGTAGAGCGATAAACTCTCCCTCAGAGCACCAACAGGAACCTGGCCCTAATGCAGTAGTACATGGTTTTAGATTGATAATCTCTCGCTCCGAGCACCAACAGGAACCTGGCCCTAATGCAGTAGTAGTTGGTTTTAGAACGATAAACTCTCTATCAGATCACCAAGAGGAACGTGGCCCTAATGCAGTAGTTGATGGTTTTAGAACGATAAACTCTCTATAAGATCACCAACAGGAACGTGTCCCTAATGCAGTAGTAGATGGTTTTAGATTGATAATCTCTCACTCAGAGCACCAACAGGAACCTGGCCCTAATGCAGTAGTAGTTGGTAGTAGAATGATAAACTCTCCCTAAGAGCACCAACAGGAACCTTACCCTAATGCAGTAGTGGATGGTGTTAGAACGCTAATCTCTCCCTCAGAGCACCTACAGGAACCTGGCCCTAATGCTGTAGTAGTTGGATTTAGAACGATAAACTCTCCCTCAGAGCAACAACAGGAACCGGGCCCTAATGCATTAGTAGTTGGTTTTAGAACGATAAACTCTCCCTCAGAGTACCAACAGAAATCTCTCCCTAATGCAGTAGTGGATGGTTTTAGAACGATAATTTATCCCTCAGAGCACCAACAGGAACCTCTCCCTCATACAGTAGTGGATGGTTTTAGAACGATAAACTCTCCTTCAGAGCACCAACAGGAACCTGGCCCTAATGCAGTAGTAGATGGTTTTAGATTGATAATCTCTCACTCAGAGCACCAACAGGAACCTGGCCCTAATGCAGTAGTAGTTTAATTAAGATTGATAATCTCTCACTCAGAGCACCAACAGGAACCTTGCCCTAATGCAGTAGTAGTTGGTTTTAGAACTATAAATTCTCCCTCAGAGCACCAACAGGAACCTCTCCCTAATGCTGTAGTAGTTGGTTTTAGAATTATAAACTCTCCCTCAGAGCACCAACAGGAACATTGCCCTAATGCAGTAGTAGATGGTTTTAGAACGATAATCTCTCCCTCAGAGCACCAACAGGAACCTGGCCTTAATGCTGTAGTAGTTGGTTTTAGAACGATAAACTCTCCCTCAGAGCACCAACGGGATCCTTGCACTAATGCAGTAGTAGTTGGTTTTAGAACAATAAACTCTCCCTCAGAGCACCAACAGGAACCTGGCCCTAATGCAGTCGTAGTTGGTTGTAGAATGATAAACTCTCCCCCAGAGCACCAACAGGAACCTGGCCCTAATGCAGCAGTAGTGGGTTTTAGAACGATAAACACTCCCTCAGAGCACAAACAGGAACCTGGCCCTAATGCAGTAGTAGATGGTTTTAGATTGATAATCTCTTGCTCAGAGCACCAACAGGAACCTGGCCCTAATGCAGTAGTAGTTGGTTTTAGAACGATAAACTCTCCCTCAGAGCACCAACAGGAACCACTCCCTAATGCAGTAGTGGATGGTTTTAGAACGATAAACTCTCCCTCAGAGCACCAACAGGAACCTGGACCTAATGCAGTAGTAGATGGTTCTAGAACGATAATCTCTCCCTCAGAGCACCAACAGGAACCTGGCCCTAATGCAGTAGTAGATGGTTCTAGAACGATAATCTCTTCCTCAGAGCACCAACAGGAACCTGGCCCTAATACAGTAGTAGTTGGTTTTAGATTGATAATCTCTCACTCAGAGCACCAACAGTATCCTGGCCCTAATGTAGTAGTAGTTGCTTTTAGAATGACAAACTCTCCCTCAGAGCACCAACAGGAACCTGGCCCTAATACAGTTGTAGTTGGTTTTAGATTGATAATCTCTCACTCAGAGCACCAACAGTATCCTGACCCTAATGTAGTAGTAGTTGCTTTTAGAACGATAAACTCTCCCTCAGAGCACCAACAGGAACCTGGCCCTAATGCAGTAGTAGATGGTTTTAGAACGATAATATCTCCCTCAGAGCACCAACATGAACCTGGCCCTAATACAGTAGTGGATGGTTTTAGATTGATAATCTCTCACTCAGAGCATCAACAGGAACCTGGCCCTAATGCAGTAGTAGTAGATTTTAGAACGATAATCTCTCCCTCAGAGCACCAACAGGAACCTTGCCCTTATGCAGTGGTAGTTGGTATTAGAATGATAAACTCTCCCTCAGAGCACCAACAGGAACCTTGCCCTAATGCAGTAGTAGAAGGTTTTAGAACGATAATCTCTCCCTCAAATCATCAACAGGAACCTGGCCTTCATGCTGTAGTAGTTGGTTTTAGAACGATAAACTCTCCCTCAGAGCACCAACAGGAACCTGGCCCTAATGCAGTAGTAGTTGGTTTTAGAACGATAAACTCTCGCTCAGAGCACCAACAGAACCCTCTCCCTAATGCAGTAGTGGATGGTTTTAGAATGATAAACTCTCCCTCAGAGCACCAACAGGAACCTCTCCCTAATGCAGTAGTAGTTGGTTTTAGAATTGTAAACTCTCCCTCAGAGCATCAACAGGAACCCTGCCCTAATGCACTAGTAGATGGTTTTAGTAGATAACCCCTCCCTCAGAGCAGCAAGAAGAACCTGGCCCTAATGCAGTAGTAGTTGGTTTTAGAACTATAATATCTCACTCAGAGCACCAACAGGATCCTGGCCTTAATGCAGTAGTAATTGGTTTTAGAACAATAAACTCTCCCTCAGAGCACCAACGGGAAACTCTCCCTAATGCAGTAGTAGATGGTTTTAGAACGATATTCTCTCCCTCAGAGCACCAACAGAAACCTGGCCCTATTGCATTAGTAGTTGGTTTTAGAACAATAAACTCTCTCTCAGAGCACCAACAGGAACCTCTCCCTAATGCAGTAGTGGATGGTTTTACAACGATAAACTCTCCCTCAGAGCACCAACAGGAACCTGGCCCTAATGCAGTAGTAGATGGTTTTAGATTGATAATCTCTCCCCCAGAGCACCAACAGGAACCTTGCCCTAATGCAGTAGTAGTTGGTTTTAGAACTATAAACTCTCCCTCAGAGCACCAACAGGAACCTCTCCCTATGCAGTAGTAGTTGGTTTAGGAATTATAAACTCTCCCTCAGAGCACCAACAGGAACCTTGCCCTAATGCAGTAGTGGATGGTTTTAGAACGCTAATCTCTCCCTCAGAGCACCTACAGGAAACCGGCCTTAATGCTGTAGTAGTTGGATTTAGAACGATAAACTCTCCCTCAGAGCAACATCAGGAACCTGGCCCTAATGCAGTAGTAGTTGGTTTTAGAACGATAAACTCTCCCTCAGAGTACCAACAGAAATCTCTCCCTAATGCAGTAGTGGATGGTTTTAGAACGATAATCTATCCCTCAGAGCACCAACAGGAACCTGGCCCTAGTGCAGTAGTAGTTGGTTTTAGAACGATAAACTCTACCTCAGAGCACCAACAGGAACCTCTCCTTAATGCAGTAGTGAATTTTTTTAGTACGATAAACTCTCCCTCAGAGCACCAACAGGAACCTGGCTCTCATGCAGTAGTAGATGTTTTTAGAATGATAATCTCTCCCTCAGAGCACCAACCTAAACCTCTCCCTAAATCAGTATTGGATGGTTTTAGAACAATAAACTCTCGCTCAGAGCACCAACAGGAACCTGGCCCTAATGCAGTAGTACATGGTTTTAAAATGATAATCTCTCCCTCAGAGCACCAACAGGAACCTGGCCCTTATGAAGTAATAGTTGGCTTTAGAAGATAAACCCTCCCTCAGAGCAGCAACAAGAACCTGGCCCTAATGCAGTAGTAGTTGGTTTTAGAACGATAAACTCTACCTCAGAGCACCAACAGGAACCTCTCCTTAATGCAGTAGTGAATTTTTTTAGAACGATAAACTCTCCCTCAGGGCACCAACAGGAACCTGGCTCTAATGCAGTAGTAGATGGTTTTAGAATGATAATCTCTCCCTCAGAGCACCGACAGGAACCTCTCCCTAAAGCAGTATTGGATGGTTTTAGTAGGATAAACTCTCCCTCCGAGCACCAACAGGAACCTGGCCCTAATGAAGTAGTAGATGGTTTTAGAATGATATTCTCTCCCTCAGAGCACTAACAGGAAAAGCTCCCTAATGCAGTAGTGGATGGTTTTAGAACGATAAACTCTCCCTCAGAGCACCAACATGAACCTGGCCCTAATACAGTAGTAGATGGTTTTAAATGAATAATCTCCCACTCAGAGCACCAACAGGAACCTGGCCCTAATGCAGTAGTAGTTGGTAGTAGAGCGATAAACTCTCCCTCAGAGCACCAACAGGAACCTGGCCCTAATGCAGTAGTACATGGTTTTAGATTGATAATCTCTCGCTCAGAGCACCAACAGGAACCTGGCCCTAATGCAGTAGTAGTTGGTTTTAGAACGATAAACTCTCTATCAGGTCACCAACAGGAACGTGGCCCTAATGCAGTAGTGGATGGTTTTAGAACGATAAACTCTCTATCAGATCACCAACAGGAACGTGGCCCTAATGCAGTAGTAGATGGTTTTAGATTGATAATCTCTCACTCAGAGCACCAACAGGAACCTGGCCCTAATGCAGTAGTAGTTGGTAGTAGAATGATAAACTCTCCCTAAGAGCACCAACAGGAACCTCACCCTAATGCAGTAGTAGTTGGTTTTAAAATGATAAACTCTCCCTCAGAGCACCAACAGGAACCTTGCCCTAATGCAGTAGTGGATGGTTTTAGAACGCTAATCTATCCCTCAGAGCACCTACAGGAACCTGGCCTTAATGCTGTAGTAGTTGGATTTAGAACGATAAACTCTCCCTCAGAGCAACAACAGGAACCGGGCCCTAATGCATTAGTAGTTGGTTTTAGAACGATAAACTCTCCCTCAGAGTACCAACAGAAATCTCTCCCTAATGCAGTAGTGGATGGTTTTAGAACGATAATCTATCCCTCAGAGCACCAACAGGAACCTCTCCCTCATACAGTAGTGGATGGTTTTAGAACGATAAACTCTCCCTCAGAGCACCAACAGGAACCTGGCCCTAATGCAGTAGTAGTTGGTTTTAAAATGATAAACTCTCCCTCAGAGCACCAACAGGAACCTTGCCCTAATGCAGTAGTAGTTGGTTTTAGAATGATAAACACTCCCTCAGAGCACCAACAGGAACCTGGCCCTTATGCAGTAATAGTTGGTTTTAGAAGATAAACCCTCCCTCAGAGCAGCAAAAAGAACCCGGCCCTAATGCAAATGTAGTTGGTTTTAGAACGATAAACTCTACCTCAGAGCACCAACAGGAATCTCTCCTTAATGCAGTAGTAAATTTTTTTAGAACGATCAACTCTCCCTCAGGGCACCAACAGGAACCTGGCTCTAATTGTTGTAGAAATTTAGGGTGTATTATGTATTGTCACAGTGTCTCCCAGTGTTGGTTTACCGGTATTCGCTGTGTACAGCGAATATGGCTTTAACCGATACTGAGGAAAGGCCACATACAATGGATATCTTCCATCAATTGATAATTACACGCTACCGCCCGATCATCCCGGCCAGCAGGCGCTCTGATCGGTTATCGCTGGAGCAAACGCTGGTCCGGATCTTTGAGGTGCAATGCACGTTCTGTGGCGCGGGTGTATTACCGTCAATCAGGGGGCCCCTGTCTTCTGTACAGATCGATCTGCTTGGCGGCAGTTTACTTGCCTTATGGAATTAGTATTGCCTTTTATGTAAGGATAATGATCTGTGGGCTTTCTGTGGCATCTGATCAATGTGACAGAAATCTACAGCCATATTCCTTTGTGTTGTAATTTACCCTTTAATGGAACAGTAGCATAACCCTTATTGAATATAGTTTTATAAGAACTGTATTTGGTAGAGGTTCATTGTAACTGGCAGGTTACTGCATGTCTGGGGTGAATGTTGTGCGGCTTTGTGAGAAAGCACATGGCTTCCCTGCCGGTCAGCTCCCCCC
>BLSH010113743.1:184058-219798 GCA_018402905.1 Glandirana rugosa | reverse complement strand
CAGCGACGACCGTTATCTAATGACAAATTACGGTACGTAAATAACAAGCTGCAATATGGAAATGAAACTTTTATTCGAATCCATGCTGTTGTAATAACTAACACGTCAAATCGGATAATAGTTATGTGAGTATCGACATTCTAACAATAAATGTGGACTACGGAATATACCTTAACAATTGAACTGTTGGATGAACATTACGGTACATAACATTTAAGACTTTTAAGATTATTTTTGTAACTTTATATTTTCTTAACCTGGAAAAAATTACAAAGTGGAATTGGTGAGGTCTAGGCGCGATAACGGTATCATGCCGAGGTCGCGCCTAGACCTTACGGCGCGCGAGGAGCGCGCAAAGGGGGCGACGTCCATGGACGTCGTCCCGGCATTCCAGATCCGCGCTGGAGCCGTACTATGGCAATAGCGCGGATCTGGAGTGGTTAAGGTGAAACATTAAAAAAGGTCCAATTCTTTTATATTTCAATGTTTTTATTAGAATTTTCAGAATTTACAATACATGGCATTACAAGTAGGTTGTCAAGTTAACAATTCCATATAAGGCATCAGGTGTAAATAACAATCTTACAGCTATGAGTGTATTGATAATAGGCTAAACTGCACAATCAATAATGTTGTCGTACCTAAGCTTATTTTCAAAGTAAAGGTATAACGTCGAACAATAAATGCATGGCATTAAACAGTAATCTATTGCCAGCAGCGACATTTCTGGGACTGGGACGCCATCCCTTCGGGACACCCCAGTTGGGATCGCATTTGTGTCCCTATGTGGGTGAGCCTCTCTAGGGGGAAGTAGGCCGGGTGGGTTGCGGCGCTGGGAGTCCCAAGATGGTCGTCGGGCTGGGCTTTAGTAGGCCTCGGCCTTGCGATACCGCTGTAAGGGATTGGGATATGGTTATTGTGTGGTTGGATCCATGGGTGGGTCCTGTAGGGTCCTGGTTTGGGTTCCCCCTAGGTGGATGGGTGCCCAGAAGTGTGGAGTCAGGTACTGGAGTGTCGCCAGGGTTTGTCGTGGCCTGGACATGGACCGATCTTAGCTCCAGTCTTGGGGATACACCGCTCCGGTGATTGTCTGCAGGTCTGGGGATAGCTTAGGGGTGGCGGTGTGTCTCACCCGTTTGCTGCTGACATTTACAAAGGAAAAAAGTGTTACAAACTGCACGGTACAAGTAATTGACAGCTTGTTTGAAAGCAAACAAACCATTCCAAGGGTATGCGTTGTATTTTGAGGGACATTTGGATGTGTGGGTGTGTGTGTGCGTGTTTTTTTTTTGTCCTTTAAGAAGCTGGCGTTACATTACATTTTTTTGTTTGTAAATGTCACTTTTGCTTTAGCACATCCTACAGCAAGAATGAAAAAGGTGCATAGAGTCCCCTCCAAAATACCTACCAGACTGTTTGAGTCTGGTGTGTATTTTAACATGGACTCCACACAAAAAAAGTGTGAGGTCTGCCTAAAAATCCATACCAGATCCTTACTCTGAGCATGAAGTCTGGCTGGTAAGTAAAGGTGGGAGGATGAGCATGCACAACCCTGAACCATACCAGGGGTCACAACATAGAAGGTGTGGGGGGGGGGGTATTTTGCAAGGGGGACCCCCCTCTCCCGCTGGCAAAGCACTTTGTCTCCATGTTGATGAAAACATCAACTACGGGCCAATGGTTTTGGGGGTCTGTGGGTTGGGAGCTTATCAGAATTTAGGAGCCCTTATAATGAGGGGGCTCCCAGATTCTAGATTCACTCTTACATGAATGAGTATAAAGTACATAGCACCACTATTATGTAAGGAGGTACATAATGCTCCTACTTATTCACAAATAAAAATAATTTTAACCTAGAAATAAAGACACCCAAACATTTCATATACTCCTTATTAAAAATTCAAAATCCCCAAAATTGTCACTCATTGTTAATGTATCATAAATCACAATGCTTTTTGGCCACTGATTCTGATTAGGCATGACCGATCCCCACAGTACACAGAGCCAAATGAGGGCTTCCTGATCTGTCATCCGTAGAGTTGAGCAAACACCTGGATGTTCGGGTTCGGTGGGTTCGGCCGAACTTCACAAAAAAGTTTGGGTTCGGTACTTGAACTTGAAACGAACTTGACCCGAACTTGACCCCGAACCCCATTGAAGTCAATGGGGACCCTAACTTTTCGGAACACAAATGACTGTAAAAAAGTCCTGGAAAGTGCTAGAGGGCTGCAAAAGGAAGTAAAATGATTTTAGAACAATAATCTGTCCCTTACAGCAACAGCAGGAACCTCTCCCTATAGAACTAGAAGATGATTTTAGAACAATAATCTGTCCCTCTAAGCAGTAGACTCTACCTAGTCCAGTCAGACCTTTCTGTAATGCGGGATGAGTTGTTATTAGATCTGCAATCTGTCCCTAAAAGCAGTAGTAGTAGTAATCTCTACCTAGTCCACAATCAGATAGGTTTTCGACTTTTTTTCAAATGTCCGGTTTCGGGTCCGGGTCACGGACACCCCAAAGTTCGGGTTCGCTCAACTCTAGTCATCAGCTTTATAAGGAAAGGGTAGGGAATGATGGTGACATCATTGACGTAATATGGCCATGGCCATATTTGGTAAATGTCATTGCACAAATATGACCAGTGGTCATATTTGGGCAGTGATGTCGCCAATATCCCCATCCCTTTGATTCCCAGTGATATCACTGGTTTCTAGGGACGCTGCTTGTGCAAGGTTCCTCCTCGTGAACCAGTGACAGCAGGAAGGTGTAGAAATGCTCAAATCCTGCTGAACAGACAATAGTTTAGATGTTTGTCCAAACCCAAAAAAATAAAGTTTAGTCCAAACCTAAGTTCAAACTGAACCATTGTCTGGCTAGTAACAGTCATGGCAACACAAACCCCAATGTGGTACAAAGTGTTGAGAAATTTACAATTATGCTGCTCACATTTCCTAATGGCATGTTATCCCATCACCAATTAACAGCATTTATGAGACGGAATACAAATAGTTAGGATTGCAATTATAAGGAAACTAATATGGACAGGGATATTGTCATAGTCTTTTCTATTAGAAAGTAGAGTTGAGCGAACACCTGAATGTTCGGGTTCGGTGGGTTCGGCCGAACTTCGCGAAAAAGTTCGAGTTCGGTACCGAACTTGACCCGAACCCCCGAACCCCATTGAAGTCAATTGGGACCCGAACTTTTCGGCAAAAAATGACTGTAAAAAAAGTTTTGGAAAGTGCTAGAGGGCTGCAAAAGGAAGTAAAGTGATTTTAGAACAATAATCTGTCCCTTACAGCAACAGCGGGAACCTGACCCTATAGAATTAGGAGATGATTTTAGAACAATAATCTGTCCCTTACAGCAACAGCAGGAACCTGACCCTATAGAATTAGGAGATGATTTTAGAACAATAATCTGTCCCTCTAAGCAGTAGACTCTACCTAGTCCAGTCAGATCATTCTGTAAAGCAGGATGAGATGTTATTATATCTGCAATCTGTCCCTCACAGCGCTGGCAGCATCCTCTCCCTACACTAGCCAGAGAGCATGTGACATGCAGCACTAAGTGACTGCAGTTTATAAAGAGGCTGGGTCACATGATGCACTGGCCAATCACAGCCATGCCATTAGTAGGCATGGCTGTGATGGCTTCTAAGGGCAAACCAGTGAAACGCTTGTTGATTGGCTGCCCTGCAGCTATTCAACAGGCGGGATCAAATACCCAAACCCAGAACCCGAACCCAAACTTTTTTTCAAATGTCAGAGTTCGGGTCCGGGTCACAAACACCCCAAAATTCGGGTTCGCTCAACTCTATTAGAAAGTAAAATAGACCAAGATGTATTGACTCATTCTGGTGGTTTATTCAGCAAGTAGTGTTGATCATATGTTAAGCCCATTATATTACAAGGACAATAGTTTATGTGAGTGGGGCTTAATGCCTAATTAATGGTGCCACATCATTAAATAGAATAACAAGGACAAATTGTACTAAGGATAGGACTTTATAGACACCATGAAACAAGTATACTATTAAAATACAAAAAGTTCATTGAACAATTGTATAAAACACTAACAAATTTGTTAAAATTCATACAAATTGTTTAACCATTTACACAGATGGCCATATACAAAGTCATGAAAATCCCCATCAATCACAAGATCATGAATAGGAAAATAGACTCCAAAGTGTTTCAACTTGCACAGTCTTCTTCAGGGGGTTATTTCTAGTAACATAGATGGATTCAGAATTAATAAATTAGTTGGAAGGTGGAATTACCGTGAACAGATCACAAGGAAGGCTCAACAGATCCCATAAATAGATAGTTATGAAATGCCCCAAACCGAAAACCATAGTGGCCAACACGCCATCTGTTCATGCTACTGGGAAGCATATGTACTGTAGATATATGGCCATCTACAGTATGTAAATGGATAAACATTTTTCATGAATTTCAACAAATCTGTTTCAGTTTTATACGATTGTACAATAAACTTTTTGTATTTTAATTTAATACTGGTTTCATGGTGCCTATAAAGTGCTATCCATAGTACATTTTTCCCTGTTATATTACAGCCATGGCTGAAAGTTTTGAGAATGACACAAATATTAATTTTCACAAAGTCTGCTGCATCAGTTTTTATGATGGCAATTTGCATATACTCCAGAATGTTATGAAGAGTGATCAGATGGATTGCAATTAATTGAAAAGTCCTTTGCCATAAAAATTAATTTAATCCCATAAAAAAAAACATTTCCACTGCATTGGTGAAGAAGGCTTCAGGGCGCCCAAGAAAGTCCAGCAAGCACCAGGACCGTCTCCTACAGTTGATTCAGCTGCGGGATCAGGGCACCACCAGTGCAGAGCTTGCTCAGGAATGGTAACAGGTAGGTGTGAGTACATGGGCACACACAGTGAGGTGAAGACTTTTGGAGAATGGCCTGGTGTCAAGAAGGGCAGCAAAGAAGCCACATCTTTAAAGGAAAAACCTCAGGGACAGACTGATATTCTGCAAAAGGTACAGCGATTGGACTGCTGAGGACTGAGGTAAAGTAATTTTCTCTGATGAATCCTCTTTCCAATAATTTGGGGCATCTGGAAATCACCTTGTCTGGAGAAGAAAAGGTGAGAGCTACCATCAGTCCTGTGTCGTGCCAACAGTAAAGCACCCTGAGACCATCCATGTGTGGGGTTGCTTCTCAGCCAAGGGAGTTGGGTCACTCACTATTTTGCCTAAAAACACAGCCATGAATAAAGAATGGTACAAAAACATCCTCTGACAGTAACTTCTCCCAACCATCCAAGAACAGTTTGGTGAGGAACAATGCCTTTCCCAGCATAATGGAGCCATTTGCCATAAGGCAAATGCAATAACTAAGTGGCTTGGGTAACAAAACATTGACATTTTGGGTCCATGGCCAGGAAACACCCCAGACGTAATCCCATTGAGAACTAGTGGTCAATCCTCAAGAGGTGGGTGAACAAATAAACCTACAAATTCTGACAAACTCCATGTATTGATTATGCAAGAATGGGCAGCCATCAGTCAGGATGTGGCCCAGAAGTTGATTGACAGAATGCCAGAGTGAAGGCAGAGGTTTTTAAAAAGAAGGGTCAACACTGCAAATATTGACTCTACATAAACTTCATGTAATTGTTAATAAAAGCCTTTGACACTTATGAAATCCATGTAATTATACTTCAGTATACCATAGTAACATCTGATAAAAATATCTAAAAACACTGAAG
Organism: Glandirana rugosa; assembly: GCA_018402905.1. Lineage (NCBI taxonomy): Eukaryota > Metazoa > Chordata > Amphibia > Anura > Ranidae > Glandirana > Glandirana rugosa. Next base: position 214,045 of record BLSH010113743.1, on the reverse strand, counting down.
CAGCAGACTTTGTGAAAATTAATATTTGTGTCATTCTCAAAACTTTTGGCCACGGCTGTACAAGAACAGACAGAAAAATTCACCAACCTTTTAAATAATATTTTATAGAGAAGTTGCTAGCAGTCAGTGTGCACATGTTGGGGAGATGTCTACAGAATATTCACACATTGTCAGCATACCCTGCACTCTCCTTTAGTAGACAATGTCACTGCCTTTCAGATAGGCAGCCCAACAGCAAATCGAGGAATGCACAGGTCAGCCTGACAACACTGCTGCCAATTGTGAGTTGTCAGTGTTGTCAGCCAGCAACAGGAGGTAAAATTACTGGTAAGATCTCCAAGTAAAACACTTGCAACAGATACAAAAATATGCTAAAGAAAACTGTACATAGTGAGACATGACATGAAATACTCTTTACTGAAATAATTGATTTTACAAATATGTTAAGGATACTAAGCAAAAGATAAACTATTCTTTTGGAGAAATAATATTAGGTAAGTTTAATGAAACATAAAAAATCATAAAAGCTGTAGACTTATTTATTTTCCAACTTTATTGTCTCTTGAAAAAGGCGTGACTAATCCCATTGGGTTGCTGCCAGTGATATCTGGACTTTGTATGTGCCCATTGGTCTCCTGGGGTGAAGGTATTTGTCCAAGGAGCTCACATTTTTCATATGAAAAGCCTGCTGCCGCATAGAGTGATATCAGCAGAGAAATGATTAGAAACAACCAACTTGATATTATAATGAATACTGAGGTGGAGTTATACCAAATCTTCTTTTCAACTGGAAAGTGAAGTAGAAGTCATTGCTTCCTTTAGAATTTCCTTCAGTGTGTTAAGTTTCTCATACACTGTGTCCAGATTCCTATCTATTTGCATACTTCTGTTGGGATTCTCTCGATGTGTTTTTCCTTGTTTAGGGAAGAGTAGAAGATCTCTGGCCAACATCCCCAGACTGGGCTGTTTCTCCAGAATCCAGGATTTTGCTTCCTCATCGCTGTTACCCACTTCATCCATCACCACAATCACTCTGCTTTTACCTGTAACAATCACAAGTTCTGATATTAGTCTCAAGGATATTAGTCATAAATGGAACACTTAAACAATTAAATTATTCCTGTCTTTAGAGAATTATGGGGACTTAATAAAAATCCCCAACACTCGATCCAGCTACTTAGTACAGATAACCTAATTAAATGCTTTTAACAATTTAGCTGAGAAAACAGGTTTCTGTTGCCTAGTCAGGATGCGCCAAGCTGGCCTGAGTTTGGTTCAAACAGGGTTTTGAGAATTTCAAAGAAGCTCGGATGCCAAACCAGAACTGCATTGAAATCAATGGGAATCCAATCTATCAAATCAAAAATGCCCATTTTCTGGGCAAATAGGCAAAGGGTTGTCAAAAATAGCTTGGGGTGGGGAGGAGTACACTGCACTGGGGAATATGTACCAATGCAAAAATAAATAAAGAAATAAATTAAAAAATTGGCCAGGGGCAGTGATTTTTTTCAACCAATTACATTTACAAATGAGAAAAACCTGTTAGAATTGTAGAATTGCAGGCAAAGTACATTTCCCTGCTGGTAGTTTTTTTTTTAACTATCTCCACTTCTTTTCCTACATGGCCAGGGATTCCCAGTAAGTGAATGGGGCTAGAGAAGATACTGGCAGTGCCGGCATCCATAAAAACTATTGACAGCGGGAAGCTATGATCATATATGCATTGGAAGTAGGTTTACCTTAGAGGTAAACTCTTTCTTCCTTACTAAGAAAATAAAGTAGGTATAATTGAAACATAGGGTAAGTACATCCTAACCTAGAATCTTACCAGGGATGTACAGTCAGGGTAGGCAGGTGAGGCAGAACATAAAAAAACAATAATAAAATTATCAACTTTGAGGGTCGTAGCTTGATGGCCTGGGGAGGGGGGGGGGGGGGGATATGAAGCTGAAGTCCTACCCCACCACTGGTCAAAATTTGGGGCTCCTATCATCTATGGTTCCCGAGATATGGGGCTCCTTGCACTGCCTGTCAGAAGCTACATACAGAGCAGCCAGTTTAAATACAAGCTAACACACTGTGTGCAGCAGCAGACTGAGAGGATGACTTCTTGTCCGAGACACTGAGCTCAATGGACAGCTTCGAGACTTGGACTAATGGTAAAGCACTGGTCAAAGCTGTCCAATAAAAATGCTGCAGTGGAGGCTGGCCTCTCACTGCAGTGTCATAGAAGGGGGCATGTCTAAAAGACTCCCTTCCAGCCCAGCCCTCTTAACTACAAGGAAAAAATATGGGTTTATGTGTATAAGATTTACCCATAATCCCATGCTTTTCTCACACAGTTAAGAGGGAGAATGAGAATCTGCTGCTGCTGAAAAGGTACAAGATAAATCATCTATTATTATGCTATATGTTATAAGATAATAAATTATTATTTATCTATTTACTGTGAAATTACTGGTGTGGCGTTATAACTTCAAACTTCAGTAATTTGTCCATTAAGCCACCTGCTTGAGTACATTTTTGAGTACATGAAAATAAAGTAATTTACCTTAAAAATAATATATAATAATTATGTGTATATTACTTACTTATGGTAATTAACCCCTTGCCACCCAGGCCAATTCTGACACTTCTCTCCTACATGTAAAAATCATCATTTTTTTGCTAGAAAATTACACAGAACCCCCAAACATATATGTTTTATATGTTTATGTTACATGATATATATTGTTTTAGCAGACACCCTAGGGAATAAAATGCCGGTCCTTGCAACTTTTTATTTTTTATGTCACATGGTATTTGCGCAGCAATTTTTCAAACACATTTTTTTTTTGGAAAGAACCTGTTTCATGAATATATATATAAAAAAAAAATGAAAGTTATCCCAATTTGTTGTATAACGTGAAAGATGATGTTAAGCTGAGTAAATAGATACCTACCATGTCACACTTTAAAATTGCGCACACTTGTGGAATGGCACCAAACATCAGTACTTAAATTGGCGTTCCACCCATATAAAAGTCAGCAGCTACAAAAAGTGTAGCTGCTGACATTTAACAATCGGACACTCACCTGTCCCTCACTCAAGTGATGCGGTCGCCCGAGGGCTCGCTCCTCTCACCCTCCTCTCCGTGGCGATGGCATCACAGGTGCGGGCACCCGGCTTTGGCTTCATAGCCAGGCACGCACTGTGCATGCGTGAGTCGCTCTGCGCCTTGTGAGTGGCCGGCGTATCGTCTGGGACCTGTGACGTGTCCCAGAAGATCGCCGAAAGGGAGGGGGGGTGGACTTCCTTCCTGGAGCAGCGGCACCAGGGGAGGAAGTGGACCTGGGATCCTGTGAAAATAGGGTCCCTAGTCACCCCCCCCCCCAAAAAAAAAGACATGCCAATTGTGGCATGTCGGGGGGGGTCACCTTCTCTTAAAGCACTTTTGGGTGGAACTCCGCTTTAGGAATCTCCATAGGCGACACTTTAAAATTTACCAGGTTACCAGTTTAGAGTTACAGAGGAGGTCTAGTGCTAGAATTATTGCTCTCGCTCTAACGTTCATGGCGTATGTAACCTGTGTGTATCTGGATCTGATACTAGCCAGTGCCTCACCACCCGCATGCCCCTGAATCTTACCAAGTTTTGTTTCTAAGTATCTCAGCTCGGCATCATACAGAGAATTCTCCAGATCTGTGAGAGGTTTGTACCCCCGATCCATGCAGTGATACAGGATCCCGAATTTACACTCTGATACCGTTGATTGAAATCCCTTCGTATTGCCAGGAGAAATCTGATGAAATATAACTTGGTGGTTTCCAAATTCTTTAGATGACAGCAGTCTGTCCAACCAGATAAACTTGGACTTTTCTGAACAGGAGAAGACGCCAATGACAGAAGCAGCTGGAGATGATATTGTCTGAGAAGAAGAAAATATGAATTAAAGCCAAAGAGCGGAATATGAGAGATCGGGGTACACCTCACCAATCACATACATGCCATTACCACTTCCCAACCACCCCTGTGCACCCTCTATGGACCAGAGCAGTTTCTACATTTCTGTTTGGACCTCTTTATTCAGCAATAACTTTGCTATTACGTAACCACTTAAGCTCAGGAAGATTTTACTCCCTCATGATAAGGCCATTTTTTGTGATTCCTTTGGGGGTATTTGTTCTCCACTGTTTTTTTTATTTTTTTTATATAAATGAAAAAAGACTGACAAGTTAAAAAAAAAAACAATATTTTTTTACTTTCTGCTATAAAACATATCCAAAAAAAAAAAATTGCAAAATCTTAGTTTTTTTTTATAAATTTTGCCCAAAATGTATTCTTCTACATGTTTTTGGTAAAAAAAAAAAAATTCCATTAAGTGTATATTGATTGGTTTGCGTTAAAGTTATAGTGTCTACAAACAATGGTATAATACAGATTTGTTTTTTTGTAATGGCGGCGATCAGCAACTTATAGTGGGACTGTGATAGTGCAGCAGGCAAACTGACTCTGGGGGGGGACTGACTAGCCGACATTGACATCAACAGTGACACTAATACAGTAATCAGTAATAATGTGCACTGTCACTGTACTAATGACACTGGCTAGGAAGGGGTTAACATCAAGGTCGATCAAAGGGTTAAATGTGTGCCTAACAATGTGTGTACATTGTACTTTTTTTTACTAAGCAATGTGCCGGTTTTTACCCTCTGCTTTGCAGGGAGAAAAAAAGGCACATTGCTGCTGTCAGAAGAGAGCCCTGTGTTTGTTTACAAAGACAGGGCTCTGTTCGGTAATTACCGGAGCCCATCAGTGAATGCCAGCGAATGCCAGCCGGCAGCTGCTGATTGGCTAGTACTGCAGTGAATCGCAGCACAGACAGGTCGGCAGGCATGCGTGAGTGCCCCATGCCCCTGTGCGCGGATCACGTTCTAGGTATACGATCCAGTGCAGAGGCCGCCCTGCCGCAGTATATGTATGGTGGGCTGTCTGCAAGCGGTTAAAGTGGTTGTACACCTCTGATGCAAAAAATGAACAAAGCATATCCTTCTATAGGATAACAGTGCAAGTTTAGGAGATATTCATTGTACACAGGTAAGCCTTATTATATTTTTCCTTCCATCCAGCACACTGTCAGTCTGCATTGCTGCCCCAGCTCCATGCTTTACCCCCTCAGGCCCTTTCTGGCACTTTTTGTTTTCATGTAACAATCCGTATTTTTTGCTAGAAAATTTCTTAGAACCCCCTAAACATTATATATTTTTTTATAATAATCTGGTGGGTGTTTTTTTTTTTTTTTTTACGCCAACAACCAATATAATTTTACTATTCTTAGGTCACGCTTTAAAAGCCTTTATGGGTTATCACTTTAGATTTACAGGAGGTCTGGTACTAGAATTACTGCCCATGATCTGACGAACACAGTGATACCTCACATGTGCGGGACAATCGCTGTTTGCACATTTATGGTATCGACGCATGCATTCGCTTTTGTGCACAAGCATGGGGCAGGATGGGGGCACTTTAAATGTTTTTTTTAATTATTTATTTATTTTTTATACACTGTTTTTAACACTGTTGCTTTTATTTTTTTTAACACTTTTATTGCTGTCACAAGGAATGTAAACATCACTTGTGACGGCAATAGGCAATGACGGGTACTCTTTATGGAGAGGTCTGGGGTCTATAAGACCCCAGATTCCTCCTCTGCCTTTAAAAGCATTTGATCACACCAAGTTCGGTTTGATCAAATGCTTTTCTTTTTTTTCCAAAAGTTTTTATTGAATATGAAGCAGCGTTACAACGATGGTAGATCAAATGCTTTTCATTCTTAACCACTTCAGCCCGGAAGAATTTGCCCCTTTAATGACCAGGCCATTTTTTGTGATACGGCACTGCATCACTTTAACTGACAATTGCGCAGTCGTGCGACGTTGTACCCAAACAAAATTGATGTCCTTTTTTTCCCACAAATAGAGCTTTCTTTTGGTGATATTTGCTTACCTCTGCAGTTTTTATTTTTTGCGCTATATAAACAAACAAAGAGCGACAATTTTGAAAAAAAAAATGTATTCATCAGTTTAGGCCGATATATATTCTTCTACATATTTTTTGTAACAAAATGAAAATGCAATAGGCGTATATTAATTGGGTTGCACAAAAGTTATCACATCTCCAAACTATGGGATAGATTTAGGGACTTTTATTTATTTTTTTATTGTTTTTACTGGTAATGTCGGCGATCTGCAATTTTTAGCAGGACTGCGACATTGTGGCAGACAAATCTGACCCCAAATAACAGTTTTTGGGGACCAGTGACATTATTACATTGATTAGTGCTATAGAAATTCACTAATCAATGTATAAATGACACTGGCAGGGAAGGGGTTAACACTAGGGGGCGATCAAGAGGTTAACCATGTTCCCTGGGTGTATTCTAACTGTAAAGGGGATGGACTGACGGGGACATAACAGAGATCGCTGCTCCGGATGACAGGGAACAGTATATCTCTGTCATGTCCCCTGTCAGAACGGGGATCTGCCTTGTTTACATTGGCAGGTTCCCGTTCTGCCTCTGTACTAGGTGATCGAGGGTCGCCGGCGGACAGCGAGTCCACCCGTCCTGTGGGCACGCTCACGTAGCACGCAGCCGGCGGCGCCTGCTTGCCTGCAAATCACGCATGCGCGGCCAACGTACAATGACGGCGATTCACACACCTGTGCCAACCTACTGCAATAGAACTGCGGCAGCTGGTCGGGAAGCAATTAAAATTGCCACTGTTTACATCCGGGTAAGCTGGAAGTGATATCACATTATTGTTTCCAATTCCCTATATCATAGAGATGAACAAAGCAGTTCTGGTCTTTGTTCGTCTCTATGATCAGCCAGCGGAAGCGTTGGATGGCCGATTAGGTGTCCCGGTGGGATGGGACAGCCTGATGAAGCCGCAGAAGGCCACTAGGATTGCTTTTACGAGAGAGCCAACCATTAGCTCTAAAAGACGATACTGGGATGATGCCTGCAGCTGCAGGTATCATCCCAGTACAACGGTACATCGCTGGTTGGCAAGAGGTTTTTGAATGGCAGAACTCGCAGACCTGAGGAAAGACGGAAAGATGAATTACACGTGAGTACTGCAAAACGCACACAGCTCTTCCCACCAATTGGTTTGTGATCTAAAATTCATGGTGTTGATAAGAATACCCATAGAATATGATCATGGCACAGGATCCTTCTTTTAGCCTTTTAGTCCATAAAAATAAAGAGATCAGATACAAAACCACAAAATTTACAACTTAGAATTTTAGTACACTGTGGTACTTCTGTTCATTTACTCACATTAAATGTTCCCGATGTTGGTTGAATGGGGTCTGCATGTGGACGATTTTCTATAAAATATAGAAATTACAATACAATACAATAATTGTCTAAGTTTCTAGATAAAGACACTGAAACTACCAAAGGTCTAAGGAATTCTTTTGGACTTCAGTGATTATGTTCTCTTAGGTTATTATCTCTGCCAACATTATTTCCCAGAATGCAATTATGCATTTTTTTTGCCTCTAAATCCCAGACTGATAAAATAGGGGAACCCCCACGCTGTTTTTTTTTTCTCAAGTTTTAATTGCCAACATGATTTTGTTTACATTCAACTGTCAGCGGGAAACCCCGCTGAAAGCTGATGAGTCATCCATTGTTAAGGACAGAGCGGCCGGCTTGTCCTCCTGCTTCTTTACCAGTTGCCGACTGCCTGCCGTGGATTGACGGCGGCAACTTGGCTCAATATCGCATATCGCCGTCACCTGACGGCGGCTGCAAATTCGCTCACTGTGTATCGGGGGAGCCAGGGAGCAGGTAGGGTGGACTCGATGTCGGCTGGCTACCCGCAATCGCTCCCCCACAGTGACAGAGCGGGGATCCGTGTATGTAAACACACGGATCTTCGTTCTGACAGGGGTGAGGAGTGATTGTAGGCTCCCTGTATAAGGGAGCAACGGTCACTCTCCTACTCCAGTCAGCCCAGCCCCCACACAGTTAGTAACACCTCCCAGGGAACACAGTTAACCCTTTGATTGCCCCCTAGTGTTAACCCCTTCCCTGCCAGTGACATTTACACAGTAATCAGTGCATTTTCATAGCATTGATAGCTGTATAAGTGCCAATGGTCCCAAAAAAGTGTCAAAAGTGTCCGACATGTTCGCTGCAATGTCACAGTCTCGCTAAAAATCGCAGATCGCCGCCATTACTAGTAAAAAATAAAAAAATATATAAACCCCATAAATTAATTCTCATTGTTCGTAAACGTGGCAACGTTTGCGCAAACCAATCAATATACACCTATTGCAATTTTTTATACCAAAAGTATGAGAAAGGATACATATCGGCCAAAACCGATGAATACATTTTTTTTTTATATGTATTTTAGCAAAAAGCAAGAAATATTGTTTTTTTTTTCAAAATTGTCACTCTTTATTTGTTTATATCGGTGATCAGAAAAGACGCACACAAATGCCACCAAAAGAAAGCTCTATTTTTGGGAAAAAAATGACGACAATTTCGATTGGGTACAACATCCCACGACCGCGCAATTGTCAGTTAAAGCGACGCAGTGCCGAATCGCAAAGAGTGCTCTGTTCATAAAGGGGGAAATCCTTCCGGGGCTGAAGTGGTTAACAATCAGCTATTCACTGGTCATTAAGGATGCCGAAAGTGTTGGGCACCGGTACTTAGCAGCTGTTAGCAGAGTTTAAGAGGGTTTAGGGGCTTTCAGTGTTTTTTTTTTTTTTTGCCATCTAATGGCTCCCAAAAATGCAAAAATAAGAGTTTTTTTTTCTACTCCTAAATGCTGAAGCTTAAAATGGCTCTGGATTAAAATAGTGTGCATGGACACATAGGATAACACTATTTGCTTCTAGAAGCAGAAAAAAAATAACGCTGAAAAGCTGCTGCTAGGAGCGTTATTTGTTTATTTTTTCTAAGCTAGTGTGCATGGAGCCTTATTGCTATAGCTGTGGGTAAAGGGAGTTGTGGAAAATTACCTGGAGGTTGGTGGAACAGCTTAAGTCTTTGAACCAACAGCTTTTGGTTGCGTTTTTCTTCTTGAGTTATGCAGAGGAGAGCACCGGCCACTTTTTCAATCTTGGACTGAATAAACGTCACCCATTTTCTGTCTGTATAACTTCGCAGATCATCAATCAGCACAATCACATTGTTCTTCCCTGTGTACAAGGAAGAGATCAATAGTCAATAATGTGAAGATTTCATCAAAGGGTTGTTGGGAAAGTCTTCCTCTGGCATGTATTGTTAGGCCTCATACACCCGGATGTTTAAACAAAACGTCAGGCCTGATGTCAAGGAAAAGAAATCAGCATTTTTTGGCGTTATGCATCGGCATTAGTGAGCGTCGGCGTCAATAGGCATTTTTTTAAAAGAAAGATCCGTCTGCTATTTTTCAACCTAAAAACATTGGCATCAAAAAACAGCGGTTAACACCGGTACGTCGTTAGCTGGCGTTAGTGAGCGTTTTGCGGCGTCGGCGTCAAACAACGCCAAAACGTTAGAGCCTCAGAACACGCTGGCCGTGGGTTCTAGTTTCAGCTCACTAACGCCGACGCCATCTACAGCTCAAAAACGTCTGCGTTTTTATGGGGCCACTGACTAACATGGAGAGCTGCAAAAAACGCCAGAAAACGCCGGCGTCAAAAAATATCCATGTGTATGAGACCTTGTAAGCAAAGATGTTAGTAAACTTCACTCAGCTAACCTACCAGCTGCCATTTGTTTTGGAACTCACATGCCCTGTAAATTCCACAGACTTCCCGCCACCTACAGCTACTGCCTGCTTCCCGAGTGCTTAGTTGGGAGGGTCTCCATCCTAGTCACATGATCAACCCCAGCGTTATACAAAAATAAAACTGCTGAGAATAGCAATCACATGAGTAGGAAACTACCTTGCTACATCAGTTCTGCCCACCAACTATACAACCATTTAAAGATGTTTGAAAGCAGAATTAAACTTAAAAATAACAAAAATATAGGCGGTAGAGAATTTTAGCAGAAGAATCATCTCCAAGTTAGTTCATCCAAAAAACTTCTTCCTCTTAACCCTAATAAAGTTTTATGTTCTGTGTACACATGTGCAATGCAGGGCATCCTCGGCTCATTCTAGGTGCCAGGGACAATTTAACATGGTTGTAAAGGTTTGTTTTTATTTTATTTTTTTAAATAACAAACATGTTATCCTTACCTCCTCTGGGCAAGAGTGGCCTGATCCTCCTCTTCTGAGGTCCTCTTCGGGGCCCTATCGGAGCTTCGTTCTGAGGTAAGTATTTCATAATGAGCTAGTATGCAGTGCATACTAGCTCATTATGCCTTTGCCTTGCAGGTGTTTTTTTTTTTTTTTCAGGGGGATACAACCACTTTAATGCATAGAATGTATTAAGGTGAAGAAGCTTGAGACTTTACAACCCCTTTAGGTTCTGTGGTCATGTGCAACAGCTACATCATCTGTGGCCTCCCAGTGGCCAGTTGAGGGATTTATGCTGGGCATAGTTACAGATTATGGCAGAAGCTCAGCCCCACCCATGAAGTTTAACCCCTTCCCTACCGCCATATGCAGAATGACAGCCGGGAAGTGGTTCTGTTATCCTCACTGGGCGTCATATGACGTCCAGCAGGATAACATGCCGGCGCGCGCCCACGAGACCGCGCAGCGTGGCGATCGGTGATGTGGCGTGTCAGTCTGACACACCGCATCTCCGATCTAGGTAATGGGCTTCTGTCAGAAGCTCATTACCTTGTGATCAGCCGTGACAAATCATGGCTGATCACAGTGTGAACAGGAAAAGCCATATATCAGCTTTTCCTTTAGTCGTGTCTGCAGACGCAAGTAGTGGAGAGCCAATTGGTGGCTCTCCTGACAGGGGGGGGTCTGTTCTGATTATTTATCAGTGCAGCCCCCCCTCAGATCGCCACACTGGACCACCAGGGAGCTGAACAGGATCACCAGGGAGCCCACAAAGCGATGCCACCCAGGAAACACCAGGGGTGCCACCCAGGGACCACCAGGGATGCCACCCAGGGACCACCAGGAATGCCACCCTAGACCACCAGGTAAGGGGCACACAATGGCTAATAGGGATGGCACTGTGCCCATCTGTGATGGTTGCCAGTGCCATCCCTATAGCGTCTGTGATACCAGTGCTGCCTATCAGTACCCATCAGTGCCCACCAGTGATCATCAGTGCCACCTATCAGTTCCAACTATCAGTGCCACCTATCAGTGCCCATCAGTGCCACCTATTGGTGCCCAGTGCCACTTATCAGTGCCCATCAATGCCGCCTATGAGTACCCATCAGTGCCTCTTATCAGTGCCCCCTATCAGTGCCTGTCAGTGCTGCTTATCAGTGCCACCTATCAGTGCCCATCAGTGCTGCATATAAGTGCCACCTCATCAGTGCCTCCTCATCAGTGCCACCTCATCAGTGCCACCCTATCAGTGCCGCCCTATCAGTGCCAATCAATACCACCTCATCAGTGCCCGTCCGTGCAGCCTCATCAGTGCCCATCAGTGAAGGAGAAAATTTACTTATTTACAAAGTGTTGTGATGGAAAAAAAGAAAAAACATTTTTTTCATAATTTTCGGTCTTTTTTTATTTGTAGAGCAAAAAATAAAAACCTCAGAGGCAATCAAATACCACCAAAAGAAAGCTCTATTTGTGGGGAAAAAATAATAATTTTCCAACTTCATTGTCTCAGTCTTGCTCAAGCCTGGACCAGCTCTGTGACGTCAGCCGACAGAGGTATTCAGCCTGCTGCCTGCTGAAAGTGGGTCACAGGAGTGCAGAAAAATCTGCACTCCTGTGATCCACAGAAGACGCACAGCCAAATGAGCTTTGGCCATACTTCTCCTTTAGGCACCTTTAGCACTGGGGCGTGGGCTGTGGTAGCAGTAAAGCCCCGCTAGTTTTAGCGGCGCTTTAGCGCTGTTATAGCAGCGCTTTGGCGTCACTATTTGGGCGGTAGTGGGGCGTTTTTAACCCCCAAGAAGGGTTAAAAGCACCATGCTGCGGTGCCTTGGAAGCAGTTTTCAGATGCTTCGCAAGCGTTGCCCATTCATTCCGATGGGCAGGGGTGGTCTGGGAGAGGTGTATACACCGCTCCCAAACTGCCCCAAAAATGCTGCTTGCAGGACTTTTTCTAACGTCCTGCAAACGCACCACCCCAAGTGTGAAAGCACTCGGGCTTCCACACTGGGGTGGATTGGGAGGCAGTTTTAAGGTGCTTTACAGGCGTTATTTTTAGCGCTAAATTGCCTAAAAATTGCCCCAGTGTGAAAGAGGTCTTAATGCATAGAATACATTAAGGTAAAAAGAACTTCTGCCTTTAGAACTGTTGATACATTTAAGAATATGGATATAATCTTTCAGTTAGGAAGACTCTTACCTAATTTCTGTACCAGCTGTTCTGTTACTCTGTGGTACATAAATTCCCCCCGTGGAGTGACAATTGATCCAGTCTTCATAGTGTGATATAGGATTGCTACTGCACATTGACATTTTTCTTCTTCAAGTCCAACATTATCATATGATGGCATTTTATGATAGGTAACTTCTCTTTGCCCAAACATGTCTGATGACAGCAATTTCCTTAGCCAACTGATATGGCCTTCTTCTGATACAGAGAAGATACCAATGGTGGATCTCCGAGATGTTGGTGTTTTCTGAGAACATAGGAAATATTCAATGACAAAATTAAGAAAAGGTATATCACTGTTCCATTAAAAAGACAGTTTCTCTTAAAAAAACCAACACTTCTGGGGGTATTGGATTCCTGGTCCCCTCTTGCATTCATTGGTTCCTCCTACAGAACCTTATGTCACCAGAAGACACAGTAGTTATGCAGAGATTGAAGGAAAGAAACACAAAACATAATGGGGGACCAGAATACTCCAGGAATTATTGGTTTCTGATGGGACAATTTCTATTATTCTAATAGAGAGATGTTTACCGACATAGGCAGTTGGAGAGGGGACATCTGTGATCTTCTTTACAGGAAAAGCTTTTATTTTCAAATTCAGTTTAGTTACAGAGTCACTTTATGAAACCCACATACAGCTTTGGTCATCATAGCTTTAGGGAAGAATAACGTGCTGTACAATTTCAGCTATTTTCAACTATTAGAAAAGAGCAAAGGCAATTGTGAAAATTGAATAATCTACACCAGCCTTTCTCAACCTTTTCAACACAGAGGAACCCTTGAAATAATTCTCCGGTCTCGGGGAACCCCTGCTAAAAATCTACAACTCATGATACATTAGTGTGATGGTCAATGAGAAGAATGCTCCTTACACTTGTGGTCATTGGGAAGAATTACCCCCTTACAGATAGCTAAAAAGATCAATGATGTCATTGGGAATTTATCTGAGAGGTAGAAATTGACCATTGCTCAAGGAACCCCTAGCAACCTCTGGAGGAACCCTAGGATTTCACGGAACCCTGGTTGAGAAACCCTGATCTAAACAATCCAGATCAGATTGCACGCAACACTCAAACTCTATTTAGTAGCAGGCTTCTTGTGAACTTGGAGATCCTATAAATTAAATAAAAAGTAACACCAAAATGTACCCCAGGAGCTCCTAAACCAACAGGGTTCAATACACAAGTACCACCTTAAGTGGTTGTAAAGGCAGAATATTTCACCTTAATGCATTCTGCATACTGCGGATGAGTGGCCTGCACAGGCAAAGCGATGTACCCATACGTAGCTACCTGCTTCTGGGTTTAGGAGTACACCCCGCCTGTCAGCACCCAATGTGATTGTACACAGCAGCAGCATCTCAGCAGGTCCCAGCCGATGATTCATGGCTGGGACCTGCTGACCGTCTGTGTCCAATCACAGACCAGAGCTCTGTGGTGACAATCAAATACAGGGCTCTGTAAGGATGGAACAAACTGAAAAGCAGGGATTTTTTACAAAAATCAGCACATATTGCACACATTACACATAGTTAGGCACATATTTAACCCCTTGATTTCGCCTGATGTTAACCCCTTCCCAGCCAGTTTCATTAGTACAGTGACAGTGCATAGTATTATAGCTGATGACTGTAATAATGTCACTGGTGATGTCAGTGACAATCATTCAGGTCCCCCCCCAGCGTCAGTGTCAGATTGGCCACTGCACTATCACAGTCCCATTATAATTTGCTGATCACCCACATTAGTAGTATAAGAAAAAAAAGTAAATAAAAATTCCATAAATATATCCCATAGTGTGTAGATGCTATAACTTTCACGCAAACCAATCAATATACACTTATTAGTATTTTTTTTCTTTATCAAAGATATGTAGCATAATAAATTGTGGCCAAAATTTATGAAGAAATTTGAATTTTTATATTTTTTTTATTGGATATGTTTTGTAGCAGAAAGTAAAAAATATAGCTTTTTCACATTTTTTGTGTTTTTCATTTATATCATAAATAAATAAAAAGAAATCAGTGGTGATCAAATACCACCAAAAGAAAGCCTGGTTTTTGTGTAAAAAAAAAATAATATAAATTTTGTTTGGGTGCAACGTTGATGACCGTGCAATTACCAGTTAAAGTAGAGCAGTGCTGAATAGCAAAAAATGGTTTGGTCATGAATGGGGTAAGTGGCTAGGGTAAAAAAAACCTCTGTGTACAAGATACCCCACTATACCTACCTGATCCGGATCTCAATCTAGCTCTGTGCCCAAGGGCAGCTGCTCTCTCCCTTCTGCACAGGACAGAGAGGCAGCTGTGGGAGCCAATTGACTCCTGCTGCTGTCAGTCAAATCCTGTGACTAGGGAGTTGGGGGAAGGACTGAGCTGTACTGTCTGTGTTTACGGACACAGGTAGCCCAGCTTGGGATCAAGCCCACAGGTGTAACACTCAGCAAGGGCAAGTATAGCATGTTTATTGTTTAAATGGGAATTAGTTACATTTTAACATTCCCTTCATCCCCAAGCAAAATTGCTTGAATTTTTCTACATTTTTTCGATCTATTTTTTCAAATGTTTTCATTTTCGGCCCCACTCTTCGCCATCATTCTGGACTTGGCTATAATAATTTGAGCAGGCCATTTTTTGCGATACGGCACTGCATTACAATTGCGCAGTCGTGCAACGCTCACCCAAATAAAACTTTTGTCCTTATCCATTTTTTTCCACAAATAGAGCTTTCTTTTGGTGGTATTTGATCCCCTCTGCAGTTTCTATTTTTTGTGCTACAAACAAAAAAAGACCGGCAATTTTGAATAAAACTGTATTTTTTAATTTCTTCATCAATTTAGGCCAAATTGTATTCCGCTACATATTTTTGACATAAAACAATCCCAATAAGCGTATATTGATTGATTTGCGCAAAAGTTATAGTGTCTACATACTACGGGATATTTTTATTCATTTTTAAAAAAATTTTTTACTAGTAATGGCGGCGATCAGAGACTTATAGCAGGACTACGATATTGACGCGGACAAATCAGACACCCAACTGACACTTTTGACACTTTTTTGGGGACTAGTGACACTAATACAGTGATCAATGCTACAAATATGCACTGCCTGTGTACTAATGACACTGGCTGGGAAGGGATTAACATCAGGGGCAATTATAGCGTTAACTGTGTGCCTAGGTTGTGCTTACTTACTGTGGGGGGAGGTTCTTTGACTAGGGGAAGGCAAAGATATGTGTTCCTGCTTAGCAGAAACACAGGATCAATAACTTCCCTTCTGACAAAACAACAATCTGCCTTATTTACATAGGCAGATACCCTTTAACCACTTCCCTACCAACCACAGTATATATATGTAGCATCCCCTACTTAGCTAGGAGCTAGTGAGTGTTTTTTTGGTGAGGTGAGGAAAATTTAGTCAGGCCTGACTGAGTGCAGGCCTGATTGTTTTTGTTTCTGGGCTGGGAGTGGCTCAGGTAGGACTGGCTGATTCACAGATGAGGTCATTGGGACCTCCCACTTCTTTCCAGAAGCTGGTAGAATGTTCTGTACAGAGAGTTTGGAGCGAGGTTTATCCATCTGGGGCATTCTAAGAAGCCCTGACCAATCCCCAATCTGTATTGGCAAGGGGCAGGCCTCCTTAAATACCCAGGGTCAGCCCAGTCTGGGACAAGTGAGTTCTGGTGGAAGAGTTGGAATGTAGCTGAGGTTGCTGAGGCTCCACCAGGAGCCCTCAATCTGGAGGGGTGACCTTAAGGCCTGGGGCTCAGGTGCATCCGGGAGGATAGGGAGATCCTGGAGGAGAGGCACAAGGGAGCAGGAGAGCATCAGGCAGTGCTACGGGAGAAGCTCAACAAGGAGTCCACCGGTGGTCCGTGAGTGGCACACACCCTGGAAGCCTGTGGAAGCATGCTGGAGCGGATTGGGGGTGGGAGACAGTCTGAAAGGATGCAGAAGTCAGTGAGGGGCTGTGGTGCTATTGTGGTAGTGGTGAAGGCCGTCGCAGCTGAAGTGGCTGACAGGGCCTGGAAAAAGAAGATGGGCTGGTAGTAGTAGTCCATCGAGCTGGCTAGCACAGTAGGAACTTTTTATTCTACACTTTGGGGTCAACTGTCCCTACCTATAATGGATGGTCCGGAGGCTCTGCATACAATAAAGCAGGTCTCCACATATGCTAGCTAGGCTGAAGAAACGCTGGAGGTCTAGTAAATTTCCTTCTTGGCCTCACTTCAGAAATAAGAGAAGTGCAGGTGAGAGGATCAAGGAGTAGCCTTGCAGCAAGTTATGTGCTGGAGAGAAGGAGGAATGTATATATGGAGGTGTATATAGAGGTCCTGTGTAAACTAAACTAATTCTTTGGGCATCCCACAACATCCCAACTCCCATTCAAGTTCAATTCCCCTAATAAAACAAAACAAAGTACCAGCTTGTTCTGTGACTCTGGAGTGGTATGGATGTGATTGGGGGCAGTGTGAGCAGGTGAACCACAACAGTCAGCCACCCCTAAGGGGGCCATTGGCTACATATACATCGTGGTAGGGGAGCAGGTATACTGGGATTATGGTTGAGGCTACAACCATGATCCCAGTGTCATTTTTTTTACAGCCGGCAATTCTCTTTCAGGTAAAAGTACTCTGAGCAACTGGAATACTTTTACAGGTGGCGGAAGGGGGTCCCACCCATTTCCTGCTTCCTCTGCCATCGGGAGAGCCCGGTAACAATGCAGCCGGCAGCATTCATCTCCGGCCTCACAGTGAGAGGAACTGAAGCTGTTCCTCCTGTGATGATATCACGTATGAGATGCACGCTGAGCTGTCTCCATTTTGTACATCTGCATGTCAGTTTTAACCTAACAATCTCCCAGTACAAATCCCTCACAGCCCCCCCCCCCTCCCGGTTCCATGTGAAAATTCTAAAAAAGCCACCTGGGAATTGTTATCCTAAGCCATGAGCAGGATGTTTTATTTGTGTTTGTGTTAGCTGACCATAAAAACCTAGCAAGCAGGCATCAAAAGGGGTTTAGAGTTTACGAGGGTCATAAATCAGGACACAGAACACTATGGCCTTGCATCGACCTTACCTCATACCTAAAACTTACAATAAAATAGCCACAGTTCATAACTCCAGTTAGGTACATGACATATTAATAACACGTACATATTTGAATGCGGAAATTCATACTGAATGAAAAGAGTCTAAACGTTGAGGGATTCGATCATATGGGGGACCACTACTCGTTTTTCTTCTTCCCAGGGTAACAGAGAGTGATAATTCCGTTGTGTTTAGACTTATTTTAATGCACTGCGCATGCTGAGCTTGAATTCCTTAATGTGAGGTTTGCCCGGTGATCCGATCCCAAGATATGATTTTTATACAGAAATTATGAATTGGGGAAGATTGTATTTCACGGTCTGCCCTGGACAGCCCACAGGCCCGCCTTACCCATGTGAGTGGTCAGGGGCATACGACCCACCCCTTTTCACTCAGAGAAAAAGAGAATGCTAAGGACAGCTTCCAGTTCTCATTTTACCATCAACGAATGAACATCAGAGAACTCGTAGAATCATCCTCAAATCACTGATTGATCACGGACATTTTAATAGCAAGTACTTACATTCTGTTTCTTTGCTGCTGTATATTTTATGTCTCTTATTGTTTTGTAATATTCTTTTTATTTTTCTGAAAATATTTTACTGCACCCAAAACTTGACATTTTCATTATTAAACCTTATTCTGAAAAGTATTAATCTTGTCCCTAATGCTCTTAATGCAAGCTATCACGAATCTGTTCCTTTGAAGAGCGCTACTGTTTAAAATAATGCATCTGAATATCCCTGTCTATGGTGACAGCCTGTGTTACAGGTGGTTATTCTAAAATCAAATTGGTATTGCTAAAATCCTGAGCTCCTCAAGCTCCAAAGTAGAGGTGGTGGCACTGAAAGGGTTGATTGTTTGAATTAGCCGTTAACAATCACTCTCAGGCAGCTGGCATTTAGATGGTGGTCCCGCAAACTGGGAAATCGTTGTGCTGAGAGCAGCTGAGAGTGGTATTGTTGCATAGTGACAAGGGCAGTGTTAGACCAGGGGGGTACCTGGTCACCAGTCGGTGAGGAGGGCCGCTGATACCCGCGTTCGTCACACCTCCCACTGTGTGACGTCAGAACTGACGAGCATCGACTATTTTGTGACTTCCCGTTCTGGCTCTTTGTTTACTGACCGCAGTCTGATTGGCTGCACTGGAGCCCCATCTCTCCATAAGGAGTACCTGTCATTGCTATTGCTGTCAAAAGGGATGTTTACGTTACTTTTGACTGCAATAAAAAAATATCAAAATTGAAAAAAAAAAACCACTGTAGAAAAAATAAATAAATAAATAAAATACATGTAAAAAAAATAAAATAAAGCTCCTCTGTCACCCCCATGCTCATACATTGGTCCCACATGCATATATAAACAGTGATTGCTCCACACATGTGTGGTATCACTGCGATCGGCAGGACGAGAGCAATAACTCTAGCATTAGACCTCCTATGTAAATCTAAAATGGTAACTTGCAAAGGCTTTTAAAGTGTCATTCCATGAGCATGTGCAACTTTAAAGCGTGACATGTTAGGTATCATCTTTCACATTATACAAAATTGTGTTTGCAACACCCACCATTTTATTCTCTGAGACCTCTGCTTAAAAATATATATAATGTTTGGGGATCTAAATAATTTTCTAGCAAAAAAAAAAAAGGAGATTTTTACATGTATGTCAGAAGTCGGAGCTGCACCCTCCGTAGTGGATATCTCTTTATTGGTCAGAGAGGTAGAAGACATCTCACTGCATTGAGAAATAGGATGTTAATGTGTTACAGTACCAGCTGGCAAGCTAGAGTTAAGTGTATATCAAAGACAAATGCTCTGTATTTGTGGGTTCCTGACACATTCAACAACAAAAATGCTTGCATGGGTCTCTTGGGTATCAGGCAAAAAACAATAGAAATGATTACTATTTCATAATGTTCTTCTAATATGGTGGAGCAAATATCACTAGACTGCAGTATTGTAGGTTTAGACACACATTTATCTTCACACCAATAATATATTCTGCTTTTATTACTTACATTTAATGTTTTTGAGGTCCGTGAAGCAAGATCCGCTTCGTGATGATGTTCTGTAAAAGATAAAAGTACATTTATAATTTTGAGTACAATAAAGAGCTTTCCTGTATTACTCTGTAAGAGTAGCTTTTCCTCTAGTAACCATTAACGAACACCACAACCTTTTTTTCCCAGCTCCATACTGGCTTGTGCACATATACTTAGGTTACTCTGTTACTTTGTTAGTATACAGGCGGTCCCCTAGTTACAAACATCTGACTTACAAACATCTCCTACTTACAAATGGAGGGAGACAAGAGGAAGTGAGAGGAAATCTCCCCATAGGAAGGGAAATTCACTCCTGTAAGAGTTATTATGGGAAAAAGGAGTCTCCACTGATGCTTTATCACCAATCCTTGTTTCCACAACAACCCAACATTTTCAAAATCCAATTATCATTGGGACAGGAAGTGAGGTGAAATCTTCTGAACAGAAACATAGACAGCAAAACAAACATTACAAGGGCGTTACCTCTTCCCTATGCTATCCAAAAGGCTTAAAAATATTTTTTTTGGCTGGAGTATCACTTAAAAAATGTACCTGTTCCGACTTACAAACAAATTTGACTTCAGAACAAACATAGAAACATAGAAACATAGAAATAGAGGAAAGAAATACTCCGGACGGCCGCACTCCTTAATGATGCTTTATTGGTCCATATCCATGCAGTACAATAAAGACAAGGGTAGGCTAACGCGTTTCACGCCCTCCTAAGGGTGCTTAATCATAGCTATGATTAAGCGCCCTTAGGAGGGCGTGAAACGCGTTAGCCTACCCTTGTCTTTATTGTACTGCATGGATATGGACCAATAAAGCATCATTAAGGAGTGCGGCCGTCCGGAGTATTTCTTTCCTCTATTACTGTTCCAGCACTTTGAGCTCGCACCCTTCGGGTCTGTATACTACGGGAGGAACTAGGTGATTAGGTGCAGCTGTTCTGGAGCTGTCCACTCTATCTCTTCATTACAATTATAGAAACATAGAAAAGTGACGGCAGAAAAAGACTGAGTAGTCCATCGAGTCTGCCCCTTAAACCTACAGACCCTATCTTGTTTGTAACCCAGGGACCGCCTGTATTGCAATCCACTGTTTTCAAAGCCACAAACCACCTTTCATGCCCCAATGTGTAGATTTACACCACTTGCCGACCACAAACATAACATAGTTATATGGTGGCAGAGCAGCTCTCCTGTCCCGGATTTTTTCACCTAGTACGTGATCTGGTACTTCTGGGTAGGGGGCACGCTGTGCTGTGACCAAATAAATGTTTGCCGGCACTTGGCAAACAAGGCAGAGCTCTGTTCTGTCAGCAGGGATGTGATAGATTTTCTTTCCCCGGGAAAGAAAATCCATCACTCCCCTTAGTAAAAACAGCACACACATAAACACTGGCTAGGCACACATTTAACCCCTTGATCACCCTAAATGTTTAACTACTTCAGCCCCGGAAGGATTTACCTCCTTCCTGACCAGAGCACTTTTTGCAACACGGTACTGCGTTGCTTTAACTGACAATTGCGCGGTCGTGCAACGTTGTACGTACCCAAACCAAATTGACGTCCTTTTTTCCCCACAAATAGAGCTTTCTTTTGGTGGTTTTTGATCAACTCTGCGGTTTTTATTTTTTTCGTTGTAAACAAAAAAAAACAGCGACAATTTTGAAAAAAAATATATATATATTTTACACACATATCCAAAAAAAAGAATATAAAAATGAATTTGTTCATCAGTTTAGGCAAATATGTACTTCTACATATTTTTGGTAAATAAAATCGCAATAAGCGTTTATTGATTGGTCTGCGCAAAAGTTATTGTGTCTACAAACTATAAGAATTGATGTCTGCTTACCAGAAAAGTTGGATTTGCATGACCATATGGCCAGCAAATCAGTCGAGCTTGTGTGGGATATACCCAGCAGGTAGCCACCATAGGCACGAACCGATGGAACCAACCATAATCATCCGACCAATCCACTGGACCTATGGTGGTGGGGGATCTCAATGATCTCCCTGTGCTGTGTATCTGCCGCATAGCCTTCTGGAATAGACGCGCACCAACCTTGTTCATCTATACCTGTGTATGTCCATCTGTCACAGTCACTTTGTTGTAAAGAAGAGACACCGCTGCTCCTTCCAATTGGTGTTGGTTCCATCAGTACGTGCTTATGGGGGACACCTGTTGGTTATATCCAAGGCAGCCATCAGAAATGTTGGGGCCGCTTACACAGCTTTAGACCTGGCCCCCCCCCCCCGTCTGACCGACCACCAACATTCCCCAGGGCCTGACCACTGCCCATCCCACCACATCCGCCTACTGGCCAGGGGTGTACACATGTTGCAGCCGCAGTAGGAATTATACACCCTGTCACACTTACCAGGTGTAGCCTGCCAAGCATGACCCATTCAAGTAAAGTATGCAATGCCTGCTAGTGTGGGATCCAAGGGGTTAAAAAAACAGAGCACAGGAAACACAGCCTCACCTTATGCTTGCAATAAGACCTCATAGGTGTTGGAGGTTCCACACTTGGACCAGTTGTTGCCCAGGGAGCCCTCTCTATGTGACCCAAGTTTGGTATTTTTATCGGCTATGGTTAGGGAGAACGGTGTCCTCAAACGGGGTGTCCCCCTCCCATAGACTCCAATGTTAAAGACTTCTAAAATCTTTGTTGTAAGGGCCCCTTGAAGCACTGGGGTCCCTTACAACAGTACTGCCTATACTCCCTGATAGCAGCCCTGGGTATTTTCCACACAAGCTCGACTTCTTTGCTGGCCATATGGTCAGGCAAATCCAACTTTTCTGGTAAGCAGACATCTTGGCATTTCCTGTCGGTGGTGGCACTGAGGAATCACAGAGGTTGGATGCATGGTACTTTCACTGGATTTGCTTCTTTGGAATTTATTCACTTTTGGGACTTTCTACTAGAGACTATATTTTCTTTATGCACTTGTTTATGCACTTTATTCATCTACACAAATTATTCGATTTTAATTCCATATCCACAGGGGTACGATCATTTTGCCCCTTGTGGTCGTATATTTATTCAATACTTAACATTTAGTTGTTTGATTAACATAGGTTTCAGCATGGCACCTTTTATATTATTTGTTTACACTGCTTGCCAGGTAGAGTGCTTGCCACTTCTCCCTTTTGTGCATTTGTTTATTTTATCTACTTCCTTTAACTTCATTATCCAATCACAGGCTGGGTGAGTAGAGGATGACACCATTGTATTCCCTAAACTGGGCCTTCATTCAAAAGTAAAGTGCCTTTTTTATGGGGAGCAATTGCCTTTTTTGAATTCCTCTATTCAATACGAGGCTAGAATGACAGCATTCATCCTGTCCTCCTCTACTTGTAGTCTTCTGGGACACGTCACACAAGTCTGCAGGACCAGTTACATTGCATTGTACAATCTTGTGCATATGCAGTGTGGGCCTGGCTGCTTTGGGATTTTCCAAATCCAAGATGGTGGCACTGGGGACCCACAGCGGTGAAAAGACAACACTGGACTTTAAAAAAAAAAAGAAGCTCCTATGTGGCAGAGCTGTGTAAATCCCAGGACTGGATAGACAGAAATATAAATCATTTGACGGGTAAAACAGATCCTGTCTATGTATTTCATCTGTGTATTAAGATGTATGTCTGGTTTTCCGCTTTAAGTTCTTGTACTCTTCCTATCACTGTTACCATCACTTCCCAGATCACAGTTGTCAGCCTTCTGCCTTCTATTCCAATTTCATTCAATGGACAGAATTGTTTAGGAACATTATAGGTGAAATCAGTTAGATGAAATTACCTGACATATGGCGGAATTGTTGTACTTTCTTTAGCGTCTGTACAAGTTTCATTTCATCTTCTTTATTTTTATGTGAAATGAGACAGAGATCTCCGGCTAATCTCTCAATGTCAGAAATAATCTTCTTTACCTGCATCATCTCTTTAGCCTGCATATCATCAATTATCATAACCACATTTTCCCTTCCTGTGCACAAAATTAAAGTAATAATCAGTATTGTTAATTATTATTAATAATTATTATTGGATATTATTGGTTGCCACCGAAGTCTTATCATCACCCATCTCTAACCCAGCAGCCCCTATTTCAGTCTTATCTTTACCTGCCCCGAATCCATGAGCCCCCTTTCACCTGCCAGTCTTATACTCTCCTGTACCCCATCCAGGGGGAAAGTGTCCATGAAGACCCAGAGCTACATCTCAAAATCTTACACTTGTGAATGCACGCATGTACTTTCTTCATTCATTCTTATGTTGAGATTGAACACAGAGCACACCAAATACTGAATGGAGACTGTGGAGGTGAATGAATTTAGATTGCACAGAGGACCACATAAAGAAATGCATGGAGGGCTAAATTAAGAGTACGTAGAGGACTGAATGGAGACTGCATAGATGACTGAATGGAGACTGCATAGAGGACTGAATGGAGACTGAATAGAGGACTGAATGGAGACTGCATAGAGGACTGAATGGAGATTGCATAGATGACTGAATGGAGAGTGCACAGAGGGCTATATGGAGAGTGCATAGAGGACACAATTAAGAGTGCATAAAGGACTGAATGAAGACTGCATAGAGAACTGAATGGAGACTGCATAGAGAACTGAATGGAGACTGCATAGAGGACTGAATGGAGAGTACATGGAGAACTGAATGGAGACTACATAGAGGACTAAATGGAGATTGCATAGAGGACTAAATGGAGAGTGCAGAGAGGACTGAATGGATACTGCATAGAGGACTGAATAAGGACTGCATAGAGGACTGAATGGAGACTGCATAGAGGAATAAATGGAGACTACATAGAGGACTAAATGGAGAGTGCAGAGAGGACTGAATGGATACTGCATAGAGCACTGAATGGAGACTGCATAGAGAACTGAATAGGGACGGCATAGAGGACTGAATGGAGACTGCATAGAGGAATAAATGGAGACTACATAGAGGACTAAATGGAGAGTGCATAGAGGACTGAATGGAGACTGCATAGAGGACTGAATGGAGAGTGCATAGAGGACTGAATGGAGAGTTCATAGAGGGCTGAATGGAGAGTGCATAGAGGGCTGAATGGAGAGTGCATAGAGGACAAAATTAAGAGTGCATAGAGGACTGAATGAAGACTGCATAGAGAACTGAATGGAGGCTGCATAGAGAACTGAATGGAGACTGCATAGAGGACTGAATGGAGAGTGCATGGAGAACTGAATGGAGACTACATAGAGGACTAAATGGAGATTACATAGAGGACTAAATGGAGAGTGCAGAGAGGACTGAATGGATACTGCATAGAGGTCTGAATGGAGACTGCATAGAGAACTGACTAGAGACTGCATAGAGGACTGAATGGAGACTGCATAGAGGAATGAATGGAGACTACACAGAGGACTAAATGGAGAGTGCATAGAGGACTGAATGGAGAGTGCATAGAGGGCTGAATGGAGAGTGCATAGATGGCTGAATGGAAAGTGCATAGAGGACTGAATGGAGACTGCATAGAGGCTGAATGGAGACTGCATAGAGGACTGAATGGAGGACTAAATGGAGAGTACATAGAGGGCTGAATGGAGAGTGCATAGAGGACTGAATGGAGATTGCATAGAGGACTGAATGGAGAGTGCATAGAGGACTGAATGGAGAGTGCATAGAGGACTGAATGGAGAGTGCATAGAGGACTAAATAGAGAGTGCATAGAGGACTGAATGGAGAGTGCATAGAGGACTGAATGGAGATTGCATAGAGGACTGAATGGAGACTGTATAGAGGACTGAATGGGGAGTGCATAGAGGACTGAATGGAGAGTACATAGAGGACTGAATGGAGAGTGCATAGAGGACTGAATGGAGAGTGCATAAAGGGCTTAATGGAGAGTGCATAGAGGACTAAATTAAGAGTTCATAGAGGACTGAATGGAGAGTGCATAGAGGACTGAATGGAGAGTGCATAGAGGACTGAATGGAGAGTGCATAGAGGACTGAATGGGGAGTGCATAGAGGACTGAATGGGGAGTGCATAGAGGACTGAATGGAGACTGTATAGAGGACTGAATGGAGACTGCATAGAGGGGTGAATGGAGACTGCATAGAGGGGTGAATGGAGACTGCATAGAGGAGTGAATGGAGACTGTATAGAGGACTGAATGGAGATTGCATAGAGGGGTGAATGGAGACTGCATAGAGGACTGAATAGAGACTGCATAGAGAACTGAATGGAGACTGCATAGAGGACTGAATAGAGATTGCATAGAGGGGTGAATGGAGACTGCATAGAGGACTGAATGGAGACTGCATGGAGGACTGAATGGAGAGTGCATAGAGGACTGAATGGAGAGTGCGTAGAGGACTGAATGGAGACTGCATAGAGGACTGAATGGAAACTGCATAGAGGACTGGAGACTGCATAAAGGAGTGAATGGAGACTGCATAGAGGACTGAATGGAGACTGTGTTGAGCACCCAATATAGACTGCATAGAGGACTGAATGGAGACTGCATAGAGGACAGAATGGAGACTGCATAGAGGACTGAATGGATACTATGTTGAGGAGGACCCAATATATACTGTATAGAGCACTGACTGGGGACTGTGTTGAGGACCCAATAGATACTACATTGAGGACTAAATGGAGAGTGCATAGAGGACTAAATAGAGAGTGCATAGAGGACTGAATGGAGAGTGCATAGAGGACTGAATGGAGATTGCATAGAGGACTGAATGGAGACTGTATAGAGGACTGAATGGGGAGTGCATAGAGGACTGAATGGAGAGTACATAGAGGACTGAATGGAGAGTGCATAAAGGGCTGAATGGAGAGTGCATAGAGGACTAAATTAAGAGTTCATAGAGGACTGAATGGAGAGTGCATAGAGGACTGAATGGAGAGTGCATAGAGGACTGAATGGGGAGTGCATAGAGGACTGAATGGGGAGTGCATAGAGGACTGAATGGAGACTGTATAGAGGACTGAATGGAGACTGCATAGAGGGGTGAATGGAGACTGCATAGAGGGGTGAAAGGAGACTGCATAGAGGAGTGAATGGAGACTGTATAGAGGACTGAATGGAGACTGCATAGAGGACTGAATGGAGACTGCATGGAGGACTGAATGGAGAGTGCATAGAGGACTGAATGGAGAGTGCGTAGAGGACTGAATAGAGATTGCATTGAGGAATGAATGGAAACTGCATAGAGGACTGAATGGAGACTGCATAGAGGGCTGAATGGAGACTGAATAGAGGACTGAATGGAGACTGCATAGAGTGATGAATTGAGACTGCATAGAGGAATGAATGTAAACGGCATAGAGGACTGAATGGAGAGTGCATAGAGGGCTGAATGGAGATTGCATAGAGGGGTGAATGGAGACTGCATAGAGGAATGAATGGAAACTGCATAGATGACTGAATGGAAACTGCATAGAGGACTGAATGGAGACTGCATAGAGGACTGAATGGAGACTGCATAGAGGACTGAATGGAAACTGCATAGAGGACTGGAGACTGCATAAAGGGGTGAATGGAGACTGCATAGAGGACTGAATGGAGACTGTGTTGAGGACCCAATATAGACTGCATAGAGGACTGAATGGAGACTGCATAGAGGACAGAATGGAGACTGCATAGAGGACTGAATGGATACTATGTTGAGGAGGACCCAATATATACTGTATAGAGCACTGACTGGGGACTGTGTTGAGGACCCAATAGATACTACATTGAGGACCGAATAGAGTCTGCATTGAGTGATGAATTGAGACTGTGTAGAGCAGGGGTCTCAAAACTGTGGCCTGAAGGCCAGATGTGGCCCTTTGCTTACCTTTATCCTGCTCTTGGGGTGCTATTCCTCCCACTGATATGAGGCAATATTCCTCTCTCTGACGCCAACAATGGGGCACTATATCTTCCACCGATACCAATGATGGGATACTACTTCTCCTTCTAATAGGGGCACTGCTCTTCCTATAGACCACCAACCCTGAGGCCATATTTATTATGACATTTTCTGCCCCTGCTGGCCACCATCCGGCCCTCCTAAAGTCTGAAGGACAATAAACTGGCCCCTTTTTTGAAAAGTTTGGAGACCCCTGATGTAGAGGACTGAGTGGAGACTGCATAGAGGACTGAATGGAGGCTGCATAGAGGACTGAATGGAGACTGTATAGAGGACTGAATGGAAAGAGCACAGAGGAGTGAATGAAGACTGCACAGAGGACCACATATTTGGGGGCTCAGGGGGTATGCTGCATAGTAACATGCTATGTGTTACACCCTAAATACGAGTGTTATATGTAACATGTTACTAAAGGTGAACTTATCCTTTAAGGGTCTGCAATGTAAATATGTTACTTAAATGATATATATACAAATGAAGGTAAGAAGTATCTTACACGTGAGGTTCAATATGCTTATATGTTTCCTTCACTGGTCCCTCTTTTCTTCCCTGAACATGCTAATAAGAAGGTAAGATATTTCTGTTTACATTACATACCTTATTTTAGACCCAGTAATGCCATCACTGGGTCTCTATTCTATGCTAAGCAATGCAGGCAGATAAGCTGATGGAAGGATGGAACACATCCTCTCAAGAGTCCTCAGTGGACTGTCTCTTGAGAGAGGTTATGCAAATATAAAAATGCTTAAATGGGTGAGTGTCAATTTGAAGGAGTGGGAGCTCCTAGCTAGGCTGTATTTGCATAAAGACCACCTTAGGGAACACCCACATTGGCACGCTGAGCCTCCATGATTAAAAGAACTGAAATCCAGTTAATGAAACGGGCGGGTCGCATGTAGTCAGGTTGGGTAGGAAAGAGTTAAATGATGCTAGAGTCCCTTTGGCCAGCAAATGAGAGAAACACATACAACTATGCAAGACTGGAGGGAAGGCTGGAATGTAGCTTTACACCTGCCCTGAAAGAAATACATAAACTGACATTGCTAATTTCAATCTGAAAATTCTAGCTTCATAGTCATTGACCAGCATCAAGTATGCACAATAACGCCTGGTTAGATATGAGCTTGGGCATCCTTCAAATTCATCTCTAGTCAAACTTCCAAGTCGGACTTTCTTTCACTCCATCAGCTGAGAATTGGTTCATGCCTTGACAATGACTTAGGCTCCATGCACATTTGCTTAGAAAATGCTGCTTCTACATGAGTTTTGTGTTCTGCCTTTAGAAGCAGCTCAATGTTATCCTATGTGTCCATGTACATTAGGATGATTACAGGGATATTATAAGCTCAATATTTAGAGGCAGGAAGAAAAAAAAACCTTCTGGTTTGCGTTTCTGATTAGAGCTCTCGGCCAGAAACAAACAAGAAACTCTTCTTTAGATAGAGATTAGTTCCCAGAACTAGAGTTGAGCGAACCCGAACTGTAAAGTTCGGGTTCGTACCGAACTTTCGGGTGTCCGTGTCCCAAATCCGAAACCAAACGATTGAGAAAAACGTTCGGGTTCGGGTTCTGGGTTCTGGTATTTTATCACTCATGTTGAATAGCTGCAGGGCAGCCAATCAACAAGCGTTTCACTGGTTTTCCCTAGAAGCCATCACAGCCATGCCTACTAATGGCATGGCTGTGATTGGCCAGTGTATCATGTGACCCAGCCTCCATATGAGGCTGGAGTCACAGTGCTGCATGTCACATGCTCTCAGGTTAGTGTAGGGAGAGGGTGCTGCCGGTGCTGTGAGGGACAGATTGTGAGGGACAGATTGCAGTCATAATAACTAGGTAGAGATTACTACTACTGCTTTGAGGGACAGATTGTAGATCTATAACATCTCATCCTGCATTACAGAACGATCTCTCATCCTGCATTACAGAACGATCTCTCATTCTGTATTCCAGAACAATCTGATACTGGACTAGGTAGAGATTACTACTACTTTGAGGGACAGATTGCAGATCTAATAACTAGTGTTGAGCGAACCCGGACTGTAACGTTCGGGTCCGTACCGAACTTTCGGGTGTCCGTGGCACGGACCCGGACCCGGACATTTCAAAAATCGTTCGGGTTCGGTCCGGGGTTCTGCTATTTTACTCCACGTGTTGAGAAGCTGCAGGGCAGCCAATCAACAAGTGTTTCACTGGTTTGCCCTTAGAAGCCATCACAGCCATGCCTACTAATGGCATTGCTGTGATTGGCCAGTGCATCATGTGACCCAGCCTCTTTATAAGCTGGAGTCACAGTGCTGCAGTCACATGCTCCTTGGGTTAGTGTAGGGAAAGGTAGCTGACTGCGTGAGGGACAGATTTGAGACATTTTAAGACCTGATCCTGCATCCTGAGATAGATTACTTTACTGCTGCTGTCTGT
The DNA here is from genome assembly GCA_018402905.1 of Glandirana rugosa. Lineage (NCBI taxonomy): Eukaryota > Metazoa > Chordata > Amphibia > Anura > Ranidae > Glandirana > Glandirana rugosa. The sequence goes on along the minus strand of BLSH010113743.1, from coordinate 184,113 downwards.
GCTGTTGCTCTGAGGACAGATAGCAGAAATTAGAGATTTCACATACCGCTGCTTT